>CM067513.1:21526978-22010035 GCA_034509495.1 Acestrorhynchus altus
ATACACATTAAAAAGCACAAAAATAAGTTCTGTTCCTATTATACTCTATGAACATACCTATTTTCAGTATTTTTTGGGAACCTAACTGAACTATTTTAAATCACTGATCTCATGAGTAAGTTGGAGAGTAACTCCAGATTTGATTAGAACAGATGAAGATTATAAATACTTAACAAGTAACAAGAATATCTCATTTTGAATAAAGCAGCAAGAAATGTGTGTGAATGAGCTGGTTTGATCAAACAAATACTTGATGCTTAAAGATGCCTAAATCATTGACACAGTGCAGTTTTTGTCATTGTTGTGCAAAACACACACAAGTTTAAAATGGTAACTTTACTGGAAAATATAAAAAACCTCTTTCAGAGGAAATCAAATGTTATTTTGGAACATTTCTGTTGAATGCAAGAATGTAAAGAACAATTGCCAGGTTCACATTATGTGCGAACCTGAAAACACCAAAAAATCAAATATGAGGTTTTTTTTTCCATGACAGCAACTTTTAGAGCATCTAAAAAATGTAATATCAGGAAAAACTTTGTTCATAATTTCATTGAAAAGGTAAACTCTCAATTTCTAAGCATTAGGAATGGTGTGAAATATTTCAATCCCTTTTGTTTAATCAATATAATAATTTATCAATATAACTTATAGCACATGAAAATCAGAAATCCAGGATTTGTAGTTTGAATACATTGCTAATCAGACAATATCAACATTAAAACAGAAAAGGATAAATGTCACTTAAATGAAACTTAAAATTAAGATGCACGAGTAAATGGATGCAGCCATTATCCTCCTGCATCCTTTCATACTATAAGACCGGTCAGTATGAAAATTTAAACTATGTTTAATCATGCAAACAGGCAAAGACTGTTGATTGACTAGTGAGTCAATCAACAGTCAAAATGTTTACTGTACAATGCTGGTCCTCACTACATACAGGAAAAGCCTGTCTGTAAGCAGCTTAACCAGCCCTTCATATTACTTGCAGGGTGTGATCAGCAAATAGTCTCCCCCAAATATTAATCATCATCTGATCACACCATCACCAACCTGCAAACCCTGTAAATACTAAACTCAAAGGGGCAATGAAGAGAGAAGGTTAGGCATCCATTTTAGTATTTAATCCTTTAAACTACAGCGCTTACATAAGTGCCTATAAACTGTACACAGTACAACACAGTTAACCGTTAAAGCTTAATGAAAGGGTGCTAATCTCAGAGTCTAGTTAAGCATTGAGTAGTACAATAAGTGATTTATGGAAGAAAAGAATCGCTGAGTTATACAATACAAATCTGAAGCTGAATGTGTTTGCACATCTAGAATATTTAAGAGATTTTCTTCATTATTATGCACAAATGTTTATTTGTTTAACACAAAACAATCTAAAGTTGCATTTGACCGTTTTGCATGAAGATTCACTGGATATTCAAGTTTGAAACACACTGTTTTCCACCTTGCTCAGGCAAACACTGTAACAGTGCATCAGACAATGACATGCATAAGTTTGGGCACCCTTGGTCAAAGTTTATTTTACTGTGAATATGTAAGTAACTAGAAGATGGCCAGATCTCCTTCAACTTTGGTGTATTTTGGACAATTTTAGATTGAATGAAAGGAGATTCAAACCCTTGGATACCTTTAACCAAGGTTTCAGATTTTAGTTAGCTTGTAAGGGCTATGACTTGATCACAATCATTGTTATGAAACGCCCTGTGATTCAAAAATTTAAAAATGCACAGACAAGCACAAGCGATGCCCACAAAGTAGAAGGTGGCTAGATGATGTCATTTTCAGACAGGTCGTAAGGTGATTAAGAAATGGTTGCTAACTGGAAGGTCAAACATGTGAGAGAACGTGGTTGGATTGCTAGAAAAGCAAACCCATTTTTTGACTGAAAAATACAATTATGAAGATTTAGCAGTTTCTGGATTTGCGATGCACTGTTCTGTGCAGTGAGACCTGCTAAAAAACATTTTGGTTACAGTCAGCAAAAATTTTTTGGGAGAAAAAAAAAAAGATGCAGAATTCCATGAAAAGAACACCTGTACAACTGTCAAACATGGTGATGAATTGATCAAGGATTTGGGTTTGTGTTGGTAGCTCAGAGAATATTTCACACACTCTAAACTAATTAACAGACTACATCAGGAGGCTCTATCTGATGTTCTTTCCATGGTCATCACAACCCTCAGACCTAAACATCATCAGAGATCTGTGGAAAGAAGAATGGTTAATAAAGGTAGCTGAAATTCCCAACCTTTTGCATGTCTCTGTATTTTTTAAAATACAATTTAATACATCCATCAATTACTGCTTGTAATTGATACATGTAGGAAACAATTCATATAAATCTGTAACATTTTTGACACTGCATTAATGGTGTATGACACAAAATACTTTTTAATACCCCCAAAATATTGCCCCTGCCCTCAAAAACCCAAACTATATTTCAACTTTCTGTTTGCTATTTTTCTGGGAGTGGGGCAAAAAGCAAAACAAGGAAGTCTCCTTCATTTCAAACATCACAGTTATTTTAAACTTTCTTCAGGTATTTATATTGGCTTCTGTCTAGCAAGCAGTTATGGTCATCTGCCTGTATTTAACACACAAATCCTGTTTGCATTGCTTTGAATGGGGAAAACACTGCATTCATTAAACCACCAAACACAGCAACACAGTAGAGATCCAGCTTTATTACATTGAAAAGTTGGATGTAGATCAGCATGAGGCTGAAATGAATAAAGCCTGTGTTGAGAACACCAACTGCAGAGTTAGCTTGAGGGCCTTGATTGTATTGTTAGAAAAAAAAATGTGTTGGTTGAAGATTAAAGAAGCATTCAGACAGGTTACAACTCTGGTCAGAATGATCTTTGAATGCCTCTAGCAGAGAGTAGTAATCCTGTGGATTCAGAGATTTGGTGTTGTCACAATGCATGAAAGTAGAACACTTGCAGAAACTATATATTATTCTGTTTTCCTCATTATCTAATTTATCTAAACAAATATGCATAAAACAATAAATAATATAATTAATGACATTTTTTAAACAATTCAGAGAAACAAATTAAAATATTTAAAATTTCTCGTAGAAATGTTGCATGTTTCAATATTGCAACTAAACTGTATTTGCTGTGCGGTTGGTTGGTTGGTCAGTTGGTCCGTCCATCCGTCAGTCTATCCATCATTTACCGCTTATCCAGGGTCTGGGTTGTGGGGGCAGCATACTAAGCAAAGAGGCCCAGACCTTCTCCCCAGCCACCTCTTCCAGCTCTTCTGGGGGGATTTCAAGGTATTCCCAGGCCAGTTGAGAGATATAATCTCTCAAGCGTGTTCTGGGTCTTCCCCGGGGTCACCTCCCAGTCAGACATGCACGGAACACCTTAAAAGGGTGGCGACAAGGAGGCATCCGAATCAGATGCCCAAACAACCTCAGCTGGTTTCTCGATGTGGAGGAGCAGCAGCTCTACTCTGAGCCCCTCCTGGATGATTGAACTCCTCATCCCAGCTGCTTCACAATTGGCTGCAAAATGATCCAGTCGGAATGAAGCCAAAAGGACGACATCATCCACAAAAAGAAGACATGTAATCATGAGGCCACTGAATCTGACACCTTCTGCCATTTGGCTATGCCAAGAAAAGAAAGTTCATAAATATTAAATAATAGCCCTGACGGAGTCCAACTCCAACTGGACTCCAACTCCAACTGACTTACTGCCTGCCATGCGAATCAGGCTACTGCTCTATTTGTACAGGAACTGGATGGCTTGTAGCACAGAGCCCAGTACCCTGTACTCCCAGAGCACCCCCCCACAGGATGCCCCAAGGGACAAGCTTGAATGTTTTATACAGGTCCACAAAACACATGTGGACTGGTTGAGCAAACTCCCAAGCCCCCTCAAGGACCCTTGCAAGGGTAACGAGCTGGTCCAGTGTTCCATGGCCAGGATGGAACCCACATTGTTCCTCTGAGATTTGAACATCAGACGGACTCTCTTAACCCCTGCATAGACCTTGCCATGGAGGCTGAGAAATGTAATCCTCCTAGAGTTGGAGAACACACTCCGGTCCCCCTTCTTAAAAAGAGGAACCACCACCCCATCTGCCAATCCAGAGGTACGTCTGTTGCGAAGGCATGTCAAGAAGGACAGTCCCACAACATCCAGAGGCTTGAGAAACTCTGGGCGGATCTCATCCACCCCTGGCACCCTGCCACCAAGAAGTTTTCTAACTACCCTGGTGACCTCACCCTGTATGATGGATGAGTCCCCGCCCCAGCCCTCAAGCTCTACTTCCTCTATGGAAGACATTCTGGTGGGATTGAGAAGATGCTCAAAGTATTCCTTCCACCATCTGATGACATCCACAGTCGAGGTCAGCAGCCCCCCAACCTCACCAAATACAGTGTTGGACTGCTTTCCCTCACTAAGCCAGACAGTTTGCCAAAATCTTCTTAGAGCAAAAAATTTGTTTTCCATAGCCTCACAGAACTCCTCCCACACCTGAGATTTTGCCTTGGCAACAGCCTGCTTGGCTCTTCAATACCCATCAGTTGCCTCCAGAGTTCCACAAGCCAACCAGGCTTGATAGGCCTCTTTTTTCAGCTTGATATTCACCCTTACCCGGAGTGTCCACCATTGGGTTCGGGGGTTGCCACCACAACAGGCACTAACAACCCAGCAGCCACAGTTCTGACTTGCTGCCTTTACAATGGAGGCACAGAACATGATCCATTAAGTCTCCATCAGGTTGCAGTCAAGGCTCTGCCAGATGTGGTAGTTGAAGACCTTCATGACATGTTTAGGTCTGCAGGGTCTGTCCGGCATCCTGGCCCTCCACCTGATCAAACTCACTACAAATTGGTGATCAGTGGACAGCTCAGCTCCTGTCTTCACCCAAATGTCCAAAACGCATGTCCACAATTCCAATGATACAACTATAAAGTCAATCATTGAACTGTGGCCTAGGGTATTCTGATGCCAAGTGCATTCATGGACACACTTGTGTTTGAACATGGTGTTCATTACAGAAAAATCATACTGAGCACAAAAATCCAAAAATAAAATACTGGTTGGGTTCAGAACAGAGAGGCCATTCCTTCCAATCAAACCCTTCCAGCAGAGCAATGGAGTCTCCAGCACTTTCTGGCACCCCTTCCAGGAAGTCCAAACTGCCATTCTGTGTATACGCACAAACAACAGTCAGAGCCTGGTCCCCAGTCCCAAAAGTAGGGAAAAAGCCCCAATGTACAGGCGGAGAGCTGGGTACCATGAGTAAGCCCATTCCTGACCTACACCTCTATGCATGGGCAAATTGAGAATAGAATATAGTCCAGCCCCTCTTCAGCCCCACTCAACCTTGTGCACCAGTTCAGGCTCTTTTACCACCAGAGGGGTAATATTCCATGTCTCAAGAACCAGGTTCAGTAGCCAAAGGCCCACACCTTTGGCCAATACCTGATCCACATTGCACTGGACCCCCATTGTTACCCCTACCACGGGCCCATGGGAAGGGGGACCCATGTTGCTCCTTCAGGCTGAGCATGGCCAGGCCCCATGGGTGAAGACCCGGCCACCAGGCACTCGACAAAGAGCCCATCCCCCAGGCCTGGCTCCAGGGAGAGGCCCTGGTGACCCTATTCCAGGCAAGGAAAGCTGAGTGCTGTTCTGGTTGCTCATCAGGGGTCACTGGATCACACATTGTCTGGGATGTCACTTGGGACCACTTTCTCCTGTGAAACCCTACCCTATTATTTTGTACAATTTTAAGTTTATTAAATCAAGAGTAGTTGTGCATAAAAATGTGCAGAAGTGCATTCTTTTTAATCTCCATCTTTACATTTGCTGTGACCAGGTGTGCTCAAACATTTATATACAAATATACAATAAATTTATAAAGAACATTTTAAAACAATACATTCTTAGAAATAAAGGGGGTAAAAAGGGTCTTTAACGTTATTACAAAGAGTGAATGTGACCAAACTGCTTTACATGGAAAATATCTACATCAAATCTTTAAAAATCTTTTAAATCTTAAAACAGCAATAAAGAAGAGAAGAGAAGAGAAGAGAAGAGAAGAGAAGAGAAGAGAAGAGAAGAGAAGAGAAGAGAAGAGAAGGTGCAGTAAGGAAGTGTGCCAGTCTTGGGGCTGTGATGTGCGAGACATCCCCTGTTTTATCTCACTTATCTCCAGGGGGTGTCTGGGCTGGGAGTTTGGCAGGACACAGCATTCCAAGCCAATTTACACATCCACACACATGTACCCAGTTAACAAAAGACACACAAGGTAGAGGAGACACGCAAACGCTGACTCACCTATGATGGCAGAGGAGTGACAAAAATGGCTAATCAGTTGGTCTGAGGAGACTCTCTGAAGAATGCTTTGCAACGATACTCCAGAGCAAGAACAGAAAGTCACTGAACATCAATCTCCTCTGGGACAAGCCAGACAAGCCAAATTCATTTCACACAACTTTCTTGTTAGATTTTTTTTTAACTTTGCTACTGTCGGTTTGGTGATGGCACTGTTGAAGTAAACACCAAAAATAAAAGGAATACAAAATTATTTAGCCAGCTGCTCCTGTGCAAATCATGGTGACTTGTTCAATATGCTTTATTTTGTTCCTCTCCATATATCACTATCAAAAGCCACAAAAAAGTGGACCCCCCCCCCCCCCCTAATGTGGGTGGTTAAGCCCTATACTACCACAGAGTCATTGTACTGTTTAGAAGTGGGCAGTTCCATCAAATAATAAAAATAAACATCTTTCATTGTGTGGAATTCAAGAGACCCATCCATCATCACTTTTTAATTGTGGCTGAAAGCTGATTTGGAAACACTTCTTTCTAGCTGGTGGACTTTCTCCATGACAAATGACACCTGTGCCCATGCAATTAGAGAACCCAGTTTGCAAAATGTAGCTAAAGCAGCCATAATTTGGGTGATAGCATTTCCTCTGATAGTGTGATTCAGTCATTGTGGAACTCCACAATGGAAGGAGGTTACAAAATCTATTTATCTAACATTAGAAACATGGAATACAGATGCTTCAAATGGAGAAATCGTGGTACTGCCAAGACCAGTCTAGGAATTTTAGAGCCTTTCCCAGAGCTAGCAAAGCGGATGTTTCTTAGAACTCAACATAAATGTCTTGCCTACGGACATGAGGTCATAAGGAGACAAAACCGCAATATCATTCCAATAGGAGGAAACAATCCACAGTGTGTAAAATCAGGAATCTGTGTGGTCAACTTTGATATAACATTCTAGAGTTCCTTCAAAACATCTAACATATTTCAGCTTCTGTGCCACATTGGTTTTGATCATTTGTGGGCCCTCAGGGTTTGTCCGATGTTCTTCAACTGAGGGGTTTCATCTTTAAACAGAACTTGCCTAAACTCTTGCTATGACTGATTATATTCAGTCTGCAATACACACAGGCTTATTTCACATGGCTCTTATTTTAGGGTTCTTTAGTAAAGACAACAGGGATGCCCAATCTAGAACTTCCCTTTCGATCCAAATACGTTACCCTTCAAAACAACTCTGATAATAATAGAGCTGCATAATTTCAGCAATAAAAGATCTTCACCAAAGTGGCTTTTAACAAGCCATAACTACAGTGAAAAACTTTACAATTATGAAAGAGGTTATTTACCATATGGCTTCATGGTCAAACCATCAGTAAATAGCTGTAGAAACAGCCATAAAACAGCCCTGTGCTCACATTTTATACATCCAAGTCAAGCATCTTAAACACAGACAAAACATTAGAATCACAGTTATTGTGTTTATATGTTACACTGTAAAACACTTCCACACTGCAGACTCTTCAACTGCTCTGCTCTGTTACTTTCTAAGAACTCTCCTCAAATCTGTTTATAGTGCCTAGAGCAAAGTGGGGTCCAGAAAACCCCAGAGGTCCATGACGTTTAGCCAAGGGCTCTGTAACTTTTTTTTCTTAGACAAAATAAATTTTGACAAGAGCTAACAGTCTCAGCTCTACACTCATAACTCAGTATATCACATGACATCAAATAAATTTGAGAACCGTGACAGAAGGGCAACATGTAATCTGTCTCTATGTTCTAGCAAAGTCCATGAAGCTAGGCATGCTTCATATCGAGAGTGCAACAAAGCACCCTGTTAATACCAGCAAAACAAAAGGATTTTGCAAGCACCATAATAAGAAGGAAAAATAAACCTTCCGAAAAAAAGGTCTGGACATTGTCAATAGATCAGTGGATTGGAAAAAGCCAAAAGCTGCACATCACTGAACTAGAAATAGTTGTATTCAGAAAACATTTTTTTCCCCTGCACATAGAAAAGTGTCCCTAGCAGCAAAAAGATGAAGAATCCATAAAGTTAGAACAGTAGATCAGTGGTTAAAAAATAGCTGATAACTAGACCAATTAAAATAAACCTATTCAAGTGAATCATTCAACAATATAAATGCTTCAGCTTCTTCTTTGAATTGTAATAACTCTACAGTTGCCTCTACCAGTTAATGTTGGCCACTTATATTTCATGCATTCATGTTATTTGTATAATTTCCGACTAACATTAACCTGTCACTGTGCCTTTGTGATGACAACAAAATGACATAATTTACCCATATTATCATTAGGCCTTTTTTAAAGGCCCATTATTATTATTATGTCTGAGCTCCGTGACAGAGAACCAGTATGCAGATACAGTATGGCCTTCTAAAGAACCTTTTAAATTGTTTACTGTCATAGCTTGTTAATCATATAACTCTTTTATTACAATGTATAACTTTCTGCTAAGAGTACAGACATAGTCAATGTTGAGTACCCCTTAAAACCAAAACTTATGTAAGAGTAAAAGTAAAAAAATATTGGTTCAATGTTTCACTGCGGTCTCATTAAATCTTTGGGAGCAATGGACTCTGGCTTTGCAGAAGAAGCTCCAGTTTCCTGTTGTGTAACTCCCACTGTGTGAAATTACCTTCCAGATGCCCTACTCTGAGATGCCCCATAGGGTGTTTTTCTAGCACTCTGCTAGGCTAGGAATCTAAAATTAACATGGATATGTTACATTTTACAAAATTGTATCTCTCTTCCTCTGCCTGACTTTATACACTACTGCTGTACATAATACTTTTTTCAAATAACAATTAAAAAAGGTCAACTATCATACTTTAAAGTGATATATTTAAAGTGAAATATTCTAATAATACTGGATATCTGATTTTTAAGCTATAAAAAAAGTATTTACCTTTTTACCTGTTTAAAAGAAATTATGAACACAAACTTTGAAATAATATATTTGATGCACTACATTCTAAGTGTGCAGTAGCAGAATCCTGGACTAAAGAAAAAACTTTTAAACTTTTACATTTTTTATTTGATTCTTTAAACTTTTTAAAACTATGTGTAAAATTACAGGGTCTCCTCAAATTCATATTTTTAGGTGAAGCCAAAAACGTGACTTGATTTTTCTGTATAAAGCATTACAGTTAGTGTAATGCTAATATTAATGATTTTTTTTGCTGTTATAATATGTTTACATTTTATCACAGTACTTTAATGAAATGTAAACAGTTTAAGAAAAGGTTAATACTGATATCGTCAAAGAAAGACCGCCACAACAAGACGGTCACTGTCATTACTTATGAAAGATTTTCTAAATACAATATCTCCCAATTTCTTTTTACATAAAATGTGTGTTCAAATCTAATAGGTAAGCATTAGAATTACAGATCAATAATCATTTGCCACAACAATGTTAGAATGACACATTTTAAGCTGTTAGGGTAAATGAGCATTTTGCTCTGTGCTGATCTACCACTTTAACATGTTTTCAGTTCGTTTTCCAAATCTCACAAACAGAAACAGGTGTCTAGGAGAGGAAAGGGAAAGGACATGAAGCTCGTCTGAGTCAAGTGCCAGGTAGGAAGTTTATGAGTATGGTCACTGGGCTGCGGGTCAGGCCGATGTTAACTATGTTCCTCTCTGGTGGGGGAAACGAGTGTCTGCAGCAGCGCTCTGGTTTCACGCCCTCACGATGAAGCCAAGCCAGGGTCCTGACCGCCATTGCAGCCCCAGAAAGAGTTCAACCGGGAGGGCATGAAACACATACAATTCCACCATATCAAATCTCCTGCTGTTTGGAAAAACTCAAGGCCTAAATGGAAAACTCGGACAATATTCATTCCTTAGATGAAGCTACATCATGAGCAGAATATAACACTAAAGCTGACTGAGGCAGAGTGGAGTCTGTAGGCTGAATTGGTGGTGATGACAGGGCATATTAGAGTCACTGCAGTGTGAACTGTCTAGAAGGAACTGCCTCATTAGTTTATATATATATATGTGGCCATACATGCTACAGATCTCTGTTCAACATATATTGTGTGTGTGTGTGTGTGTGTGTGTGTGTGTGTGTGTGTGTGTGTGTGTGTGTGTGTGAATTTCCCATGCAATTCATGAGAACATCAACATTCTCCATTTCAAGGACAAAGAATGCCGAACAAATAAATCCTTAAAAATACCCAGGAAGCTTCATCTAATCGCAGCATGCTTTCTTAATTTGGTCTGTCAACTCACCATTAATTATGTGGGTAATGCAAGTCAGAAAGAGAGAGGGCGGCTTTTTGTTCACAGATGAAGGCCAGTGCTCAGCGGTACAAAGCAGACAGACAGACAGACACACCCCACACCCAGACAAGCTTTAAAAAAAAAAAAAACCAACAAAACATTTGTTCATATTTACCAAGAATCAACCAAACTTTGTAATTAGCAGTGGGAAAAACAAACCTTGAACCATCAACAGTTTTTTCAAATGAAAAAAAAAAAAAGAGGGTGGGCGGTTAAATCCCAAATGACAATAGGCGGAAAGTGCTAAATGATTAAAAGCATGCTTATGAGTGCAGTTGGGGGTGAAGATCTAAGCCTCAGTAGAGATCGAAAGAAAGAGAGAGGGGGAGAACACTGAGCTCTGCGCTCATTCTAATGCTTCTAGGCTCTACTGAGGCCTCTTTGGCAGAGACTCTGTAGCCATCACAGCATCAATCATCCACCTCCCAGAACAGACAGGGAAAACACTCTGCCTTTCACCTAGAGAGACAGAAAGATCTGTGCAGGTCTGCTCCCTGCGGAGGAGAAGACTCTTAATTACTTCTATTCACAACACTTCATCTGCACCATTACCAAGCAAATGGGAAGCCCTGGAGATTAGATAAGAGTTCTAATAAATAAAACTTTATTCCTTACACTGGGAAACTCACTGCTCACTGGTCTACTGATTTAATTCCTGTAGACAACTGCAACAATTACCTTCTTGACAGGCCTCCTTGTCAGAGAAAGATAATGAAAAGTACTTGTGTATCTCAGGGAATTAGAACATTGTGAAAAAGGCATTAAAATTTAGTGCTGGCCAATTAGCCAAAACAACCTCTTACCAATGTAATCCTGCACATCAGTTATTACATTTTTTATCATTTTACTTTACTTAAATAGAACACACTGAAGGAAATGTAGCACTTAAAATGGCTTACAAATACACAAATGCTTAAACCTCATTTGTTAGTGCACCGAAGGCTGTTTTTGGGAAGTTAACGCACTATAACTGCATTCATTAAAATGATTGATCACTTATCACTACTGAGGTAAAATGTTCAGTTTAAAAAATGAAAGTAAAATGGTCATTTCACCCAGCCCTATTCAAATGTCTTTATTTTATTCAAAGAGACAAACTGTCATATTTTATATTGATTACATGTAAAGTGACATTCAGAGTGAACAGCATTTTGATACAAGAGGTTTGACAGTGATGAACTAATCAGTGTTTAAAAGCCAAGGCATCTTAATGCTATTCTTCTATTGCACCTAAAAACCGTCCTAAAAATAACTAAAATGCTCCATCACTTCAGACACTTTGGAAAATGCCCATGGCAACAGACGGACCCAGAAGGGCTGAAATCAAAACTTGAATCTTTGCAAATAAAAATGCGGTCCACTTACAGCAGACATCCAAGACAAGAGTATTTTATACTGAGTCTCAAGAATGTATTTTTCAATGTTGCTTCTTGGCAAGCCTCCTTTTTGACCGATGGTGCAATGACATCTCAAACATTCATCACAGCTCGTGAGAATGTAAAAGAAATCCTACAACTCTCCATCACTAGAGCTATTTAAAGGAACGTCCATCGAAGGAACCAGAGCCATAGACACAACTTTCAGAGGAATGAATATCTTGAACCTTCAGTAATAAATGAGGTACAATTATAACGGATATTCAAGACAGGAGCACTTCATAAGGAGACTCAAAAACATATTTTTGAGTGTTCTTGGCAAGTCTCATTTTTGACTGATGTTGCAATTGCAAATTAAACATTCATCACAGGTGAGAAAAAGTGCTAGCGAAGGCAGCTCTTACCGACACAGTCCACATTAATCAAGCTGACGGTGGCTGGGATGGTGACGGTGTCCAGGGATCTCACATTCTTCAAAGCCAGCTGAACCAGGGCAAACTTCAGCCTCTCGGGCAGCAGCGAGAGCAGGAAAACTGGCAGATAGGCAGTGTAACGCAGTTTGCAAAGTACTGGAGTCATGAACTTGCCCTGAGGACTACAGGCCATGCGTTCGATAACAGGGAACAACATCACAGACTTCGTCACCTAAACAAAAATGAGACAGAAGGGTGTTGCTCAACTGATTATGTTAGGTGTTCTATTCAATGTGTGAGGTTACATTATGCTCTATTTTGAGATTAGCCTAGTATGAGTATACTACTGTTAAGGTACTGTATATAATGTAGAATTAAATATTACCTACATTGATTCTAGAAAGTGTGACCAATTGAAATTTTTTCTGTTTATACATAAATTTGACCAAAACTTAATCAGACTTAATGGCAGATAAGAACAAAATCCAAAAAAAAAAATCAAATATTACGTGTGTAATAGAGTGGCAAAACCTTTTTGAACTTTTCATGTAGTATCAGGTGTCATCCCACTGTGCATCAAAAACATTTCAGGTAATTATTGATTAGTTCTGTACTTTGGCTTGGAGGAATTTTAGCCCATTCTTCCGATAAAACAGCTTTAACTGTTATGTTGGTGAGTTTCCTCCCGTGAACTGCTTGCTTCAGATCCATCCACTATATTTCTACTGGAATAAGACCAGGACTTTGACTTGGCCATTCTTTGGTAGAACAACCTGTGCGCTTAGGGTTGCTACATGACCCACATACCATTGAGATTCAGTTCATCGACAGATGTTCTGACATTTTCCTTTAGAATTTACTGGTCAAATTCAGAATTCATTGTTCCATCAATGAGGGCAAACTGTCCTGGTCCAGATGCAGCAAAACAGGCCCAAACCATGATACAACCACCCCCATGTTTCATAATTAGTTTTTTTTTTTTTTACTGGGGTTCATTGTTTTCCTTTCTCCAAACATAACACTTCTCATTAACCCCAAAAGATCTATTGATCTCATTTGTCCACATGTACAAACGATCTTAAGCAAACTGCAAATGGTCAGCAATGTTCTTTACGGAGAGCAGCAGCCTTCTCCTTGCAACCATATAGGGTTCAGTACAAATATCCCTGGGATAATGATGTAATTACTGTAGCCAAGTCATTAAACAATAAATCTTATTAGTTTCATTTAGGACCATGTTCAAAACAAAGATTCATGTATATTGTTTTCTCAAAATATTGAATGCAAAAAAAAAAAAAATAATAATAGTTAATTTTGTTTTTTATACTGATCCAAAACACAATTCAGTCCAATTGTAGATGTTTAGTGGTATTGACTACTACATTTCTGGTATCATGACATCCCTAGTATGTTGTTATGTCGGGCTAGTGTGGACTGTATTTGTTCCAGTTCATCGCAACAACCCAACAATTCACACGTGTCCAGCTGTCCGTGTAAAAACAAAACTGGACTCATTAGATTAGTTGGCTGCCTTCCAGTGCTCCAAGGTCCACTTTCAATGCTTGTGTGTTCATTGTCAGATCTTTTAACAGCTGACAGAGGTTAATATGGGCACTCTCACTGGTCTGCAGGGTGTGTTTGGGTATATTCCACATGTAACCACTGTTAAACATTTTTGCCACTGCTAGTTTGGACTGCATGGATTTGCCTTTGTTGCCCTCACACTTCAGTGAGCCTTGGGTGCTCCTCCTAAAACCACTGTTCATTGGTGCACATTACTGTTACCCAAGAGCCTCACAAGTCTTACCATATTGAAGAAATGTTACCCTTAATTCTAGCCCACCTGACTGATCTCAGATTGTGCTGAACCATGTTTCAAGAGCCACGCCTTCATTAAAATGAAAACTGGTCAATACTGACATTTATCTTAATAAAACAGTTACCTGCTCCCCATAATGCTATAGAAATGTTGACTTTCGCATTGTTGACTATTTTTATTTGTTATTGCTGATCATATTAACTAAACAGCACTTACTCTAGAATAAGGGTTTAGACGAATGATATTTGGTGTCAAAAGTGCTTGAGTTCTCTGAACTTTTTCACATTGATATGATACAATATGACTTGCATTATCATTTAAAAGATTCAGAGTGAGCAAAATGAAAAATGATCAGCTAAAATGGAGAGAGAGAGAGAGAGAGAGAGAGAGAGAGACTTCCAGAAACAGGAAGCACCTGCCTCTGTTTGGCCATTGACTAGAAGGCAGCTCGACTCATTCAGTCAGCAATGAATGTGCACTGTCTGACTTTGCGAGGCTTTGCAGCCTGGGCCAAGTATTTTTCAATGAAACTAAACAGTGCAATATCTTCCATTCCCTTGTGTAAAATACATGATAGCCAGCAAAATAGTTTGTCAGCAGTGCCAAATGCAATTTATTCACTTCCAAACTAACTCAACTGCATATCCTTAGCACACAATAGTGCTAGCCTGAAAAGGGTATCAGTTCTGACTTGCAGCTGAGTTTGTGACATGAC
The DNA here is from genome assembly GCA_034509495.1 of Acestrorhynchus altus. Taxonomy (NCBI): domain Eukaryota; kingdom Metazoa; phylum Chordata; class Actinopteri; order Characiformes; family Acestrorhynchidae; genus Acestrorhynchus; species Acestrorhynchus altus. The sequence continues at coordinate 21,541,924 of CM067513.1, forward strand.
CATTAGAATACAGAAACTAATCAGAGTAAATGTGCTAATCTAGGCTCAGTTCCCACTGACTCTCATTAACTTTCCACTGGGGTAGAAAAGTAACCTATAAACCTGATCAGAACACTTTTATTTGCTATGGAATGGAACACGTGTGAAAAAGTAGTGTGGGGCTTTATAAAATGAAATGGCTCAACAAAGTTGTCAATAAAAAATTCATTATTTTGTCATTACAAATGCATGTCTCTTGGTATAACTGAATAATGAGGGTGTGATATATGGGAGTGATATACTGTGAACAACACACTTTTTTTCCTTCTTCAAAAGTGAAGCAGGCATAACCAATACAAAGCTGTGAAGCAGGGGAATTCCAATAGTTTTGAAACCCCCAAAATGTACATATAACCATTGGAGAACAGTACATCACTTCCAGACTATGCTGGTTACAGGAACACAAGTTGCTATGTCATCTAGGTCTGGTGACTGTCGTTTTTCCTGAGCCACTGTCCGCAGAAGGATTAATCAAATTCAGCACACACCAAAGCCAATGCTGGGCAATTAGTGTGTATCCATGCTAGGCTAAAAGATAGAGGCTTTTTTCTGCTCTTGAGTGTCTGCTCCCTCAAAAACCACTGGACTCTATCAGCTGACTACCAAATTGGATCTAATCTCACATCAGAATGGAAAGTGCTGCATGAGAACTCAAACCTGGGGAAGTTAAGTAGGTGCAGTTCAGCAATATGTGCAAGGCATCCTACTGTCACGTGTGGTCTCTCATGGCAGGGCTTTCAACTTTCTTCAGCTGGATAATGCTCACCCTGACACAGAAAGGGGTTCCCAGGAATGCTTCTGCCAGATTGGAACACTTCCTTGGCCTAGCTGGCAAAGGTGGGGGTTTTAGGTCCATCACTGCCTGTGCTGCTCTCGCAAAAAATGGGGTGGACTTATGACTTATTACTTGATGGAACTGAAACCCCCACCTCTGCTGCTGGTTCACCATTGAACATTTGTGGGACCAGCTGGGATCTTTGCTTTGGCAATCTACAAGTAATGCTGGATCAGCTAAGAAAATGTTCTGCAGGATGCCATACAGAAGCTGTATGCCTCCACACCCAACCACATCTCATTTTGTGTTCAGGATTCCTTTCAATCGCAGTTTTCCTCGATAAATGCTTCCTTTTGCTCTAATATTATAATAACCTTTAGTTTTGTTAGATTCCAACAGCTGCGTCTTTGTCAACGAGACAATTATATAATTATGTTAATTAAGTCATCGGTTTTCCTACAAACATATCATTATTTAATGCTCAGTTAATCAATATTTATCATTATCAATATTTAATGGCAAGTCACATTTGTGTAATATCAGTGGATTAATCAGAACATTTGGGGATATTATTTGATTGTATCCTCCCTGTTCAAAAGAGACTAACAGGTAAATGTACTGATGACCTCAATGTGTGTTATATGCTTTTTTTGAAAGAAATGCTGCTTCTTTCATTTTTACCAATTAAAAAGTACAAAGATAGAGAGAGAGAAAAAGCATTGCAAAATGAAGTGTGTGTATGTGAGGAGCAGGTGATCTTTGATGTGTAAAGTAGTGGTTTTGATGAGAAGCAGCTCCTCTTCCTGCAGGTCACAGGAATGTGCAGGAGAACACAAAGGAATCTGATAGAACTCTGGAAGGGGCTCTTTAATCAGCTCTTTAGACAGCTAGCCAGTCTCTCCCTCTCTGACACACACACACACACACACACTTCTATAAGGAACTATTCCTAGTTCTTGCTGCAGTCAGAAGGGCCACTAGAGCTTCTGCACCAGCATCTGGAGCAGAAAAGGTGAAATAAGTTAAATGTCGGAGGCTGACGTGAGGGATGAATGTGACAGTGCAGGAATGTTAATGGTGTACAGATATACTGCAGCCCTGGCTTGATGCATCAAACTTTGATCCAGGCCATACCTTACTACCTGCCCATCTTAGGGGTCATTCAGTCTTGTAGAAGCAAGCTTACAGCTCAGAAATTAAAGCTACAGAACAATGCTGAAAGCTATGTCCATTGTTTGCCTTTTTATTCTGGAAAACAGTACATCATATTAAACCCACTTGTGTAATACTTGTGTAGGTCCCCTGATGCATTAGTGATGCATTAGTGATGATCACTACCCCACCTCATCCCCAACTCATTCTAAAAATTACTGGATGGACCACAGTCATTTCAGAGAACAGTTCCACTGCTCCACAGCTTAATGCTGGGAGGCTTTATATGGACATAGTGTAACTAGTATTAACCTCTCCAGCAGTTTGTTCAACAGCAGATCTTCTGTAGGGTAGGTCTTTGTAGCCCACAGTCCACCACAGCTCAGAAAGTTTGAATATGCATTAACCAATCAACACATGTTGTTCTTGCCTAAGGATTAGAAGGTGTGGATGGTTGAAAGGCCGTTAAACACTCTTCTGCCCAACTTACCCACTTGTATTGCAGCCACAGAATCCACACTTGCCCAAACTGCCAACCGAGTTGAACAATAGCATATAATCATGGGATGTGGCAGTTTGTGAGATTGGTCAATCTTATTCTCAAACGTGTTGAGGTCTGAAGAGTCTGTGGTGTGTTAAGGGAGTTAAAGTATATGGGCTTTTAAAGCTGGAGAGTTTCAGGGCAGTAACATGAGCCGGTACTATATGCTGTAATGTTTATGCTTGCATTTGGCACAAGCTGTGACTATAATGATGTTTTATTTGAGTGAATTATGAACTAAAGCCAATACTTGAGGACCTCACCCCTGTCCGCCTGACCCCTCGCTCCCTGAACAGAGGCCCACCCAATGTGCTGCAATGCAGGCAGACACAGATACACAAACAGAAACACGTGCGAACACACATATTTTTGTGTCCGAGGAATTCTGTGGATATGCCATCGTTCCACTGAGGAGAATGACAGGACTTGTCAAGAGTTCTTCCCTTTGAACCTCTGAAAGATTCCCTTTGCATGTCCCACATAATGAGTCCCTTTAAACATCTGAAATAACCATTCAGACATAGTCTTTTGTTTAACATATATTACATTGCACCAATTGTTCAAGATGTCTTCATCTACAGCTGATGTTCCAAATCAACCAAAACGTCTCAAGTGTCATAAAATGTTGGTAATAAAAATGTTTTTCAGTGTCAATGAGTGAAGACATGCTTTTCTATTATTTATAGAATATTTATTTATATGTATATATTTATACATTTTGAATATCCCTTTGTTCAAGCACCTGTCAGTAGCACTTCACCTTAAAATACCTCCTGAAATTCATGCTGATGTTCCATTAGGCCTGGACAGTAATCAAATATCAATATTTATTGCAATAGAAAAACGTTTCAAAGATTCAGGACATTCATGGACTCCAATGACATTACTGACAGGGTGCTGCTATCAGAAACTGATCCAGATGCTTTTAGACCCTGTGAAGAGCGACTTTAGGAAGCATGCTGTGGGGGTAACTTCAGCTAATTTTTCAAATGTACTGGACAATATGGCTTAATAAAGGTAATTTGTACCTGGTAATAGGTATTATTTAGATTCCAGTCCTTAAAAGTCAACTGAAGATATAAATAACTTGCAATATAAACATTCAAGACTAGTAGACTAAGTGATAGACTAGTTGTATGTTTTGAAACATTAGCTAGAAGGTTTTTTCTTGATCGGGTATACCAGACCAATTATAATGTCTCCAAAAATGTAGATTTAAATGAACAACTGAAAAGTGATGACTTATCAATACCAACTATTAAGGCAATCTATTTGTTTTGGTAAATGAGTAAATGTTTATGTATTAATGTTCATTAATATAGTTTCATGATATTAAACATATGTTTAAGTCCATCCTATCCTCACACACACACACACACACACACACACACACACACACACACACACACACACACACACACACACACACACACGTGCAAACACATGGTCCTACAGTTACAACTTTTCTTTTTACTAAAATATTAGTTTCATAGGAGGAAGTCTCATAGACTTTGCAAATTCATTTTTCAATAGTTTCAAAAGTACACACATCTGTTGTGGAAATTTTTGGCAGTTTCCAGTCAATTTTAGATATTGGAATTATATTGAATAAAAATATTTTGGCCATATCAGCCAGCCCTATGCTCCACTGACAACAGTGTATATCATTGGTACTTTGGGCTCAGAGAAGTGGGCATGAAATGCTCATTAAACAGGATAATGTGTAACTTGAGTCATATTTTTGTAAAATCCATTAATATTACTGTACTTTCTCAGACCACATGCTTTTTTCCATTTTCAGTGCAGTTTCTATATCTCTCAGATGTCCAGAAATGTGTGTGTAAAGCAAGTTGTTCATAAGTGGCTCAATTTATGAATTTCAATTCCAAACTGCAGGGGGAGCCCATCCCTAACTGCTTAAACATGATCAGAATTAGACAGATGTTTAGAATTGAGTGGCATTTCCAAACTAATGTTTGATGCCATTTATTGAACTCCAGAAGAGAAGAACGTTCAGGTGATGTTGGTTTACTGTCCTCCAATATCTACATTTTATTAACTTAACAAATTTGTAGTCTGACAATCAATGTTATTTATCTGTAATATTATGGTGTAATTAGTCTTAATTTCCACAGTTGTATGCAAAGGTTTCATGTTGCTTCATGCAGTAAATGAAGCAAACAATAAAATGACTAACGTGCTACAAGCCTTTGCATAGGACTGTATCTGCATATCTGCAGGTAAATATATTCATGAAAAATATTGTACATCAGAAGCAAAACCACAGAATTGACTTTTACATTTTTTAACTCTTTTTCCCCACCTTAATTTAAACATTCTTTAACACTGAGAGATCAATCATTCAATTCTCAGAGCAAATGAAAACACATTTCCTGACAGACAGAAACAACACAACAGTTTTTTCCCACCAAACACTGCACTTGCTACACTAGTTAAAATGTACCTGGTGTTACACTACAGCTATTTCACATTAACACATGAAATGCTGCAGGCTAAAGGTGTGTTAATACATTCATATTTACTACAGTTAATTTACGATAGTTTTGGAGATAGCTATTTATTCCATCCCACTATATATATATATATATATATATATATATATGGTCCCAAGCCCAGCCCTGGTGTCCCTGATGGCCCACTGCCATGTTGTTTGATTTATTTATTTATTGTTTTAGTATTTCCTCTACATTGACACACTCTAATTTTGATTGGGTAAATTTTAGTGGGAGCACAAAATGTGCAGGGCGGTGGGCCTCCAGGGGAAGGGCTGGGCTTGGTAATTATGAAACAGAAAATTAATGCTAGATTTCAAATAATGTTTACAAAGTCAAAGTGCATAAATTCTAATAAACATTCATATAATAATTTACCCTTTATATGCTTATGTTTATAAATGAAGCCTGTAGAGGATAATCTCTGCTTACAATAGGAGCCCAAACCTCCCTGTAGCATAAAAGAAATGATCAGAAATGCACCAGAAAATACACAAAGACTGTTTCTGAAAGTAAGTATTAGCTTTTGGTCGACTGTCAAGAATGACATCGGAAGAAATGAATAAAAAGAACACAGGAAACAATATAAATGAAATGAAAAGTAATGGATAAAGAAAGGTAAATTGAATGCATATCATAGTCCGGGGCTCTTGAATGGAATAATTTGTCACTACTGACAGTGAGGACGGAACGGCCGCTACACTCAGGAACATGGAACACATTCCTCACACTGTTTCCTCTATTGGCATAGTCTCAGGCAGAAGTGGAGGCCAGAGAAAGGCCAATAGAACCAAGGGTGGCCTACTGTCACTGAGGCACGTCTGCATTGCTCTTTTAGATTGTTCATTAGACAGTCTAGACTGTTTATGTAGTCTAAACATTCACCTCAGAATGGGCAGGACCCCCAACAAACATTATTTTCAACCGCACTGATGAAGTGGACTGGATTTGAGTTGCGCAACTCAGGCACACATGTGCAGCAGACTGGAGGATGTTCATTCTGTCTTGGCTAAGACCTGCACAAACCCACATCTGTAGGCACAGACCAGTAGACAGTGAAATGTGAATGGTTAAGCCCAGCAGAACTGGTAGACTGTAAGACAAGAGTGTGAGAGGGGTGCACTGGGGATCCTGAAACACACGAAGGCACATGATCATTCATAATGTCATACAAAAAAGTGTCGGGTTTAATTTTCACTATATCTAAAGTCACATATTGAATACGGTTGCTCTGTATGGCTTATAGCTCATGAAAAGCAAATAAAGGTCTTAAATTATAAGAATTAAGACTAAAGAAAGTTTAATATTTTAAATGTAAACAATATGAAATAAATGAAAATATGACTAACTTTTTGAAGTAAATTGTGAACACTGACAATATTCTATTTTTTGAGCTTTGCATTTAAACTATGAACTGTAACCTGTGTTTGAATGGAACGAGATCGCAAATAGAACAATTCACAGCCATTTCCAAATTAAATGCTACCTAAAAATGTTACTGAACACGTTTTCACATAGATCTGCAAACTTCAAGTATTATCACAATTAGAAAAAGAGGAGTTACATGAATTTGAATTTAAAACACCTAAACTGATGGATTTGACCATATATTCAAAGACTGTTAGAAGAATTTCACTTGGAAACAATAATCATTCTAAGCTCGCTGTACAGCTCCAGAGTGCAATGTGTAAATGGTGCTGCTGCACTGCTCACTCTAAACAGACACAGTTAGGTGAAACCAGCCTTAGGCAACTATTCATTACAGTCTTTCACTTTTCAAAGTATTTCACTGACCACCTCTCCATCCCTCTGACCAAACCCAGTATTCACCACATTAAGGAAGTCATTTCGAGTGACTGGTTTTGATCTGGCCTTAAGCCAGTGGTGCCATTGGATGGGTGCTGCTGAGCCATCTCACACTACTTCTGATTGAATTCTGCCAGCTTTTCCCTCTGTGAAAGAAAAGCAGAGTAAAACCCTGCCATCGCCTCACCAGGGCCCTTAACTCCAACCCAAATAGCTGGAGCCCAAAGGAACAGGAGTTTCTGATTATCACACATCATACATAATCACCATGTTGGCTTCTTGGCAGCATACAATCTGCAGCAGTAAAAAAAAAAAAAATCTTTTTCCCTTTTTTGTGCATTTTTTGCTGCCTGAGACATACCATGCTTTGACCATATAATGGTCTCGCCATAACCTGTGCTAGAACATACAAAACAACTACAGACTACAGTTAGCAAGAGTGACATTAATAGCAAATCATAAAATTCCAAAATCTGGAAGATATGTTATAAATGTGATGCACGTCTAGTGAACATGGACCACATTGTTGTCATGACCATCATTAGTATATCCAGTCTTGGAACAATGTATGTATATAAAACGTGTAAAGCTTTTGCTGCAAGTAAGTAAAACAGCAGATTTTAATATGGATAAGTACAGTGTAGGGCATTTTGAGGAAGGTCATGCATACCTGTACTGGGCTTCATAGTGGAAAGAAATATTCCTTTAAGGCTAAAAAGAGGGACTGTTACACATGGGGAGTTACTGAAAAAGGCATGGGAGGGAGGAGGTGAGGGCAGAGAGAAAGGGAGAGAGAGGCAGAGAGGCAGAGGGAGACGAGAGAGAGAGAGAATTCACTGGAGAGCAAAAAGTTGAAAATAAAAATGATGAAGAGCACATCTTGGTAGCAGGAAAACCCCAGAGGGAGAAAGAAAATCAAGGTTCTTTTCCATGTTATTTAATCTGCTGACCTTCTGCACAGCAGGCACAGGGGAACAGAGCTGTCTTATTATCCTGTTTGGTGTCTCAGGGCACTTCTAAACTCTAGATATTCCTGTGTTTTGCCGAATGCATAAACCATGCCAGACTTGCATATCAATGAGGTGGTCTACCGAGAGGTTGAGAAACTCAAGCAGCGCTAGTCATTATTTACATGTTTTAATAGAGACAAGCAGCCAGAATCAGCATACAATGGTCTCTGGACATGCCTGAGAGTCACACAGAGAGCAATTCATTATTCCCTCTTTAACTTGCTTTGGCTCATTCTTCTCAATCTTTGAAAAATCAAGCATGGATATGAAATTTCTGGAATTATGGGAAGAGCAGGTGGTTTTAAGTGGCTGAAATGATCAAGTCTTTGTTGGTCAAGAAATGGGAATGGGATACTCTTCATTCTCTAAAGGTTAAAATAGGAGTAAGTGACTATCAGTTGGAGATCATCAGTTTGATTTCTGGTGACGCCACTGCCATCTATGGATGGGAGACCCAGTAAGCCTTGTTTTCTCTAGGTGGGCTATGTTGACCCTTCTTCTCACTCCATCACCCAGCATGATGCTAGCCAGTGTGGATGTCTGAGTTGTTTGGGTTTGGGTTTTAGTCCGTAAGCATTTCACGAGAGTTAATGCAACAATACAGAATCCCTTTGTTCATAACTGTATCTACTGATAGACCAATGCAGTCAAATATTTTAGGGAGGTAGTAGAGACTGGCCTTTTTTTTTTCCCCACTCAAAAATCAGACTGCCATTAAAGATGAAGGTCCAGTGTAAAGCTAAAGAAGCGAAGTTCAGATGATTAAGATGTCCTGGTTGATTTGTATTTGGTATTTCTTGGCTGGAATTCTCCCTCCAACTTTCTTTTACCTTTAGCTCTGGGTTTCTCCTCATAATCTCCAAGATGATGTAGCAGCCAATAGAGTGACCAACCAGGACCAGGTGCATGTCTCGGGGCACATGCTTCGAGAGGAAGGCCAGTTTGTGCTCGATCTGACCATTCAATCCAAACACATCCTCAGCCTCTGCCAATGATGCATCTGAAAAGTATAAAATAGATAAATATGTTTTATAAAAGATAAACATTTTATTTACACACACACACAATTTATAAATGTCACAACTCAAATGACACCCAACACTTAATGCCATATAACGAATTAGACACTTCTGCAATTACGGCAGAAAAAAGGTGCTTAAATTGGCAAATTTCCACGAGAGAAGTTTTCTTTCAACATCTTGATCTTGTTCTTCATTATTTCTTTGGAGAGGTAAAATTACACCCTATTGAACAATTCCGGTAACCTGAGATCCTGAACAATGCTTGGCAGACTTTAGTATTAACTTCATCCAGGGAGCACCGAATGAAGCAGAGTTAACTTAAGAAAGACATACTGTGAGATGGTGCAAGCCTGCAGAAAAGGAGGAGAGAGAACAGAAAGATGGAAAGAGACAGAGAGATAGAAATTATAAAGTACATAAGTAAACATCTACACTATTTATCAGTTTAGGATATTAAGACTGAACACCATTTAATGATGAGAAACAAAAGGAGAGAATAGAAGCCGAAGAGAGAAATAATTCACAACAGCTCAAAGACATAAAAACGATTAAAGACTCCATTATCAAACATTCCACATTTTACGGTGACAGTTTCATTCAAGAAAAAAACAATGTAAAAAACAATTTGATCAAAATCCAACTATATTAGTGGTGGCAAATCAAAATTGTAGTGGAAGACAAAACCAAATTGTAATGTGGTCTGAATGGCAAACTAGCTAAAAAAACTTTACACTTTAGTAAAATAACTCTGCTGTGTAGTTTTAAATTAGAATCTCTTAATGTTTTGAGTTAAACTTTAGCATTGAACACAATCAACCTTGCTTTATAAGAGAAAAGTCAGATCTGTGTTCTAACAATCACACCTGTTTAGTGGATCTGGCCAACTGCGGGTTTGCATCATGATTCTAACTCAGGTATGGATCCGTTCACTGATGATAAATAACAGGGCTCTGTATCACCACAGAGCTCCCAAATCAATTCGATTCACAAGGTCCCAATTCCATTCAAATCCAAATATCAATTCCGTTACAATAATAGGTTTCATCTCCATGAACTGCAGCGATAAAATATGCCAGTGAATTAGCTAGCATATAAGCCAATCAGTGTCATTCACACTGTTCATTACAAGTCAAATGGATCAAAATGAAGCTGTTCTGTCTCACTTGTTTACTGCAGAAGGAGGCGCTACTGTGCTGTGTGTGCTGTAAGACAACAGGTGTGTTATTGTGAGACATGGCAGCCTTTATTAGCTCCAGCTGAGAATCATCACTGTGCTGGAAGCTTCAAGGTAAGCAAGAAAACAACCCTTATAGGAATAAAATGGGCAGTGGAAGTTTTCTTGCCCATAATCCCCAATAAGAGATGCCAGACCATACTGTTATTATATGAATGACTGAATGGCACATGAAAGGCTTATGCTGTGACTGACAGACTGAAGTGTGTCTCATGTTACTTTAGCTTCTCAAAAAAGTAAACTCTTCAAGGTTTCTGAAGGATTATTTATGTTTCCAGGACAAGTTATTTAGGTGTTTTGGTGAAATTTCAAGCTATTTTTCCACTGGTGGGAGCTCGGACTTGGGTTTTATATGAATTGGATTTGAATCGTGCAAAAGAAGATCAATTTCAATTCAAAAAAATGATTTTTTAAAAACCAAAGCCAAGTAAATAGCACTACTACAGCACATCTTGTAGTTCAAACAGAAAAGCCTCCCGATTCAGCTTTAACATCTTAATATTCAGCATAAATAAAATACACCAAAGAGTAAAATGTACCATCTCAACTCAACAGCAGTGATGGTGTTTACATTGATAAATACTAACTAAACTGCAAATACGTCACTAGGCTCTGTAAACACAGAGGACAATGGGGCCAAACTTGGTAAATATTTTTTGTGTTAAAAACCTAATTAGCATGTTAAAGTTATTGTATGTTAAGGCATCAACACTGTAGTGAATGCATCATGATTTCATTGTTCTATTCATCTTCTTCCTTGACTCTTGGTTTTGAGCAGTCTGTTCAATGCTGGTTTAAACCCAGAAAAGACCTAGTATATCCCCACTAGTGAAACCCACATGGTTCTTGCTTCATGACCATAAACAAAGGGCTCAAAACAGACAAGAAGCTGTGTAACAGCCCCTCACAAACAGTCAAAACAATAAAACCCACAGATATTACAACTTTCATGTTCAACTGTAAAATGTTATGTTCCCCTCTAAGAAAATTCCTGTCAGTTTATGGCAGGATCACTGGGGCACAGTGGTAAAACCAAAGGATCGGATATGGATTAACCTTAAAAGATGATGCGTGATCCATTAAAAAAATGTGTATTGTGTATTTCCAACAATGTACTATTTCATCCCTTTTTATTAGCCTCTGTTGCATGAAGTGACATGTACTTTTCTTGCCCTCTTCAATTTATGCAATTTAATTGTTAACATGTCACATAGATTGAACATTAAAAATGCCCTCAGAAAGATAAAAAAGGCTGACTGATCTTCAGGACACGAAGAAATGTGGGAGATAAAAAGAACCTGCTGAAAGGAGCCAATGAAAAACATACAAAGATCAGAGCATTAAATCACTTTTATAACATAAAATACCAGCCCATATGAGAGACTGATAAGGCTCTGTAGTGAGTACATTTTCAGATGGAGAGGAATGAGGGCAGCACGGCTACTTATGTGTCTATAGTAAGATCTGAAATATCAAACATCAAGTCTAGTTACGAAGAAAACAAAAAGTAAAAACATTCAACAATCCAGTACTAAACAATGTGGTTAACAATTATATTAGATGACATTTTTATCAGATATTAGATCCCTTTACATTAGGGATGTTGCAAAACCAGAAATCTAAATAAAATTAAACAATAAAACTAAAATTCTACAATTCTCAACACCAACTGTGATGCCAAAACAAAATAAACTCAAATAAATGTTGAACATGGTCTTAAATGAAACCAAAAAGATGTATTTATTTAAGTTACCAGACGACACTGAATTAGAATCACAAATAAGCAGGTGTAGCTCTTTTACTGCTAAAAATACAACACATTCATCTATAGCACCCAGATGTTGATATGATTATAATTCGCTTCATATTTTGCCATTTCAACACTTTTATGACTGTTTTGAACATTTTAACCACTTTTTAACCCAGAACCAAATGTTCACAGAACTCTCTCTTCTGGCAACGCTTTGAACAGAACTGTCTGATGATAGAGATGGAGCAGCAGCCCCACCCCCCAAAAGAGCAGAAAAATATTTAACATATTTGACTTTTTATTGCAATAAAACAAACACATGAAATATGAAATCTGTTTCACATTTACACGCGCAGGCTAGACATATTATGCTGCCCCAGGAAACAAGAACCGTACTTTTTGGTATCGACTTCCTACCGAAGTATCAGTTCTCGGGACAAGCAAAGATTGGTGTTAATAGGCCCAAAGTATGCAAAGAAAACTTTCCATTACACCACCTCCACCAGCCTAAGCTGCTAACACAAGGATGGATGGATTCATGGACCCATGCTGTTGATGCTAAGTTCTACTATTTGTGTGTTTCTGTATGTCAGAATGGATCTTCGAGTTATGGTAGCCGTTCTGATGGGTAGAACCGGTAGACCTAGTCTGGTCATTGTCTGCGGACCTCTTTATTCAAAAAGGTGGTTTTACAGAGAAGTGCTGCTGCCTTTACTGCCTCATTCTGAGTAAACAATCATGTCACAGAATATCACTTTTTTCTTGAATCTGAAGGCTGATGGCATGATTTTCTCTGTTTCATTGCTGTAACATGATTGGCTGATGACACAATTACACAAATAAGCACACACAAATCTTCCTACTAAAGTGCTCAGTGAATGTATATTTATATACCACAGCTAATTTGATTTTTAATATATTCATTAATCATCTAGTTATGATTAACTTGTAATGCAAAGTGCTTCCAATGTATTGCTAACACATTTTAAAAAGTATAAAGCTAGGTCTACACAATGATTTACCTTCCACGGGGTACTCTGAAATGGCATGAAAGTGAGCCTTCATGCCATTTTTGTGATTTTATTCTCAGCGGAGATATTTTCACTGTTTGCATAAAAATATCCAGTCAAAAATATTTGTTTTAACCCAAGATCTGCTGACAGGGGATATTTCCACTTTTTAATGTATGCTAAAGATCAGACGGGAGGTTTAAAAGGCAGTGACCTGTACACAACTTCATATTTAGTTCTCCCCAAACACCCCTTACTCCTCATTTCCGACTTTACAAATCTGATTTTTTTCCCCCAGAGGTTCTTTACTCAGGCTTGTCTACGTAGGAGCTGTATGTGTTTATCTAACAGCACAGAGAAGGTAGTGTAAGCACAGATACCAAACACAGTCAACTTCATGCACTAAGTAGTCTCCTTCCCTGGACTTCCCTATAAAACCTCAGGAGGTCTTACAAATTGCCTGAAGTTCACTTCATGGTTAAGGTATCATATTGAAGTTGAGAAACTGCTCTAGGGGCCTGATGCTGTGCTTGCTGATCAGCATGTAATATAGAGTTTGTGTGCCAAGTCACAGCAGGTTACGATATCAATCATTTCACTGGAATCATAAAATACTGCTTGAAATTCTGTCAGAGTCAAATATTGAGAGAGCCTATAGTAACACTATGACGGATATGTTATATATAAAGAAATATTCAACAACCTGGTGAAGACTTTTTAAAATATCAAAATCAATGAAATGTATGAAATTTGAATATAACAAACAGCAGAAAATAGTAGAAAGCAAGAACATTACATGTTTATTATATCAAGGTACATATGATAAGTAATGATTTACAAAATACAAAATAATATTGATGAACATTTTATTGATAAGTTAAGTAAAATTCAGCATGTATCCTATAGACCAGCGGTCCCCAACCCCCGGGCCGCGCACCGGTACTGGTCCGTGGAGCAATTGGTACTGGGCTGCACAATAATTCCTCTAATCTCCTCTAGTGAGGTCTTGACTTTAGTTGTTGTCCATGGTCTTCCTGGCCTCTTGGAGTTCACCAGTGCATTCCTTGTTTTTAAGCATGTAATAAATTTTTAATTCCCTAAATGTTTCACTTTATATCTCTCTGATAGGTTAACTTTGTTTTTATTTTCATCCTAATGATGGTCCCCTTCACCTGCAACAATACCTCTTTGAATGGCTACCAAATGCAATTTCAATACTTGGAATCAACTCTTTATCTCCTTAACGTTTCATGTTATAATGAGATCACAGACCACAACTGACCAAAAAATCGCTTATCAAGGAAACACAATTACTTGCATGAAAGTGGAGCTGCTTTTTAAATGTGTTCATAATTCCTAAATGGCTAAAGCAAGGATATTTGTTAAACTCCTCTAATTAAAGCTGAAAGTCAACATTTATTTCACATCAAAACTTGGACTGGGCAAAAGGTTGTAAATATTGATATATTCAAAACTTTTTTATACAAAATATAATCAATGACCACATGCAATATTTCACCTGCTATACAGGTTACGCTCTGTGTGTGATTTAACTCCAATAAAGAACATGGACGGTTTGTTTGTGTGAAAATGGTTTGTTTTTTTTGGAGGGTGGACACTCAACAAAGTCCAGTCTCGTACAAATTATTATAAATTAAAAGGACTCTAAAGCTCACCTCTGTTTAACTGTTAACACGTTACACTTCAATAAAAAACTCAGTACCATTCAATTTCCTGCCAGTAACCCTGCAAACATGTTGCAAGAATGAAGGAAATTCAATTTTCTGCCCACATGCTTTAGCAGTCTGGACACTAATGATGGGCAATTTAGTCATATCAATGCAGGGAAAGTGGGTTCTGAGCAGGAGCCTTCTAGACTTATTCTTACAAAATGAATGAGGACCATAGGTCTGGGTGACAAGACTTGACCCAGGGCAGGGTTATTGACATTGGCAAGAGCCAAAATGTTCCCTGTGTTTGCATTAACAGATATTTTTACTGTAATCAAAAGCATCAATCACAAATGGCCAACCACAACATTTTCTCTACAGAGACATTTGGCATGTTTACCCCAGTAGCTTTTACCCTGCTTTCGTTTATGTTTCCGAAACAGAAGGATGTGATAACACTTAATATTTTCAGTTAAATACAACCAGTCATATAATGCCTGACTAAGTGAAGTGGCTTATAGGTTGAAGATAATATCAATGCACTCTAAGTCTCTCCGTGTCTATGCTGGTTTTGCCATTTCCCCAGGCGAACTGGAGGTTTTGGAGAGTTCTGAGTCGCCCTGCCTGCTACTGACCCCTGGCTGACCAAGAGCTCTTTGAACACTAGTAAATCAATGGGCCACATTCAGACTCAACTCCAAAGCAGTCCCTCTTTGCTGGGTCTAGCTTTTGACATTGCATATCCACTGCAAACTTGTCACTAGTGAATAAATGACCAAAGTTGTAAATATGTGAATTGATGAATTCAAACCTGAAACATCAAGACTTAATACCAGACTCTCTTCAAACTGATGGAGAAATCACAAACCCTTTTTTAAAATTAGATCATGTGGTCAAAAATCTGAAATCAACATTTTTAGCAGTTGCTATGTCTGCAAAAAAATGCTCTGAATAACAATATTTATTAATTAGAATAAAATGTAAATATTCAATTTACTCAAACACATGCCTGTAAATAGTAAAACCAGATTAATTGATAGCGAATTGCTGCTGATTTTTTCCTCCAGCTGCAGACCTCCAAGAATTCCAGTAAACATTCATATCTAAACAAAAACAACTCCTAATGATTTAACTTTGAATTCAGAAGTAACTCTTTGGCAAAAGAAACTTGTTTAAAGAGTCTTTGGTATGGCTGTACAGCATAAAATCAACCAGTAAACAACAGCCAAGACTGCCTTGGACCACAAGCAGCAGAGCAAGAGCTCGAACTGGCAAACCATCCATCGGAGCTTAGGATCCATTACTTTTAGGCAGTAGAACATTGAGTTGGCAGCATGAATTACAGATCAGGCAAATACAAAAAGTTGACAGGAGATACAAAGATGAAGCCTCCATTTATTCACTGTTTGCATAACAAAAGATCAACTGTTTTTTTCCATAACTAATGAATTAACAGTACAGAGAAGTACTGACTGAATTAATATGGTACAGAGATAATTATTGTAGTACTGAGAATGAATGTTATTGTGGTGAAATTATGAATGCAATACTGAGAAAATGATTGTAGTACAGTATGAATTAATGTAATACTGGGTAAAATAATGTACAACTGAGAGAACCGATGTAGACTCAGAGATTGTCAAAAAAATAAGCCCCAGGAGAAAACAACCAAAAGGAATGAAGCCTGGTGGGTAGGTTTCACATTATGAGATGAATCAAGTTTCACACTCTTCTGAGCATGTGACACATGCAAAGACCGGCCTAATTGCTAGTCCGGTGCTTTCAATTCTGATTTGTGTGTTGATAGCATCCTTTGCAATGAAGTATGCCTGGGAGAAGAGTTCACGCAGTTGGAGGTTTAAGAGGTGTTGCATTGTTGGGCTTCGGATGGCCTTATCAACATCCCACATGCGCAGAGTGACCCAACAGCCAGTCAAAGAGCAGTGATGCCTACCACTCCTACCAGGAGTCATCCTGTTAGTGCCAGCACCATTGGCAGATGGCTGCATGATGCAGGACTACATACATGCAGACCATTATGATGACAGCCCTCTACACCATGTCAATGTTGCCAAAGACTGCAGTGAGTGATCTGTTGAACTACAATCAGGTAAACAAGACAAACAAGACTATTCTGTTTGTAGTTCTGCACACAGTCGGTTTTCTTTAAGTACTGGAGTTACTGTTTTTGTTCACTGCAACAAAATTTCATGTCTCGCTACGCAGATGGATCGAAGGGAGGCTGACAGGGCAAAATATCTAGGAAATTCAGGCTTACTGTAATCAGCTAAAGCTTACAAATTAACAAGATCGCTTCTCAAGTAAGTTCCCTCCCCAAGAAAGTGTCCATAAAGGGTGGTTGCAGTCTGATCTACAAACTCAGCAATGGAAGATAACGTAAGCAGCTACTTCCCTGGACAGGGGCATCTGTGGACCAAATGGCAGAGCATGATGAGGGATGGATCACTGAGATGAACAAGACAATGGGCCAAAGGAAAAAAGGGCTCTGCATACTTGATACCGCCCTGCTTAAGCTTACCATTGATGGTAATCAGGAATGTCACTCAAACAGAGAGCTTTGGGAGAAGAAATATAACTTTTAATTATATCCCCTCTTTCATCTACTCTGCTCTGGCAAAAGCCTGCTGCTCGTTGTCATCTCTTGGCACGTTTGAGATCGTCTGAAAGTTCAGACTTTTAATCATCTCGCTAGTGATTGTGCGACATGATACGTACAGCAATGGATGTCATCGTCTGCTGTTTTGACCATGGCCAGATCTTGCCTGTGTGTCCATGAATAAATTATAGCTGCAGTTCTGCAGACATTCAGCATGTGTTCATGATAAGAACAGGAACTGTTCGGTACTTCAGCTTGTAGCTATGCTTATGTAGGCCAGTGACTTGAGTACATCTGAAGAACGAGTTTAGGCAATATATCATGTCACCTTGAATACATTTGCTAAAACTTCAGAGCTACACTCCTCAGAAGACTCTTTTAGCGATGCCATAGAAGAACCTCTTCTGACTGCAGAAAGATCATTGTAGTGTGAGTGTGAAGAACCTTTAAGTTGGTAAAGAACGAGAATGTTCTTCAAACCTCCTATAAGGTCTCTTTAACAACATGGTCGTAACGGTTTAACCAACAGTGGCTCTTCTATGGCATTGCCCAAACAACCATCTGAAGTACTTTAATTGTTCAGAGTGTATGAAATTAAAAGTTACTCATTTACTCTCTATTTTCTACGTATTAAATTAATACTTCAGCATTTTAACTCAATGTCCATCATCCCTGTACAGCCATTTACAGCAGAAAATATGGTATGTGTGCTTCATTACCTGACCACTGGCTTCTATTCAACAGGTTTTCTGTACTTTTCTTGCAGTCAGTGGTAATCAGCTCTTTTTGGTGGGAACAGGTAGGTATTCCTGTTATATTTACTAGTGCATCTCAAAACATGTGAATACTTGATCATTTTAATTAATTAATTAAAATATTAAATAAAAACAAAAACGGTCATAGTGATATATTTCTGATAGATTCTGGATTTCTGTTGTTCATGAGCTATTAGCCAGATCGATCAACAGTAAAACAAAAAAAAAGTCACTTGAAATGTAATGAATATAAAATATGACAGTTAACCTTTTATAATGAAATTCTGACCACGAATGAGGTTTTTAATGATATTCAAATTGTTGAGATGCACTAGTATTTAGCAGGCAATGTAATATTGTGACTTAAATACACTGGACATTAAATAACTACAGAATTATTATCCATGAACAGGTGTTGTAAATATGTCAATATATCTAAGCAGACTCTGATGCAAAATGAATGGGCTTTGCAGATTTCATTGTCCTGCCTTTGGACCTGATATGGCCAGCTTCCATCTCCACTGTCCAATCAATCAAACTAGCCAGCAGAATTGCTGTTTTTGGAGATCCTAGCCATCTGTATGTGGTTTGGCGTATTACAGGTGGGCTTGGCTAATGTCTTTCCCACGTAGCAAGCTCAATAAAAATGTCCACACTGCTTTATGGATGAACATACTGGACATTCATATAATGGCACAGGGATAAGTAGAGGGAAGCTGCCTGGCTTGGTTGGCCAACACTGTCCATTCCACATTCCACATTCCACCTTATTGAGGAGTGTTTTGAGTGTTTTAGGTTTGGTAGCTCCTCACAATGCACACTCTGTAAATGAATCTGATTTTAAATTTCTGTAGGGCAGGGCTTTTCAATTCTGCTCCTGAAAGCTAGTGTCCAGCACAAATTGGTGATTTGTCTACTTAAATGCCTGGTTCATTTATTAACTGCCTTGTGTAGTAGATGTGTTTAAGCAGGGCAACTCAAAATTAACTTGTAACAGATTATGCAGCTTTGAGTTCTCCTAACTTACATTTCAGTTTGGTCTACAATACATTTTACGTTAAGCTTCACAAACATAGACAATTTATGTCTATGTAGGTTAGTTTTTGTTAAGACACATTATGTCCCCAGACTGGGAGTCTTTTGACACTGGAGTGCTGAGCCCTTGCTGGGATTTGATATAATAAACATGATGAGCAGACAGTTAGACAGTTGTGCCACACTAAATCTGTGAAATGACATTACATAAAGACATGGTTCTGAGTAAATTACCCTGTCCATTTTTCTTGGACACAGAAATCTACAAGAGACCATATGTTTGGTATGGTCAGTACTCTGAGAATACGAAGGCCTTTGGTAAGAGGGAGTCCTAACCAACAAATGGAAAGTAAAGACAGTAAAGAAATAGTGGGGGAGGAACAAAGGCTTAAAATATGATATTTAATAAGTTTCAGCTGCAGCACATTTATTAATGCTTGAGGCTCAAGATAAACTGCACTGTTGACCAAACTGTGATGCAGAACTAAAAAATGTGTACTACACTAAGCAGAGATAACTACGTTTTACAGTATGTGCTTAATTAAGATTAATATCAAAATACAAAATAGCATATTGAACAAAGAGCACAATGACCAGAATATACACAGCAGCAAATAAAAAAGTGCCAGACAGATGTTTGACATTTTCATTTGCAGTACTATGTTACAAACTTCTGCACGTTGCATGAAGAACCTCCCTGGACAGCCACATTCTCATTACCACTTTAATTGTCTGCTGCCACCTACTGACTTCTTGGCAATAGTAATCTAATCACCATACTTAAAATGCAAATAGTAGCAAATATAACAATTTGTAATAATGATCGTTGATAAACATTTGAAAGGAAAAAAATATGGGAGGAATCTCTTCTCCCCCAAAATAAGCAACAGAAAAATCCCTATTGTCCACTATTGCTTTACCACATTTGGTATTACTATTGGTATATACTATCATAGATCTCCTACCTTCAACCATGTCCATTGTTTCTGGTGGTGCACAGTGTCCAGCATGACTCACACTCCACACAGGGTATCGCTGGTGAAATGCCTGATACAGTGTCCACATGAAGGTCTTATAAAATCCTACTATGCCTGGGTTGCCTGTAGAAAGGACAGACAAAAGAAATACCTTGAAAACAGTGGCTATGTTGAGGCAGTTAACTTAGTTAGGCTGTAGAGATGGTGGTGGACTTCAGATGTATACCCCACCCCCACCCCCCACCCCCCCAGTGGTTTCCACTGTGGAGTTATTGAAGTTCTCGGGTACCACCGTATATTGGGACCTGAAGTGGGAGATGAACACGATCTCCAAAACCAAGAAAGCCCAGCAAAGAATGCTGTCCCTGACACAGCTAAAGACACTCAACCTGCCAAAGGCTCTGATGATCCAATTCTACACAGCGATCATCGAGTCCATCCTCACATCATCTATTACCATCTGGTTTGGTTCCTCCACCTCATAAGAACGAGCCAAACTCCAGCGCATAATCAAGGCAGCAGAGAGGATCACTGGATGCAATCTGCCAAAGCTTCAGGACATCTACACCAGCAGGGTGAGGAAGCGTCCTGGCAAAATTACAGCTGACCCTTCTCATCCTGGACATCACCTCTTCCAGATCCTGCCCTCTGGTAGAAGACTCAGGACCTTCAAAACCAGCACAACACAACCAGCACATGCCAACAGCTTCATCCCCAGAGCTGTAGCTATCCTCAATCACAGGGGTCACAACAGAGGTCAGACTACACCTTAACTGAACTGTACTTGAACTGTATTGCTGAATCTTTCTGTTCTCACTCACAGCACTGACTCTCACTACACTGCTCATTTGCACTGCCTGTACCATTCTGTATATATAATAGATCTGTAATATACTTCCACTTCTACTATCTATATATCCATATACACATCACCAGCTCTTTATTATTCTGTTCTTTTTGTATTTATTTTGTTATGAATTTTATCTTAGAGTAAATAGCATGTAAATAGTCTGTTTGATTGTCATACATGTGCTCTGACCAAGAAAATTTGTATGTATAAGATTCAAAATAAATTCTGATTCTGATTCTCCAGGAATTAACCACACATAGCACACTGAGCAATTCAGCAGCATAGCATGTTTTCATTTACTTTCACCGACCTGCTGGATCCCATCGATATATCAGGAACAAATAATCCAAGTATGATGCAGGGCAGGACATATGCCTGAAATTTAATGAGTAATATTGAAATATCACTTTATTATTTTTGTATGTTTTTAAATATACAAAAGTGTACATCGGGCCATGTCAAGGAAAAGCACTGAATGTAAAAAGAAGAAAAAAGAAAGGTTAAGAAGCTTTTGCACTGTGGTGATTTTAAAATTGAGGCTCAATCTAGACACTACTACTATTTTTGGCAATGCAACAAAAGATTTTCTTGTCCATTATTATAAATAACAGCATGTTACGCAATGTCTGGAACAACATAAGCAAGCAATTTGAGATTGCTTGACATCTTGTCACAGCTTGAGGCAAGTGTGATGGTTTAGGCATTGCATGAGTTGCTTTTGGTGTTCTCTTTAAAGTTTCAGATCCAAGTCTTTAGGACAGGTGTAATCCCTTAGACCCTGAATGTAAGCCCACACTTCAGTTTTTCACTTTCATAACAACAGGACTACCAAAATTAGATTCAGTTTCATAGGCCCTACAGTAGAACCCTGTGGGACTCCAGGCTGAAGGAAATGACAACCAAATAATTCAATAGTTTCAGCATTATGATTTAAAATTGAGTAATAAATTAGGGTTCAATGGGTAATTAGTTGACTCCACCAGAAGTTAAAGCAAACTTTACAACAAAGGGCGAGTTCTGTTCCAGGTCTCATGACGTGGTGCTGCTGGCTTTAACAGATGAGGCTAAGCATGAGCGAGAGCAGATAGGAAGACAGCATCTCTGATAGCCAGCTGCCCCTGCGACAGAACAATGAGCATACTGTCAATGTGGTCAAAGCCAACTCACTCTGGCTCTCTTTGAGAGTATCAACAGGGCACAGTCTCAAACTGCAATAAATCCTGAGTGAGTGACTGAGTGAGTGTATGTATGGCAGCATAACACTGAAAAGAAAGAATCTTTTTAATATTTAATCAGGGAAAGTCTTAATATAAGGAAGAGCATCACCCAGAAACTATTCTAGCACTGTGTTGTGCTGGAGGCAGTCTTGCGTCTGCTTCCAAACTCGTAGCTCGATGATTCAGTAGGCCACGTCAGTATATGGTCAGACTAAACGATGAACAGAACTATCCCAGGTGCAACCTCTCATGCACAGAGGGCTACACTAGCATGATGGGAAAACTTTGAATGTCTAATACATCTTGACTTCCTGTCAATGTGAATCTGAATGAACCCATCCAAAATGTCCTGCAGTCCTGGTTGCTAGTGACTATACTGCCCCCCCTGGTTTCCAATAGATCTTAATAGTTAAGTGAGGATGAAATTATCTCCAAAAGACAAATATAAAGCTCAAACAAATATAGTGTGAAGAAAGGAATGAAGTTTGGGCACCCAAAGACATTAGAGCTCTTAGACCATAATAAGATTGGCAGTGCTATCAGTTACTCAAATTTATTGTGTCCTTTTTAAATATTCTGACTCCTTAAACTTTTCCCAAGAAGTAGAAGCCATAGGATCCTCTAAGCAACTGCACAGCAGCACAGCTTTCTAAAAGTCTCTACAGTGTCAGTAATTTACCTTTTTATTTAAAAAGTGTAAAAGATAAAAATGAAAAATGCAATCTCACTCGAAATATTAAAGAATTCCTCAATTGATGTAAAACAGGCCAAAAACAATGGGGCTAATGGGGCATTTGTAAAGGAAGCACAGATGCAGGAGAACTGGGCTAGTAAAGCCTGTTCATTTTAATTCAAAACAGATTCAGCTTATCGGCTTTATCAATGTTGGTTGATCACCACTATACACTCAACATGAAATTCTTTTCCTTTGAAGTAACATGCCAAAACTGTGCAGCAGCATGTTTTGCTGCTCCACAGGTGGGTGTCCTCCAGCTGGGTTTGATGCTGGGGGACACCATATTGCAAACCAAGACACTTTACAAGCAGATTAATGACATCAACAAAAAAACAAAACCTCTAAACCACAGGTCGTAGGGGGACCTCAGAGAAAGAAGGCGTGACAGGCAGGCAGTAGTTGTCGCTCAAACCTTTAACTATTAGGATCTCCACCCTCATGGCTTTGAGACTTGCAAAAGGTCCCTTGTCTTGTTTTGATATTTTCATTCAAATATCCTGAGTCATTAATAAGGAAACGGAACACAGCTGCTTAAAGCACGTAGCACAATGGCTTTATGTGCAAGCCTGCAAGGATGTTTGTGTTAGTGAAAAAGTCTCTTAATCGACATCATATTACAGATGATGAGAATCAATCTGTGAATGAAAAAAAGAAATCACCGGGAAGCTACTTTCTCATTATTAACCCATGCCGAAACAATCAATTGAAAATGCAAACCGTTCACCACTGCCTTGCTGTGTTTACATTCCCAGAGGAACTTTGCCTGTCTCTTCCATTAGTAAACACATTAGCACTGCTGTTGACATTCTTGACAAAGACATGACTTTTTGTTCACTGTCCAGAGCCAGTGGTAGTCA
This sequence comes from Acestrorhynchus altus, assembly GCA_034509495.1. NCBI lineage: Eukaryota > Metazoa > Chordata > Actinopteri > Characiformes > Acestrorhynchidae > Acestrorhynchus > Acestrorhynchus altus. The sequence continues at coordinate 21,565,490 of CM067513.1, forward strand.
GACTGCAGCGCTGAAGACATATGTGGCTGTTTGAATCTGAAATATGTCACCCTACACCTGAACTGCTGATGACAATAACAAAAGAGCTGTTGCATAACTTGGTGACAGTGATGAAAAATATCTGCATTACCTATTATGCACATTGTATAATCACACTAATGGAACAGTATAACAAATCTGGGACTATGAAGTACCTTCTACTGAACCAACTTGACATCTACCATCTACCACAAGATGACAAAGACCCAAGTTTGTATGTGTTTTTATGAACTAGCTACATATGAACCACCTGTCTAAGATTGTGTAGGTCCCCCTCATGCCATCAAAACAGTTCTGACCATGGATTCCACAAGACCTTTGAAGGTGACCTATGATATCTCTTTTCACAGCTGCATTGGGACATCACTAGTTAAAATGGAAGTAGAACAGCAATTTGCAAGCAAATTGTCTACAGCTATAACTATATACCAATCAGACAAAACATTAGCACCACCTGCCTAATACTGAGTAGGTCCACATTGTACCACCACAACAGATCATTATGCCTGAAGTTGTCCTGTGTGGTATCTAATATCAAGATGTCATCTACAAGGATTATGCATCACTGGATCGCCAGTTGTCCTTTCATAGAAAGCCTTTGGAAGGTACAGATTTGGTAGGTATACTGGGAATACCTTTCCGGACCTACCAGGATTAATATGAACTAACCCAGCTATCTAAACATAACAAACTGGTTCTTTTTAAAGTGTCTCAGCTCCATATGCATCCCTATTTTTCCTTCTGACAGAACATTCATTTTATGAAGTCACTGTTCACTTGCCTAATACAGTGACATGCGAAAGCATCCAGTCCCATTAGCTGTTTACCTATTTCTTGTTACATTGCAACCTGTAGCTATGGTTTTTAAATCTGAATTATATGTGATGCGTCTGCACAAATGTGTATATATGTACATACGTGAAATGTATATATACATATACAGTGGTGAAAATAAGTATTTAGTCAGTCACCAATTGTGCAAGTTCTCCCACTTAAAAAGATGAGAGGCCTGTAATTGACATCATAGGTAGACCTCAACTATGAGAGACAAAATGTGAACAAAAAATTGAGAAAATCATTTTGTCTGACTTTTAAAGAATTTATTTGCAAATAATGGTGGAAAATAAGTATTTGGTCACCTACAAACAAGCAAGATTTCTGGCTGTCACAGACCTGTAACTTCTTTTTTAAGAGGCTCCTCTTTCCCCCACTCATTACCTGTATTAATGGCACCTGTTTGAAGTCGTTAACAGTATAAAAGACACCTGCCCACAACCTCAAACAGTCACACTCCAAACTCCACTATGGTGAAGACGAAAGAGCTGTCGGAGGACACCAGAAACCGAATTGTAGACCTGCACCAGGCTGGGAAGACTGAATCTGCAATAGGCAAGCAGCTTGGTGTGAAGAAATCTACTGTGGGAGCAATAATTAGAAAATGGAAGACCTACAAGACCACTACTAATCTCCCTCGATCTGGGGCTCCACGCAAGATCTCAGCCCGTGGGGTCAAAATGATCACAAGAACGGTGAGGAAAAACCCCAGAACCACAAGGGGGGATCTAGTGAATGACCTGCAGAAAGCTGGGACCAACTTTACAAAGGCTACCATCAGCAACACACTACGACGCCAGGGACTCAGATCTTGCAGTGCCAGACGTGTCCCCCTGCTTAAGCCAGTCCATATCCAGGCACGTCTGAAGTTTGCTAGAGAGCATTTGGATGTTCCAGAAGAGTATTGGGAGAATGTCATATGGTCAGATGAAACCAAAGTAGAACTATTTGGTAAAAACACAACTCGTCGTGTTTGGAGGACAGTGAATGCGGAGTTGCATCCAAAGAACACCATACCAACTGTGAAGCATGGGGGTGGCAACATCATGCTTTGGGGCTGTTTCTCTGCAAAGGGACCAGGACGACTGGTCCGTGTACATGAAAGAATGAATGGGGCCATGTATTGTGAGATTTTGGGTGCAAACCTCCTTCCATCAGCAAGGGCAATGAAGATGAAACGTGGCTGGGTCTTTCAGCATGACAATGATCCCAAGCACACTGCCAGGGCAACAAAGGAGTGGCTTCGTAAGAAACATTTCAAAGTCCTGGAGTGGCATAGCCAGTCTCCCGATCTCAACCCCATCGAAAACCTTTGGAGGGAGTTAAAAGTCCGTGTTGCCCACCGACAGCCCCAAAACATCACTGCTCTAGAGGAGATCTGCATGGAGGAATGGGCCAACATACCAGCAACAGTGTGTGCCAACCTTGTGAAGACTTACAGAAAACGTTTGACCTCTGTCATTGCCAACAGAGGATATACAACAAAGTATTGAGATGAACTTTTGTTATTGACCAAATACTTATTTTCCACCATTATTTGCAAATAAATTCTTTAAAAGTCAGACAAAATGATTTTCTCAATTTTTTTTTCACATTTTGTCTCTCATAGTTGAGGTCTACCTATGATGTCAATTACAGGCCTCTCTCATCTTTTTAAGTGGGAGAACTTGCACAATTGGTGACTGACTAAATACTTATTTTCCCCACTGTATATATATATATGGAAATATAAAGTGCCATGTGCATATGTATTCACCCCCTTTGCTATGAACCCCATAAATAGTTATGGTGCAACCAACATACATATATACAAATAGACACATATATGAAGAATATCTATTAAGCGCATAAATAGTTTTTTTAGAAGTCACATGCTTAGTGAAATTAAGTCTGCCTGTGTGCAATCTGGGTGTCACATGATCCCTCAGTATATACACACCTTTTCTGAAAGGCACCAGAGGCTGCAACACCATTAAACAAGACCACAACACCTCAAATACACAACACAATGAAAACCATGAGATCTTGAAATGCTATGTCTGGTGCAAAACCAATACATCTCATTACCCAAAGAACACCATTACCACCATGAAATATGTGGGTGGCAGCTTCATGCTATGGGGATGTTTTTCAGAAGCAGGGACTGGGAAACCGAGGGGAAGATGGATGGTGCTTGAGCAAAACCTGTTTCAGTCTGTCAGTGATCTGAGCATGGGATGAAAGTTCACCTTTAAACAAGAAAATGACCCAAAGCAACACTTCAGTGGTTTAAGGGGAAACATGTAAAAGTATTGCAATGGCCTTGTCAAAGCCCAGACCTTAAACCAGTTAAGAATCTGTGGTCAGATTTGAAGATGTAACTTGGAAACCATCTAACTTGAAGGAGCTGGAGCAGTTTTGCCTTGAGGAATGGGCAAAAACCCCAGTGAGAAGATGTGGTAATCTCATAGAGAACTATCCAAAGTGAGTTGCAGATGTAATTGCCACAAAAGGAGGGGGGGTGAATAGTTATGCACACTGAAATTTTCTGTTATTTTGTCCTATTTATTTGCTACACAATAAAAAAAATGTTCTGTAAATAAGGTTATACAAACCCTAAACTAATTTATCTTAATTCCAAATTGTGAATTGATGAAAAATTCCAGCAGGGGATAAATACTCTCTTAAGACATTGACTGTATATCCCTTTACCGATGCCGCAACCAGATAATGATTATTATGCAATTAACCTGTCAGTGGTTTTAATGTTATGGCTATTCTGCATACACATTAAGCCAACTTACATTTTTAAAAGTAAGCTTTTATCAAGAGAAGCTTGTCCATAAGCTAGTACAACACCACTGAAGCACATCCTCTTATTCTTTCCTCGTCCCTGGAGCTGAAATTGACCAGCCTTTGATTGTGTGTACTGACAGAGCTGTTGGGAAACAGGCAAGCAGTAAGGGCCAACATCAGCCCTCCTGAACCTTCTTCAACCTGATTAAATCCATTTGTATGTTTTCATTCACGCTGAAGGCTTCCAAATCTCTCCCAGATGGGCCCCCACATACTCAAAGCCAGTGCTGCTCCAGGCCCGTGCTTTTGGAAATGACAGGCCACCACAATAAAATCCATTGGTTCTCTCTCTTTCAAGGTCCAGACGGAAACAAAGGACTTCCCCAAACAGTGCACTGTCCTACATGCACCCACATATCTGTTGTTCAAAACTGCTGGGTTACAGGAGGATGATGAGATGGTGAGGAATATAATAAGCCCTTATTATTAATAATTCTGGCTGAACAATTACAATATATATTGTTACTTGATGTAATTAAATACACTTGTTATGCATCCTGTTATAAATCCTGTGGTATTTAAGGTAGATGAAAATAAAAGCCATGTTCTTCCCATTGTTTCTTTCATTCATTTTTGTTTCATTCATTCAATCATTTTCAGATGATAAAAAATCTTGATTTTCACAAAGCATAAAGATATCCTTAGCATATCAATGATCTAGTTAGTGCTGAAAGAACTCTGACCAACTGCATGTTTCACTACAAGAGTGTAATTAGTCTGGTTTAATAGGATGAAATGCTGTTTTTATCCCACGATTTTGGTATGTTTTGTGGAACATTAAATAGGAATCTAATTGATCTAGTTTATTAAGTATGGGAGACTATTGAAAATCACTAATAGCACTGTGTCTGTAAAGCAAAACCTCACAATTCATTTAAATTGTGTTTAAATATTGTGAAATTATATTTTTAACCATATCACCCACCCCATAAACAAATTAAAGTGTTGTACTTACAAACTAATATTTGCAGGGCAGTGGTCCTTCAGGATCAGGTCAGAGAACACTGCTATATATATATGTCTGCATCATGTGAACATGTAAAAATAAAAAGCTCCTTTGTTACAAATCAAACAAAAAACATAATACAAACTGCACCTAATTCATTCATCAATTAATTCATTTTATCAGCCTAACATCTTGTATGGGGCCAGTTTCTTCATTGTTGATCACATTGGACAGGTAGTAGGAAAACAACAAGGACAGCAGGACTATAGCATGTCAGCATCTGTTCTCAGCTCTCAGATTCTTCCTTCTTTACCACAGTATCTGACTGAATATCCCCCATCAAAACAGTGACAGGAACAGCAAATGTTTCTTCTTTCTGTGCAGGGTGAAAGAATGTAAAGGAACCTATATTCTTAAAAGAAAAACATGAGCTATCCTCTCCTCTCCCCCATGTTATCATTTCCCTCTTTCCTCCGGCTTCATAAATTCAGAGCTGTTTCACTGGAACATTAAACAGATACCCCTGCCTGCCGTGTCTGACCCCGAGGCTGCCTGGACTACCACGCCACTGACGTAGCCCTGCAGGTGCACAGCCTGGTCGCTTCGTCACCCTTTCTTTGTAACATACACACCCACCTGACACACACGCACACTTGAACACACGAACACACACACTCAATCAAATCAACTGATACAGGTTGAATGAACAGTGATGTGCGACCCGTGAGGTCTTTACAGGTTGAAATGGAATGTCAGCATGGTCTGGCATTCGTGTAAAAATCTTTTGTATTGCATACAGCGGAGAAAAACCATTTAACCATATAAAATTATCCTAAATTCACAGAGAGAATATAAACTGTCCTTCTTTGATTGATACTTACAGCCACCGACAACGCAGAAGTAAGAGTGGAATCACAGGCCCACACTCGGCTCTCAAAGAAATCCACCTTTAAGAGGTCGAGGGCCCAGCAGGTGCTGGAATCCTTTACCACGGACAGTGTGTGGAGTCCTATTTAACGGATTGGCTCTTAACATGCCAAGGAGCCTATCCATCTTCAGGAAGGAGGAGAACAAGTGAAAATGTTTTATTGACTCTGGCAAACATGCAGGCAAGGGTCACTGTGGCTAAATCTTCTCGTAGACTGCTTCTCAAAGCTTCCTTCCTTAGATTCATGAGGCTGTGTGGCTCCAGAAAAGGGCACGGCTGCAGAATATTACCTCTAAAGTGGCCTGGCGTGTATTTACAGTGTGGATTTAAATGGATGAAGTTGACTCAAATCAGTAGAGAGAGTCAAATAAAGTCACTTTCAATAATAAATCAATGCAACATCTGCAACAACAAAAAAAAACTTGCTCCTCAGGCTTCCCAAAACAGACAGAATAGACAGTACTGGAAGGCTGCAGTTAAAGGTTGTCCTGATCTGACTCGAAATTTGAATCAGTTGGCTAGATTTTTTTCTCATGTTTTCCCCATGAAAACTACTCTTCATCACTCAGGCCTTCTATCAGTTCTCCTTAAGGTGGAAAGAGGTAAGAGGTAAAAAGTTTACTGGGATCCAAGGATGGACTGGCAATCAAATATAACCTCCAGGTAACATTCCGCAATTCTCAGCAATGCATGAAAATACTAGGACATAACCTCTACTGGCATGCCTGTCTTAACTCCTTCTGTGCTGACAAGTGAATGGAAATCAAATCTTAACAGCAGCAGTACAACATGTACAATAAGAGCATGTTGGGGCTTCACGATGTAACAGTTGTTAATCATCATCGCAGTACTAGTCAATGAGATGATATTAATGAAGGGTGTGCAAATGAGATGTCCAACAAATATACTGAGCCTCTCCAGAAAAAAAAATCTGACATTCCAAGGCAGTGTTCTGTGGGGGTTTTAATGAATAAAAGTATTCATATTACCCAAGTTACATCATCATGTTACATCAGAGGGAGGTCTTCTCAATATAGCTTCTGTTTGTATCATGCAGCTCTAGAAGGTGCCTCTGGTCACTGTTTATTATAGGATTTGTAAATGGCCTGAACAAAAAAAAAAGCCAGGGGGGGCAAATGTGAATAGCAACGTGAATAAGGACAAAGGAGAAAACCTTGGAAAACATGTCAAAATACAACTCATTAATTTTCCTTCAATCATCAGCAACAAGAAAAAAAGAGGGGGTGAAGCAGGGCAACATATGTAGCATATAAGAGGGCAGAGGAAAGACTAGAAGGAATCTCTGTAAGATTATAACGAATTATCAAACAATGTGATACTGAAGGCTATTGGATACAGCTGCTTGGACCAGGACAGTGCTCTGTAAAGCAGGTTCCTATAAATCCAAACCATCTGTGGAAGCCATCCCCATTGAACATCTTCATGGCTTTAATATGAGCCATAATAAGTTACTCTCCTCTCACCCTAACAAATTATGAAGAGGCCAACAACACCATCCAAAAGAACTATTGTAAACTACTAAATTCTTCAGTGAAATACAATGTTGAATCTTCTCTGTAGCATTAGTTTAATGGTGGCTAGTAGTTTGCCATACACAAAGACATTAAAATATGAACTGCTGAGAGACATTTAAAGGTGCAGCATGTGATTTTGGTCCAAGAGATTTTTTGTCAAATTTAGAGAACATCTCATGAACTATTTCTGTGTGCGTTTCTCTGATTGTTAATGGGAAACAAATGAAGACACAATGCTCATGCACAGGGACAGGAGAGGGTAAAGGGGGACCTAGCACGTGTTCTGTTCTGAACCCCAAGCATTGTTAGGAAGAAGAGATATTTAAAAACAATTAAAGAGAAGAAGATGTGAAATACAAATATTGAGAAACAAGTTCTTAGATCAGGTGAAGAGATCCACTGAAAGTCATGAAAATGGAATGATTAGGTTGCTCTGTTTCTTTTTCACAGGTGGTACACTGTTTCACATTTGCTTATGTATGTGATAAATAATTCCAATTAGCCACATTATTTATTGGTGTTTCTGTCCACTCTAATATTACAAAATATCATTTTATTTATCTGTAAAATGTTTGTAAAAGATTTTATAGCCACAAAGAAATAAAAACTATTAAAAAAAAACTCTTGATAGTTTGCTTGCATGTCCAAGAACTTTAGGACAGAGCATCTAAAAAAAACAACAAATGAGAGGGGTGTATTTGTGTTATTGTAAAATTCAGATATCGACAATCTTTCAGAGTTATGTAGACAATCACAGGGTTATTTCAAAAAGTTTAGATAAACAAATAATCTGTCTACCTGAGAAATCCTTTTCACTTTCTCTCACTGGGTTCAGCACTACTTAGAGCAACTCTACTGCATTTGGCTGGATAGAGGAATGACAGAATACATCCATTCTCAGTCATCTGCCATCTCACGCCCTTTGAAAAATACATATGATAAGCATCCATAGGCAAGGATTGATAAGGAGTGACAGGACCCAATCAGATCTTTCTGCTTATACTTCATTACAATGACCAGTGGAAGTGTTGTACAGTCACCACCCACCACTAAGTAATAGAGGCTATGAATTATGATGTGGAGTTACAGATGCAGCAAAAATATGCATTTTATATTTATATTTGTTTGTTTTTACAATTATTTCCCATATTAAATTATTTACATTTACAGCAGATGCCATTATCCAGAGCAACTTACAAAAGTGCTTTGCTGTTCACTCAGAATATCCTTAGCTAGTAAAAGAGGCTAGAATCCAGATATTCCTCAGACTTAGATGCTGCTGAAAACAAAAGTCAGATCGGAGACCAACAAGATTCAGTATAAATAAATAAAGGAGTTAAATACTCTTGAAACACATGGGTCTTCAAATTATAAATCTATTTATTCAGTTTTTTTCTTCAGGTTATTCAGTTTTTTAACTTCTTAATGTATTTATTTTTGTGTTTCTTCTTTCAAATGATAATGAAGGGTACTCTCTTTTAAGTTCAGAACCAGAGTAAATTATATGAGTTGAAGAATCCAAAAGCTTAAATATTTGGGCAAAGGTCAGCATCATATCTACTCAGAGAGGCAGTAACTTGACTCCATAAAATGTAGGAGCATATGTATTGTGATTTTTATTAAGGGTATGTTATTTTGTTCATTAATCAGCCATGTGCTAACGTTTGCCTGAATTAGCATTAAGCTAGCGCATAAATTTGACAACTGTCTTTATTGCCAGTGTTGTACTGGAAACTGTTCTGTATTTGTTTACCACTATTCAAAATATTAATTAATCATAATAAACTGCATACATTGCTCAGTAGTTTATTATGTTTGGAATAGCTGTACAATTAAAATACTTGCCAAATATATTTACTGTAAAAAAATACACCCCCTCATTATCATATAAAAAAAAAACACGAATAAATAAATACATCAATTAATTAATAAATTAATAAAACAGAATGAATAAAAAAATCAATAAAAAGAAATTTGTATACTAAAAAACTAATTTACTTTTATTTATATATTAATTTTATTTATTTATTTAAATTTTGGCTGTCTTTGTCCTCTATATAACAATTTGACAAGTTAAGCCCTTCATGTCCTGGATAGTTGACTACCTGATTGACAGACCACAGGTATGTACACCTACAGCACTCAGATACAACTCACCACTCAGATAGAGTGGTTACCAACACTTGTGCCCCACAGGGAACTGTCCTATCTACCTTCCTCTTCACCCACTACACCAAGGACTTCAGCTACTGCAGAAACTTGCCATCTGCAGAAGTTTTCTGATGCGATAGTTGGATGTATCAGCAGGGGTGATGAGGACAAGTACAGGGAAACGGTGAAAGGACGTTGTAACATGATACGAGCTGAAGCATCTAGAGCTCAATGTTACAAAGACAAAAAGAACTAGTGGTGGATCTGAGAAAGAAACAAAACATCGGTGACCCCTGTGACCATAAGGGGGATCAGGTTGGACATTGTGGAGAACTACAAGTATCTGGACTGGGCTAAGAACACTGATGCCCTTAACAGGAAGGGCCAAAGTTGCGATGCAAAGCCAAAGGGCCAAAGTTGTAAAGGCGCCTGAGGTCCTTCAAAATCTGCCGGACGATGCTATATATGTGGTTGAAAGTGCTATGCTCTATGCTGTTGCATGATGGGGCAGCAGGCTGAGGGCAGCAAAAGCCCCAACAGACTGATCTGTAAGGCTGGTGATGTGATAGTTGAGTTTAACTCTCTGAGGGCAATGTCGCAGAGGAGGATGCTGTCCAAACTGCAGGCCATTACGAACAACGTCTTCCACCAACTCAACCAAACAGTGAAGAGACACAGGAGCACAAGATTCATTCCACCAAAGTGCACTACAGAGTGCCACAGGAGGTCAGTCCTACCTGTGGCCATGGGTGACCACTACAAACCACTATTATTTATTTTTGTAATTTGTTCATTTTACTTATCTGTGCAATAACTCTGGATGCTCATATTAATTTATCATTATAGCCACTGGCTTTATTCATAAGCATTTTAACATGAATATATTTCCAAAGAGTTTATTCTGCATAATCTTATTACTCTGTTGTCTTTATATTTATTATTCCATTTTTATATTTATGAGTGCAGCTGTAAGAATTTGCAATTTCCCTCTGGGATTAATAAAGTAATTTCTAATTCTGATAATAGAGCGAGTACAGGCTACACTGCAGTGTTTTACATGCTGAATCCGCCAAAACAATGAATCAGAAAAAGAGCATCAGACAGCACTCATTTAATCTTCGATGTATTTACTGTGTTCAAAAATAAAACACAAATGTTTCACCTACTTCCTCAGTGTGCTCGTAGAACACCAACCAACACCATACAGATAATACAGATAATACCCATACAGATAATATGCATCACACCCACTTAGTGACGTCATTATCTTACAAATAGAAGTTTTAGAACAAAGCATATGCACATATACAGTGCATCCCAAAAGTATTCACAGCGCTTCACTTTTTGCACATTTTGTTATGTCACAAGCCTATTTAAAAATATATTCAATAAAAAATTTCCACTCAAAATTCTAGAGTGAGAAAAGATCCTCATCCTGTTTTTGAGTATGATGCTACAAGCTTGGCACGTCTGATTTTGGGATGTTTCTCCCATTCTTCTTTGAAGAACCTCTTAAGCTCCATCAACTGGATGGGGAGTGTTGGTGCACAGCCATTATTAGATATCTTGTTATCTTGGCTGAGTGCTTAGGGTCATTGTCCTGTTGAAAGATAAGCCTTCCTCCCAGTCTGAGGTCCAGAGTGCTCTGGAGCAGGTTATCGAGGGTGTCTCTGTACACAGCTGCAGTTGTCTTTCCCTTGACCCTGATTAGTCTCACAGTTCCTGTTGCAGATAAACATCCCCACAACATGATGCAGTCATCAATCACTGTGCTTCACTGTAGGAATTGTATTGGCTAGGTGATGAGCAGAGTCTGATTTCCTCAAGACATGATACTTGGCATTCAGTCCAAAAAGTTCAATCTTTTTGTTTCTCATGGTCTGAGAGCCATTTAGGTGCCTTGTAGTAAACTCTAGCTGGGCTGTCATGTGTCCTTTACTGAGGAGAGGCTTCTGTCTGGCCACTCAACCATATATGCCTTATTTGCAAAGTGCTGGAGAAATGGTTGTCCATCTGGAAGGTTCTCTTGCCACAGAGCAATGTTGGACCTCTGTCAGAGTGACCAATGGGTTCTTGGGTCACCTCCCTGACTAAGGCCCTCCTACCTTGATCACTCAGTCCAGTGCCCAGCTCTAGGAAGAGTCCTGGTGGTTCCTTCAATGCAACACATTTTTTTTCTGTACCATTCCCCAGATCTAGCTAACTTTATATAAACAGTGTGTGTGCCTTTCAAAATCATATCCAATCAAGTGAATTTACCACAGGTGTACTCCAATCAAGTTGTAGAAATACCTGAAGGATGTTCAGTGGAAAGAAGATGCACTTGAGCTCAATTTTGAGTGTCATGGCAAAGACTGTGAATGCTTTTGTACATGTTTTTGTATTTTATTTATTTAAAACATTTGAAAAAAATTCAAAGAAATCTTTCTCACTATTTCATTGTGAGGTGTTGTTTGTAGAATTTTGGTGGAAAAAATGAATGTAATCCATTTTGGAATGAAGCGGCAACAAACTGAATATTGTCTATATTAATGGCATTGGTTAGTGTACCACTGGCACTCTGAGGAGGGTTTGTGTTTCAAATACATTGAAGATTATATGAGTGCTGTCTAATACTACTCTTTTCTTGGTTCTCCCTATAGCCAGGTTTGGAGCAGCAAAACCTACTAAATAAATAAATCAGAATCTTTATTCACCAAATACCAGGTGTACAGGGAATTTTTCTTGGTGTAGGTGTCGACATTTAAATAATGATGAAATCACTTCTGAAAATGCTAGCACTAACACATCTGGTGTAGTGTGTTTCATTAGAATTTGTTGATTGTTAAAAGGAAGTGTTATATGTCAGACAAACGGTCATACACCAGAAAACTGATCTATAATTGACTCGCCGTAGTGGCTAGTCTGAGCTATATTTCTCTCAGAAAGAATGAAAGCTGTTATCATCAACTGGTCCAACAACTCAACAAGGGTGGAACACATTAAAAAGTATTGTGGTCAAAAGAAATGTCAGGTCACCTGAGCAAAATGCAAATCTCTACCCCGGAGATATCCTGCTCAATGGAATTTGATCTCATTGGAGACATAACTGGCATCTAATAAGGCTAAAATGACCTGTGTTTAGTCTGATAAGAGCAGAGATAGGTAGAGATAATTTGAATGGAATGTAAAGAGCTGTAAAGATCTTCAGCACAGCAAAGCAAAATACTTGCTAACGTAGCAATGACAACTGCACTCTAAAGTCTATCCAATATCTAATAGAACATGAGCAGCCTGCTGTTGCCTTATATTTAGCTGAAGCTACAGAGCTTGGCTCAGTAAATGGACACAGTCTTCTCTCCATTGTGCAGAGTTATTGTAGCAGATTAAAAGGGCAGCACCTGTGTTTCGGCCCTGGCGGATATGAGACACTGTTGGGGAGGGAGGAGACTCTGGTGAGGCGATGGTGATTACTGCTGTTATCTCTGGAGAAAAGGGCACAGGCTCTACAATAACAGACCTTACGCATGGGCTCTTTGAGGCCATAAAGAGTCTATTGAGCACAATGCTCAATGACATTCATAGCTGAAGAAAAGCTGCCACTCAAAACAACTAAAAGTTAAGGTCATCAGCTTGAGCAGGCATTCTCTTTGTGACACCTGTTACAGGTAAGGGTGGAAGGTATACTTGTAGAAAAGTTAATACCACTATGACATTGTTTAAGAAAAGCGAATATCACTATGATTTTGTCCCAAACCATGGATATCACAGACAAACCCTAAAATGACAATCTACAAAGAGTAAAAAAATAAAAGATGAATACATATAAAAAATATGAAAATAAAATGCATAAATCTTTGAAGTTCCTGAAGTTCACTTCATTAGTTTAAAATGGGAGATGATTGGTTGGATTGCTAAGAAAGACTGGACTTGGACTCTGTCACCAATCTCACACCCAAAATTATTTCTTAACCTGCTCAAAACATACCCAGACCTTCATTAGTTTTACACAGAGCAAATCTATATGGTTTAAAGCACTGTATGAATAACTTCTATTGAATCAAAGAAATACAATTTTGTAGCTCAATGGTATAGCTTTTTGACAGATTTTTGAGGCAATTTCAATTAGTTTTTGGCAGGTACGAGACAAAATGGGTTACAGTCCAAATCCAGTGTTTGTTGACAATGTCATCCCAGCAGCTTCAGTTCTAACCTAAAAAAAGCACATTTCCAATACAAACACTGTGCTGTTTGATGGTTTGTCTTGGGTGAGTAACAAATCAGCAGAACAGCATTCAGACAAAAGAACAGACTTTTTAATACCTTTTTGTTGCTAATTATTTTTTTCCTATTATTCCTTGCATAACATTTCTAGAGCTGTAAGGTCTATCCACAGATGTTTAAAGTCTATGATTCACCCCAAGCTGTAGTTCACTGCTTTGAATGTTTCTTGCAAAAATGACCAAATAATTAAATATGCATGATAGTAGTTCAGAGGTTTAAATAGAACAGCCTATCACTTTTGTGCTTCTGTAGAACAAGCTCTTAAGTGACTTATCCTGCCTCATGCTTTTACTAATTCAGTGACTAATCAACCACACTGCCTGTGTTTCTGAATAGTCTAAAAAATGAATCATGAACACATGCCTTCCTGGACAACACAATCAAGTAATGAAAAACCGAGGCACTTGTTTTGGTCTTTAGAACTATAGACTCATTGTTAACACTAGTTCAATTCATGACTACATCTAGCATACAACACATGTGAGTCACTGGATTTTTTTTCCTGCATCACTTCCACTAAAAATGCATTAGCTCTTTTTCAGGACTAAATAAAGTCAAGACAATTATGTAGATGCAGATCTGAAGCTTCTGCAATAAAATATATATGACAAAAGAATAGGTATGAACTGGTTGAGTGAGTGAGCAAGTGAATGACAAGTCACATCCATGAGGTGAACTGCATCCTGAATCAGTTGTTCTTAATCGTACTCCTAATGTACCACTGCCCACAGCTTGTTTTAGTGTTTCCCTGATACAATACACACAACTTGTCTCAGCAAGGGCTCATCAGTACATTATTTGGATCAGCAGGTCAGCCATGTTCCTCTGAGTGCCTGAATCAAAGTGGAATATAAATGAGAGTTTGAAAGAACTACTGTATAATCTCCCACAATTCAATTTTATAGTAAATGAATATGGACCAGAGTGCAACTCTGTAAGTCTCGTTACTAAACAACACAGTGCAATGAATGACGCTGACAATGTCTGCTCATTTAGCTGCTAAGCAAGTGACAGTTACAAGTCACTGGAACCTGTGAAGTCCAGATGTTTTCCCACGTAACTTTAGTTCATTAATGGGAAGATTATGCTTGTAAGCAACATAAAGGATTATTCCATGATCAGCAAAGAGCTTCACTAAGTTTAATACAGAATTCAGTTTGTGTATGTGTGTACTCATGTGACAGTCACATGAGTGGTCTGCAACCAGTGCTGATGCACTTTGCTGATGAGTGTCCGGATTCATTGTGTTTCTACACTACTTAGTAAACTAAATAAACTATCCCTATATAGTGCAATACTAATGAGGGATCCATTTCAGTCACAGCCAATATATTTATCAACCTACTTATAAATCTTATTCACAGTGGACATTGAAACGCATTGCATTATGCATTTTTCTTTTCTGTTTTCTGTTTTTATGTTGACTACTCAGTCTTGTTTTGTGTTCCAGCTGTTAGTATTAAATGCTCATTACTCCACTGCCACTTTGGTTTAACATAATCTTGTCAGCTGGAAAGTGGGTGTTACCCCAGAACAAGTGGAAACTGTTCTGGCCAGAGCAAGCGATGGAATGAACTCATCTGATCCGCCGCGACCATGTTTGTGACTGAAATCCGGAAACGCTGGTAGCCAAACTCAGAGAAACTGGTTTAACCAGGTTTTGGTGAGAGGTGATTGGCTTAAATTTGGTTGTTTGTCTAATGTCCAAAACAATCCTGCTATCAATGTGTTAGCTTAACTACATTTCTTTAGCAACTAAACAGCAGAAATGGTGAATTGGTCTCCATGGTAAACAGTGGAGAACTGCTGGGTTTTTGTGGACATGCTGTGTGTGGAAATGGTCCAGATAATCAAGTCATGGCCATGAACGACGTGGCACAAACAGCAGTGGTAGACCAACCGAACATTCTTTTTTGTTTGCTTGTCCAGTTGGTGGCCTTATGAAAAAACTCTAATTAGAAGGCTGAAAAATCTCTGAAGCTCTGTTGTGCCATGTTTACCCTGACACAAACCAAACTATGTTGCCTGCTGGACCTGTAAGTGGGAACCTGTAGCCAACTTTGACTCTACAGTATTTAATGTGAATTTTTACTGTGTTAATCGACTGAGGTTTAATGATAGTTAAAATCTGAAATAGTATTGCCAACCATCATGAACTGTTTAATGTGTAGTTGGAATTAGGTTGACTTTGATTGAGACCCAGTGATTTAGATTTTAGTCAAACTGCAACTGCAAATGTAGAAAAAGAGATATTTTATTTAATAATAGAATCAGGTCAAAATTTTCACCCAATGTTCAAGATTTCTTACATATATTAAACAGAGAAACATTTCTGAAGGCATCATTCCAAAGGAATGAGAGACATTGGAAAATAGGAGTATTCTTCTATTCCTGTAGGTAATAATACAAAGACACATTCTACTGTAACTCTCCAAACTTAAGTAAAAAGCACAACAGTATTTTTTTAGCTTTTAACATCTGCTCCTGAGTAACACAACTTTTCCATAATGTCACTCCCCTTGAAGCTTCTGTAAGGGGGGGGAAGTGGCAGCACGTCACAGCTTTTTCCACTGGGGCTTTCCTCTTGAATTGAGGCCAAATGCAAAAAGGTAGATCCATGTATTATGGCTCTGCTCCTATTCATATGCCCTGCATGTGCTGGGATGTGTAATGTCCGTTCCTTTAGGTTGATCTGACTCATTTGTCCACCTGTGGACAAACCCATGACTCCTGTATGGCTCTGGCCTGTTCCATGAGTTGTGTTTGTTTATATCTTGGCAACGAATACTGAACATGCTCTGAGACAGGTTTATTTGGTACTTCATCTTAATGATGGAGGTGAAGTCATGTGCTTTGAAGCTGAGCAAAAAAAAGAAAGAAAGGCTTAAGGTTCAGAAAGTCATTTTCAGATATTTGAATTACGTCCACACAATACTGAAAAAAATTACAATGCAATATTTTGTTGTGTGATATTTATTTTGATTAAAAAATACACACATTTTAACCAGATTTCGCCAGAAGTCAATAATCCAATATGACATGATACTAGTAATGCAAGCAATGTGCTCTGTGTAATAAAGATTGGAGTAAAATAAAGTGGTAGAGATATATGAAGGAAAATAAGAACAGTGTAAATTTTCCTTTAGTACAGCCCCAATTCCAAAGAAGTTGGGATGTTGTGTTAAAACAAATAAAACCAGAATACAATGATTTGCAAATTCTTTTCAACCTATATTCAGTTGAAAACACTACAAAGACAAGATATTTAATGGATAAACTTGCAAATATTAACTCATTTTAAATTTGATCCCTGCGACACATTCAAAAAAAGCTGGGTTGTATAAAACAAGTTGTAGCATGACATGTATGATTGTTGCATGTCCTGCAATGTGGCTCTAGCACATGCCCATATTGCAACGGCAATACTGAAAAGATATATAGTCCACCTTTAATAAGACTGGTAACCCGAACCTGGAATGGGACAGGAAAAACCAGCACACAACGGAGATTAAAGCCTCAAATCTAAGATAAATGGCAATATAGGATACAATATGATGAAAAACTGAACAAAGTCAAATACTTAAAAGGTAACCTTTAATTACATTGTTTTATAATTAGAACAAGGCTGTACTCTCTACATTGTCATCCCTCTAAAAAAAACCTTTCCACACAAATGAGCCACTTTTGTTCATTTTTGGAATTAAATTGTACACAGATAACCTGCGTAACAGATGTGAATATGAATAAATTTTTTATACTTTGAACAAAATATATCTTGATATATCAATATTTACAATATATTTCCCAGCCCTACTACCTAGTTGGGTTCAGCACAACTGAAACTTATACTATTTATAATATTATAATTATGTTAATAAGTAATAATGAGTTGTCCAACGGGAAACACTCAACAGCAGTGAACAGCTCCAACTTGTGGAGAATCTTGTGGAGTCTGCTAAATATGAGTGTGAAAACTATTAATCAGAAATCAATACTGTGATGTTGAGAAATGACACATTTTTACACTAGTATAACTTCTCAATACAGAAATAAATCCATATTTTCGTACATCCCTAATATACTACAAACTATGACAGTACCACTGGAACAGCACAGAAAGGGTGACAGAAACAAACTGAAAGCAGCCCTTTAATCCATAGTGAGTACACAGAGTGAGTGACAATAATAACATGCCAGTAGACTAATATCACATCTGGTAAAAAACAGGCAAAGAAAGGTTGCATTCAGCCAAGGTAGTACTATTCTGGCTTTTTACTACTATACTGTATGTTGGCTTGCACAAAAACAGAGGCCTTTGTGACAGTTTCATTTGGATATGTCCCATTGCTACTACAAAGACAATCTTGAATGATATGTGGCCCTGTATGAATCTAAATGAGCTCTTGGTTCTACCTACCTGGAATGATGAGAATAAGCACTCTGGGTGGGTTTGGAGTTCTGGAAGCAGCATGCAGATCCCTGGGCCCATATTTAAGCAGCTCGGTGACAACACCTCTACAGTAGACATACTCCACAGTGGCATCCTCTCTACAGCTTTCAGACTTAGGGCTGCCCATCCCTTCAGCTGGATCAGCACGGCCAGGTGCTGAAAGGAAACACACATATACACATGGAGACTGAGGTACCCAAATGTTTTATGGCTGTCAGTTTTTCCACATGCAGACAATAGCAACAGCATGTCAATTCCAGATGTAGCTAACGAAGAGGAGCATCAGAAGTGGAAGTAGCTGAACCCAGTGCATTTTACTGTATTGCAAGGTATATTAAATTTGTAATGTGCAGCGATACACTGTTACAGCATGAAGTCCACTGTCAATATCATATAAATTATATGATATTGTCTCCGTCACAGAGAAACATTGTTTCTCCAAAATGGCAGCTTTATAGAAGGAAACAACTTCTTGACTTTCAATGGAAAAGAGATTTTTATATTCATTTATTTTAAAGCTTGTCTATTGATCCATTATGAAAATGTGACACATTGTCATTGTAAAGAACAAACTCTAAGCTTTTTAAACAGTGCCATTTACACCAGTAAGTCATTACATTTAAACTAACTGCTTAATATAGTGTAGCAGAGGTGGCAAGTACTTACTGTACTTAAGTAATTATGCATAGCTGAATCTGAATCTGTAAAAGTTTAAAACAATCGCATGCTCTGCTCTCCTGTCCGGTGCCTCAAGTTCAAGGTATGATGTCATGCATTTGGTGAGGGAGAACATATTTAACAGTGTTAACTGCCTCATGATTTTTAACACAACAACTGAATGTGTTCTTCATCCTTTACCTTCATATAGCCCTCATTATTGTTCTCATTTGACCTATTAAGTGGTCTATTAAACAAAAGTGTGTAGTCAAGGATCTGTCAGTTGACACAGAATTTAACATCTGTGTTTCCCAATCTGATCATTAAAGACAGAGGTGAATGTTTCACCCGTTTTCTGGGTAAACTGTATATTTACCACCAGTGTTTTCACTCCAAGATTTTTGGTATGGTAAATTCCTATGGTCTCGATCCAATTGAATTCTGCAGATAATCACTACAGCTATGAATAAATGTCGCCACAGCCACTGCTTCATGTTAACCTGCACCGAAATCTGCACTGCTCCAAACCACAGCACCTTCATGTATTTACTTTTTTTTGCTCCCACTTCAGACAGGTGTGACCAATCAGTAGAAAGAACATTGACAGTTTGTTGTGATGTATTTTGGGTTATGGTTACATGCTTTCCTTGTGTGAAAATTACCAAAACCAACCACCTGGGAAAATTCTCCAAGTTCACAAAATCATTAACTGATTCAGGCCAAATCAAATAAATCATGACTTTTCTCTAGAACTGAATCCAATAGAAAACCTGACTTAGCAGAGTACCCTAGAACCTCAATGACCTGAGGGCCATCCTTCGAGAGGGATGCAATCCCTCAGAAGACAATAGGTTCACTTGTGAACAGCATGATACGTTGTTGTCAAGTTGTAAATGATGCTCAAGGACACATAAGTTACTGAGACACTGACATTTTTTGTTGGGGGTATACCCACCACTGTGTTATTTCAATAAATTGTTTAAAATAAGGAAATCTCCACTGCATGCTTTTACTTAAATGTCCTAACACAGTAGCATGAACCTTTAAGGTTTTTAATACATTTTATCCAAAAGCCAAATATCCCTAACTTTTTGTGAGTAATACTATTATAAACCATTATATAATAATAATAATCATAATAAATCTATCATTAAAAATGAAATTGGAAACTTGTTAAATAAATACTTTTACTTTTTTATCACTTTTATTCCAGAGTGTTATACATTTACCTGAATTAAAAATACCTCAATAAGTTTTGTCATTTCCCTTAACTATGGGACATGTGTACCCCTGCCACCTATGTTGTGTATTAAAGTGTAATTAATTACACATTTTGCTTTCAAAAGAAAATGACACATTTTCTCCAAAGAGGTCAAAACCCTTTGAGAGGATTTTGTTCCCCTGCTGAGTTAACATTTCTGAACCGCAACAGAAAACTGCAGCGGGACATCCTCCACATTCCTCTCAACAGATCTGTGTTTAACACAGAAAGTCATCATCCAGCAGGTCTACGGTAACACTGTAATACTGCCAACACACCTAATGAGAGAAAAGACAACAGTGTGAAACAGACATTTCACAGCACAGCATTCCTTAACTTCAGCTTTATGTAAAGCCAAAAAGAGCAGAGTAAAGAGTAAAAAAGCCCTGATTTTTAACTGCTGTTGATAAAACGGTCCATCATTTTAATGCACAGTGTGACTGAACACTCATTTACACAGAGGTTCAATATTCAATATTCCCAAGTGTAACAGACAACTAACCCTGGTCCTGGAGGCACCCTGCCCTGCACATGATAGTGGAGTACCTGCTCTAACACCCCCTGCACCTCTGAAAGGGTTTGTTGAGGAGCTGAGCAGCTGTGAGAAGGGAAAGCACGGAAATGTACAGGGCCGAGCTTACTGAAGGTGTATTTATGAAGTGTTTGGTATGTGTGCTCGTTGATTCACACAGCTCAGAGGGTGACACGCCTGAAGCTGCACTTAAAGACTCAGAACGGTGCTCTTACCGATGCAGGCTTTCAGATCGTGTCGGGCGACAGAAGCGTGAATAAGCCGTGTTTTGAGGAGAGAGAGCAGCAGCCTCCACCTCATCAGAACTACGGAGCCTGACAGCACGCTTCTGCTTCTGCTTCTGCTGTGTGTTTACTACATACTTACTGCTCGGGTTACTGCCATCTGCTGCGTGGAGACGGAAGTGCCGAGCACTCAATAGTATCCAGCTGTAGACTCGCAGCCGAGCCTGACTGTGCAGATGTGTGACTGTGCAGATGTGTGACTGTGCAGATGTGTGTGAGAGATAAGAAGCCTGTGACAGACACCTGGTCAGAAGCCTGTGGCTGGGCAGAAGTCTGTGGCTAGTCAGGGGTGTTTGGCTGGGCAGGAGCCAGTTACTAGTCAGGAGCCTGTGGCCGGTCAGATGCTTGTGTCAATATATATATATATATATATATATATAGTCACAAGTGTGTGTGTGTGTGTGTGTGTGTTTTCCCACACACAAAGAATGGAGAGCTCTAATTTTATGTAGGTACACATTTACAGTATTTAGTATTTAGATGCTTTCATGAAGAGTGATTTACAAGGTTACTCACATTACATAGAAGTGTTTGGCTGGGCAGGAACCTGTTACTAGTCAGGAGCCTGTGGCTGGTCAGGATCTTAGGAGTCTTGCCCAATGACTCTTATTGGTGTAGCACATTATAGGTGCTCAGACTGGGAATCAAACCCTAGTCTCCCACATGGTGTGGTGGCTCACTGGTGGTGTTCTGTTGTACAACACCAAAGACTGGGATGGATTACAGGACAATAGGCAAGCAGCTTGGCGAGAAGACAACTGCTGGCACAATTATCAGAAAATGGAAGAAACACAAGATGGCTATCAATCTTCCTTGGTCTGGGACTCCATTCAAGATTGTGCATGTTGGGGTAAGGATGATTCTGCAAAAGGTCAGGAATCAGCCCAGAACTACACAGAAGGACCTTGTCAATTACCCGAAGAAAGCTGGGCATGCAAGTTTCCCTACTCATGCCAGCACATGTCCAGGCAAGTTTGAAGTTCACAAATGACTATCTGGATGATTCAGAGGAGGCATGGGAGAAGGTCAAGTGGTCAGTTGAGACCAAAATAGAACTTTTTGTTATCAATCCCACTCATGTTTGGAGGAAGAATGATGAGTACAGCCCCAAGAACACTGTCCAAACCATGAAGCATGGTTGTGGAACCATCATACTTTGGGGGGTGCTTTTCTGCAAAGGGGGGATGGATGGGGCCACGTATTGCAAGATTTTGTCCATGGGTTGTGGCTGGGTCTTCCAGCATGACAATAACCTAAAACACACAGCCAGGGCAACTAAGGAGTGGCTCCATAAGAAGCATTTCAAGGAGCCTAGCCAGTCTCCAGGCCTGACCCCAATAGAAAATCTTTGGCGGGAGCTGTTGCCCAGTGTAAGATATGAAGAAGCTCTGTATAGAGACGTGGGAATTTCCCTGCTGCAGTGTATGCAGACTTTGTAAAGAACTACAGGAAATGTCTTACTGCTGTAATTTCAAACAATTATCTCAATTATCTCTAAAATCTCTATTGTATCAAATGCTCATTTCATGCAAATCAATGTAAATTAATGATTCAAAAATCATGCATTGTGAATTTCTGGATTTATTTTGGATTCTGTCTCTCACAGTTGAAGTGTACCTACAATAAAAATTGCAAAAACTTGTAAAATCTGCAGCATATCAAAGACTTATTTTCCCTGAATTTACATACACACATACATGCATACATACATACATACATACATACATAAACACACATACATACATACATACATACATATAGCATTTTAGCATCTGTTTGTGTGTGGTCTGGCATGTAGATAGAACTTTATTAATTAAGGAGAGATGCCCCAAATGGATGGAGGAAGATGAGACCAAACTGTAACTTTTTGGCTACCAAGGAAAACTAATACATCTCATCACCCAAACAACACTATCAACACAGTGAAACATCATGGTGGCAGCATCGTGCTGTGATGCTATGATGTTTATTAGCAGCAAGGACTGGGATGGTGTAATAATATAAACTTATACATATACATTAGCAACAGTTAGGTCACATACTTACCTGTTCTTACCTGTGCATGGTTCACACGCACCCTGAGTCAAACGAGTAAGAGATTGAGAGAAAACCTGTTTCAGTCTGTCAGTCATTTGAGCTTAGGATGAAGGTTCACCTTCCAACAGGACAATGACCCAAAGTATACTGCTAAAGCATCACTCAAATGGTTTAAGAGGAAACATATAAATATATTGGAATGGTCTAATCAAAGCCCAAACTTTTGTCCATTTGAGAATCTTCTGAAAACTTGAATGTTTTATGAGCCCCAACTTGATATGTAGTGGTGGCATCAGCATCTTGCAGGGGTTCACTAGTGGCTCCCACTTTACTTTGTTCTTCCCCACTGAGAGGACAGTCCCACCTGTGATAGTGCGCTTCAGTATCCTGGCTGTCCCAAAAGCAAATAAAGCAAGGATACTTTGTAAAACTACTTTGGAGGGCCATCAGGAATGACATCATTTTGAAATCTCTGATAACTTCATGGATTGTCTTGGTCCCCAACAGGCACGCTGAAGTATGCTTTGTAGGCCTCACACACCTTAGTAGATGCTTTCACAGAGTACTTTTTCGCTCGTCTTAATAAATTGGCCACATACGTAGCAGAATGCATCTGCTGGACGTATGCAACGTCTTGATGCCATCTAAATTAACTGAGTTGCTGTGTACACAGGTTCACTTACTCTGTAGATCATCAAATGAAATGGTTAGTTTCAGATAACTGTATTTATACAGCTACGTACAATTCTATACAGTCCCAGAAAGTTCTAGATAATACTGGACGGTTCTAGAAACTTCTTAATAGTTCTCACAATTCCAGAAGCGTCTTGGAGTCTATATTCAGCACCGACTATATTGTGAATATTCTTAAAAATAGATACATTTCAAAATATCATTGTGCTTACCAGAAAAGCAATGTTTACTGATAATAATAACTTTTTTCTATTAAATAAATTAAATAAGGAAAACACACTTAACAACTGGGAACAAGTTTTGAGTTTTTGAATTTGAGCTTTTAGAGTGTTGCTACTGTAAATGAATTAGTTGTCACAAGAATAGAATCTTCATTTTACAGTATATCATTTTACAGTTGTTAAGTTGGGTGGTAAATGGAAACATTAAAGCCCTGTAAAGAAGTGTAGTATTTGTTGTGATATAAATTACAGAATGTCTTACTGTGAAAAATACAGTACTGTGATTTTTTTGCTGTAATAACTTTTGCAATACAGTGATATTTCCTATAATAAAAGTATTTTATAATACAGTATTTTATAGGAGTTGTGATTAAATGTATGATATGCATATTGTGAAATGTAATACACCAACTTACTAGCTAAATTGCTGCAAGTTACTGTACATTTCACATAGTTATTTTTACAGTGCACATTAGTCCATACATTTCACATTGTATGTAGCAGTTTTATATTCACTCTTTCAGTAAAGATCCTTGGCACAGAGCTGTTGCCACTGTTTTCCACTCTTAGGCTACCATTCATAGTGAGTGACATATCTGATTGGCCCAAAGTAGTGTTTTTCCTACTAACTTGGTCTCGCCCATTCTAAATCAAAATGTAATCATTTAGTTCTACAGTCACTTCCTATATTTGTGGTCCATCGAATGCCATGGCTTGTTTTCTATCTGGACAGCTTGTGTGCTGGAAATCATGAGGATAAATGAAAATCTGAAAAGGAAAACTAAATGTGAAAATGGCTCAAATCTTTTGAGTTGTATTCCCAAAGGCAGATGTGTTAGCATGATTCACTGGGGGAGACAGAAGGACAAGGCATAACACCTGCTCCTCTAACTTTTGCTAAGGTCCTAGGTCCTCATGAATCTAGGTGATAGAGCACAGGAGACAAGTTCTTAAGGTGCCCACAGGGTCAGGGAGTCATTCTAGTCCAATATCAGAAACTAAGGCATACCACATACTGTGGCCAGTTACTGTTGGAAGTCGTAACTTCTGAAAAATGTCAGGACCACTGGCAGTATTTACAAGGCAGATAATGCCATGAATAACAAAATGCAAGTTGACATGTACAATTACAGTCAAAAGGAAAGGAATGAGAGCTCACTGTATGCTCACTTTGCAAGCCTGGGCCGAATATTCCAAGAATTCCATGCCTTCAGCCTGACGTCCAGGAGTCACTGTCTCATCAATAATAATGATATTTTACTGGAAACATGTGTACAGTCCAACCACACGCAGTCAAACTCATTTTGGCTAACCTGTTTGAGGACACTTGAGAATACTTAGTGCACCTGTGAAAACACAATATCAAAATATTGAGAGCAATCTTCGGTGGAGGGGTCTGAAAGCAGTCCTCAAACATGAAAAAAGAGGCTATAACACTAAGTATTTCCTGAACACATCATGATGGATGACAGTGTGAATATCTCTCATTCATTAATAAACAGATCTCATGTGCAGATGTTTTTCCCTGGTATTTTCCTGCTTGTTTTTTGATCAGCACATTAATCAAGTTCTTCAATACGCTTCCCCCCACTTTGGAAGAAATAAAGGCATATGTCAAGATTCCAAGAGTTTATGAGTTTCATGTGTAAAACATCTTGCTATGGTATCCGATAGGCATTTACGTTTGGCGTAGGTTACAACAAGATATCACAAGAGCAATTTTGTTCTTTTGAACATAAGCAAGAACGTATGTGCAAATTAAAAAAGCGAGAACAGCAAAAAAAAAAAAAAAAAGCCTCTGCACTGACCTTCCGTAAAACCTTTCCGTCCGAATCCAGTGAGATCCAATGAGAGCAAAATGCAAAGCAAACTCTCTGATTCATAGAAACTTCATAGATGGGATAAGACTCAATCTGCAGACTTCCAACTCCCAAAGATACCATAAGTGGTATCTGCAACATAGTAACATGTGGCTGTGTAGACACCTTACACTCTTATGAAGAAAAGGTTGCACTCAAAATGGGGTCTTTGAAAATACAACCAAAGTGTGGGCCACTTGGGCTACATCTGGACCAAACTTTCACTGCTATCTGGGAATTCAGGGCTTCCACTCTGAAACTTTCAATTAATGTTTCCTGAAACCTTTAAGGCACAAACATATTTTTGTTCAAAATGCCAGATCGATTGCTATAAATGATGTACAGACCTTTAAAGCAGAGACATGATTTTGCTCTGGGTCCATTTTGTGGTTGTTTATCCTAGGAAACAACATGCAGTAAGGAATGTTGGGTAGGGCTGGGATGTATGAGTACATTATGAATAATAAAACAAGATGTTTCAGTGAAGCATTTCTTTATTTCAATAACCCACAGTCATTCTGTTTTTTAATACCATAACAAATAAAAACACAGTTCTTGAAGTTGTCAGTTTTTGAATTTTTAATATTTGCTAAAAGCCTCTAGTTGTGTAGTTACACAAGACCTATTCAAGGTTCAAGGTTCAAGGTTCGATTTATTTGTCACATACATAGTTATACACAGTACAACATGTAGTGAAATGCTTTTTTACAACTGTCTGCACCCACAGATCAATAGGGGAGAAGGGAGAAGGTGGGAAAGAGGGTTAACAGAATAAACAGAATAAGTATGTGCAATCTGAGTAGAAATATAAATAAGTAAGAAGACTAACTAAATAAGTAAACTGTCATGTTTAGGTCAGGACACAATGAGGACCATTCCAAAAGCATGGGTTTGTGTCTCTTTTGATAGTCCAAAGTGGATTTTGAGGGTTTTTTGTTTGTTTGTTTCTTTGTTTTCTTTATCATTGACCCCCTTATCACTGCCAAGAACCAGCATGAAATTTAGTAATTTCAGTCAAAAATCAAGAAGTGGTTCACAGGTCCTCTGTGCAGCATCGCTTGCATGAACATAATCTCTGTGGAAAAGTTATAAATGACCACAAAACTTAATATTTCATGTACACTACAGAACATCTAAACAAGCCATTTGAATTTGGCAACAAGATTTTTGGACTGATAAAATAGAAACCACACCACAACCAGCCATGGTTGTGTAAACAACTGGAACTACATTTCATGCAAATGTTTGTTAAAAGCCTAAAGCTGAAGAGACCTTTCACACCAGGTCAGTGATAAAACAAACAAACAAAAAAAACTAAAACAACTACTACAACAACAAAATCCCTCAAAATCCTCCATGGACTACCATGGTTTGAAATGGTGCTTGCAATGTTACTGTTCATTCTTATAAATTAGAGTCTTGAATATTTCTTTTGAATATGTGAATAGTTATGGAAGTAAAAAAATATAACAGTGTATTTATTTAAAAAGTTTTCTCATTTGTGAACCATGATATGGCTAAACTTTGTACACAGTTTTTATCACTCTTTTGTCCCCTTTGTTTTAAAAGCCACAAGCTAGAATTATTTACTGAAAGATCTTCAGAACCCTAACACAGGTGTCAGGTTAACTAACATGCATCAAAAGCATCCAGGACAAGGCCCAAGCTAACAATTTGTTCTTTCCGATTTGAATTTTTGTGAAACCTTCTCATAGCCTCAGCCTCCCACTGCAACTGGATCAGAATAGAGGCCTATTCCCACTTGCCTGTCAGCAAACCTCAGCGCAACACTGAAAGCAGTCATTATCCATTTCTCACAGCTGTTCTTCAAAGCCCCACATCAGGGGCGTACACTTTCCCTCTTTTCAACATCTTTGTCCATTACCACACCTAATTTGCAGACCATGCATGTTTGATACACAACTGATATGGTCATTGTTTTTCTTGCTGAGGTGGTCTTGGGTCAGAGGAGTGCGAGTTGTGTGTGGTGTTGCGTCCTTGGTTTGTGCAACAGTACTTGGACCCCACCCGTCATCAAGAGCTGCTTGTGCATTTCTAGAGAAAGATCATAGTGTTGATTAACAGAGTATTCTCCTTGTTGCAGCGTAAGTGTGTAAGTAAGAACCAGCTGAGACCAAGCCAAAACAGTTGTAGTATTGCTAAAAAAACACATAGCAAGGTGGATGATGTATTTTTTTAATTGTTGTCATTGCATTTGTATTATTACCTTCTTCTCTCTTTGTACTTTAATTATGCTTCTGCTGGATTCATAATTTCCCTGAAAGAACCCTTAAAAGGCATCAATAAAATTCCTTCCTTCCATCCATCCATCCATCCATCCATCCATCCATCCATCCATCCATCCATCCATCCATCCATCCATTACAATAAATAACACTTTTTCAAGTCTATTGTAGGTATCTTAACATTAGTGAGAGTCAACAGAGTTTTAGCTCATAGTTTCTGATCAATTTGAATATGTGTAGAGAATCGGTGAGGGGTAATGTGTAATGTGAAGTTACACTGTATGTTTATAGATATAATGACATGTATAAAAACCAGATACATAAAGTAGACCAATACCATGTAAGCATTGTACATTTTAGGAGTTCAAAAATATAACCTAAAACACCAGGTTGAAAAATATTGGTCAAATTAAAATATCTGTTTGATGCTCCTATTTTTAAGAAAATATTTGTGAGATATTATTTTGCACCCAATGTCAAACAGAATATGACAATAATTCTGTAATTGTAATTTTGCCTCTGTGCATCACCACTATGGATTTGAACTGATGCAGTCAAAATGTGACTTACAGTTTGGATTCAAATGGTTTGACAAAAGTAATGCATTAGTCTGTGAAAATAGAGAAAATTTATAAAAATAACTGTAATTCATAAACAGTAAAAACAATATTATTGTGAACAACATTGCTGACCAACTGAAGAGGCAACATTACAAATGTATGGACTTGACTGTATTACATATTGTTATACAGCTTTTCTTTGCTTTGCATTTTTTTGATTACAAATCCACTTTAAAACTGATATAAGGAAATACCACCATTGCTGTTCTTTCTTTCTTTCTTTCTTTCTTTCTTTCTTTCTTTCTTTCTTTCTTTCTTTCTTTCTTTCTTTATGTTCACATCTCAACATATAAGCTTCTACAGAAAGGTTAATTGCTTGATAATTGTTTTGATAATTCCCACATTAAAGTTTACACTTTGCTAATTAAAAATATTAGAACAGTACTGATTGATGTATTAAAAAATGTTTGGGGACTACTGTATGCATGTATTGTGTGCGCTCCATCTTATTACCAAACCTCAGAAAAACTAAATATTGTGACATGTATTGTCTGAATGTCTTATTTATTCCAATATTACAATCATTTTGTTTCAAAAGCATGGCATGACTTCCAGGCAGTTTTGTACTTTGACTTTTGTGTTCCAGCAAGTGTTTCTAATTTAGTGTAGAGGAAACAATTTGCCACAGTGCAGGAGTGATCATAAGTGTGCCAGGGCAGTAACATAGCTGTGTCCAGCTGTTGTTTTATGGACCAGCTCTGTTGTAAATCAGCCCACAACACAGCGAAACACTTTAAAATCTACTAAAGTGATTTAAGAGTGGGACAGACCAAACAGGTCAAAGGTCTTGATCTCCACTCGCATGGTGAAATGAACTGTCCATCAGGGTACCAGAAAACCATCATGTAAACTCTGCCAAACACCTGCAGCTACACAAACATAGCCTACTGTAAAAGCTAGTGTTTGCTGAAACCCAAGCTATCAGGTACATCCAGAGAAGCAATGGAGTGTGTGTGTGTGTGTGTGTGTGTGTGTGTGTGTGTGTGTGTGTGTGTGTGTGTGTGTGTGTGTGTGTGTGTGTGTGTGTGTGATTTATACTGCAGGGTCAGGAGGTGACAGATAGTCAGCAATCAATAAAACAGCTGGTATCTGATCATATCAGCTTCTTTACTTTCAAATTCCAGGCCACTAGCATCCATCACAATCACTCCTAAGTCCTGCACTCTTATCTGAGGTAGCATGTTTTTCATTCAACCATCTATGGAGCTACATTATATTTCAATTTATAGGTTAAGACTGTAAAAACTCACAACATGTGGTGATATGGAGATATAAAATGAATTAACAATTCAACACAATTTGTAGCAATAATACTTTCATAGTATTGGATATATATATATATATATATATATATATATATTAAGAAAGTGTATATATATATATATATATATATATATATATAGATAGATAGATAGATAGATAGATAGATAGATAGATAGATAGACTGTCAGTGCATACACAGTGCAAGTGACAAATTCACTTGGCCTTGTCCATACACAGGTGATGAGTTGCTGGCGGGAGTGCCCACCAGCATGTTAGCAGGCTGAAAGTTAGATCAAAAGTGTTATTCAATTATAATAGATATTAGAGAGATTATCTTGCTGATCGTTGGTGTGCTTTACCTTTAGTAAAACTAATAAGAGCTCCTCACTACTTGTACTACTATCACCACTGCAAGTACTACTCCTACTAACATGACTACTACTTCTACTGCTACTTCTTGCAGTAGAAATTCTATAACTACTGCTATTATTACTACTTATACTACAAATATTACTTCTTCCTCTTCCTCTCCTCCTCCTACTACTACTACTAACATTGCTCACTACTTTACTGCTCTACAAATTCTACTAATTCTACTGCTACTTATTACTACTACTGCTTCTGCTACTGTTTCGACTCATTCTACTTATTCATCCTATTTGATCTTGGCTTCTTCTAAAGGAAAGAAATACCATGGCACAGAAAAAAAGTTAGATACTTTTCAGCTGTTTTTAGCACAAAAGATTTAAGAAAGAGCTTAGTGTTGTCATATGAGTAATACTCTTACAGGTGAAGATCTGTTTCCAGAGAAAGAGATCTTTTCGTTCTTCTTTGCTGGAACTCCTGCATTTCTTGCAGGATAAGTATGACAGAATGAAAAAGAAATACATTAAGGGAATATCAGAACAGGAATATGAAAATCTATAGAATTTCTTGAGCTTTTATTGAAGGTATTCTTTATAGTAAGTCTTAGGGCCCAGATCTTGTACTAAAAGGCTTTTGGAGAACCTGAACCTGGTTACTTAGTATAATGGCTAACCTACAATGGTAATAAACTCATTATTATGAGGAAACTAATAGGTTATGTTAAAAACTACAGTCGTATTAAAGTCCTTGCAAGCTTTTTCCTTTTCATCCTTGGACTACAATGCATGTGCTGTTGATTTTTAAAGTACGAATATAATTCCAATTTGTTTAATTGCACAGTACTGTAATTTTAACATATACATGCTAAGTGTAGCATGCAAAACAGGGCTCAACATTTTCCCCAGTATGTTTTTTTACACTTCCACCCCAATATTTTACATTCAGATATTAGGTTCATATATTCCGAGAAGAATTGTGTTTAAAATGTGAAAGGTTAATTGTTTGATAATTGTTTTGATAATTCCCACATAAAAGTTTACACTGTGCTATTTAAAAATATTAGGAAACGCATAGCAATTACTGATGTATTAAAAGTTGGGGACTACTTTCGTATGTAAGGTATTGTAAGGTCTTATCTTATTAATAAACCTCAGAAAACAAAATATTGTGATATGTATGCAAGTCTGAATGTCTTATTTATTCCAATATTACAATCACTTGTTTCAAAAGCATGGCATGACTTCCAGGCAGTTTTATACTTCCAATCCCAATATTTTTACATTCAGATATTAGGTTCATATATTCAGAGAAGAATTATTTTAAATGTGCAGAAAATGTCACATGGTAAACGTGACATTCATATACAAATGTCCTTTACTATTTTTGTTATTTATGTATGTACTCGTCCTCATCACTCGTGCTGGTACATCAAACTATTGCAGGGTCATCAGAAAACTTCTGCAGATGGCAAGTCTCTGTGCAGTATAAGTCCATGGTGTAGAGTGTGAAGGGGACAGGAGAGAGGACAGTTCCTGTGGGGCTTGGTGTTGATAACCAATCTGTTGCAGGTGTATCGCATCGTGGTCTGCCAGTCAGGCAGTCAACAATCCAGGACATGAGGGCAACTACTTGCATCTCTGTTAACTTGTCACACAGGAGAGCAGCCAAATGGTATTGAATGCACTGGAGAAGTCAAAAAAAATGACCCTCACAGTGCTGGCAGGCTTGTCCAGGTGAGTGTAGACTCAGCAGGTAAATGATGGTGTCCTCAACTTTCAAGACGAGCCTGTCCATGGTCTTCATTACATGGGATGTCAGTCCCACTGACCTGTAGTCTTGATACTCACTCACATCGTCTTTGGCACAGGAATACTGTAGGACATCTTCCATATCACACCCTCTGGAGACTCAGGCTCATGGTGAAGTATCAAAAAGATGGGTGGCAGACTTTAAGCACCCTAGGGGAGAGACCCTCCCCAGGCCTACAGCCTTGTTTCAGTGGAGTCTTCAGTTGCCTCTACCTGGTCAGCAGTGAGATTAATTAAGGTGACATGGGGGAGGGGTGGTGTGAGGTGGGCTATTGGGGGGGGGGGGGGGGTGGAGTGGACTACTGAGGGCCAGTGTCAAATCTGTTAAAGATTTGCCCTCAACTTCTCTTTTGTTGCTGGAGCTGAAACCAGTGATGGTCATCATTCCACGCCAAACACCTCTCATGCTGTTTTGCTGGAGTTTCCACTCCAGCTTGCTCCTAAATTTGTCCCTAGGCTCACTGTTTGTTGTCTTTAGCTTACTGTCTGTGAGGTCACAGGCTGGCTCTTTACAAGCGGCACATACCTGGGATTGAGGTACACCAAGTTGTAAACAGGTAATTCATTCAAAAGCAGCATTTTTAAACAAAATCCAGTGAGTGGGTGGGGCTAAACAACTATATATGAAATCAAATCAAAATGTATTTGTATAGTGCTCTTCACAGAGCAGCTTTACAGAAATAAAAAAAATAGAAAGGTTAACAACTCAGGAACAAAGGATAAGAAATAGACCCCGATAAGGAGGACCCATCCTCCTCTGGTCAAACTACTTATACATAGTTACTTAGGGGACACTGAACCCCCACATGTCTGTATAGTAACAGTAGCAAATAATTTGGGTCTAATTTGAAACTGAATAGTAGGTCCAGAGCATGGGAACCACACACAAGCATTCACACACACAGACAAAGACACACACACACATTCACATCTACAGAGACTGTTTTTCGGAAGCAGGAGAAAACTGGAGTACCTGGGGAAACCCACACAGACACGCAAATTCTCACAGACAATGACCAAAGCATGGATCAAGTCCACAACCCCAGGCCCCTGGAGCTGTGTGACACACTACCAGCAGTATCACTGTGCTGCTGGTAGTGATAGATAGTAGCAGAGGTAGTAGAGTAGAGGTAGCAGATAGATATATAGTAGATAGAAGTAATTATCTATATAAAATCAGACAGTTCAGTTTAAAAAAGTGTGGGGAAATTCAGTTTTCTATGAAATTGGCCCTTTAAAGCTGATACTCATTATAAAAACTGAATGTCAACTGAACGATCAAGCAACAGTTAAGTAAGATACCACTGACTGTGTTGGAACATGTTTAATGGACTGGTGGAAAGCATCTTTATTTTTGGCTTATGCTCTCTCAGCTTTGTAGTGAGGCTGAAATAATGCTGCTGATGATGCCAAGACTAACCCTCTGCAGAATACGATTGGGGACAATCTATCCACACTTTAATTTCCTCTCTCTTGTCCTGAGTGTTTCCTCCTCAGTTCAACTTACTCTGCGCATTTTTTTTTTTTTTTTTTGATTTGGGCTATTTAATGTTTTCACTATTCATTCCATTCAGATGGTTTGTAAGCTGTAAACAAAAATCTGAAAAGCCAGTGAAAGAAAATGAAAAAGAAATGAAAGATGACATCACACTTGGCAAGCACATCATGCGTGATGTATACACTGGAGGCATTCTTACCTTCTATTTGCTCTTAGTACAGCAGCTCTCATTAACATCTGTAGTCCTAACAGTTCAGAGATGCCTGGTAGAATGAACAGTGGCCTGTTTAATAAGGAACTTGCTGTCTCTGGAACTTGTCGCTGCTATGGCATCACTTGTTTGAAACATCTTTCCATTGCTGTTTTTTTTTTTGTTTCTCCTTTACAGACAAATCAAACATTAACCTCTTCTGTGAGACTTTCTGGTGTTTTCATGCTATTTTATATCTTGCATTAAAATAGGTGTATGAATGGTCGTGTAACAACAGAGGAAGGATGCAAGAGATTAATTTCATTTAAGTTTAGTTAACTGAGTAGGCAGTAATTTTGAACATTTGCGTAACCTCAAAATTAAATATTTTAATAATCTGAAATGTTGGATTTAACATTTCTGTGAGTCTTGGACCTTGTAGATCAAACTTAAAACAAAAAACACTTCACATATTATTTTACATGTAATAAATAGAAAATATGACAATTTACCTTTGAATGAAATTATAAACACAATTTTATTTACGATATTCCCATTCTAACTAGTAAAACAAGATGGAAGATAAAAACCACCAAAAATATACATAATACATAAATAATTGCTGTGACACAAAAAAACAATATCTCTGAAAAGGCATTTTTACTGGAGAAGGGGAAAAACATCTTAACCTTCTTTCAATTTTAGTCAGTGTAAAAACGTAATATTTGACCATTTCTTTTGGTCCCTTTAATATTAAATTTTGATATTAAACTAATATGAATAAAAATGTAGATTTTACACTATATTATTACATATAAAATATAATTGCCTTAGAGTAAACATCACACAGATAAACAAACAGGGTTGGTTGTACTCAGAACAAGAACGTAAATATTTCAAAATTGGTTCATCGTGGTCCTGAGTTCTTCTCAAAAACTGACCTGTTCAGGAACAAGTAAAGAGATATTGTGTTGTATTACTGCTTCTGTGAACTAGTCTTCAATAAGATATGTGTCTTCATTCTACATTAAAAGTTCTCTGGGGAGGCAAAAAAAGACAAATGACCTTTAGATTAATGTGCTCCTGGTGGAAGGTGCTGATGCTACCCAAATGCCAGGGGGGCTTGTAGAAAGCCGGCCTGCACTTGATCTGTAAGAAGGTCATGCAAAAAGCAGAAGAAGTACGAAGCATGAAATCATCCTTTACCATGAATGTGATTTTTATCAGACTTTTAGCTCATGTACAGCTGCAGCGGGCCGGGACGGACCTGAGCTGGAGGGGAGCAGGCCGGCCCATGCTTTATTGCCTTTTACACACCCTGTAAATCATTGACATTTTGTTTTCACTCGCAGTCTTGTTACTCTTCTGTAGCAATGGGATTACTCACAGCTGGCATGGCTCCAGCTCAGGGGTTATTCAACAATGGGAGATGTTATTTATTATGGAGGATGGCCTGCTAACATCTGCACTCTGGCTTGGGTTACAGCAAGCATCTCTCTGCTTTCTTCCTCTGAATGCCTCTCCACCTACACTGAGTCTGTCTGATGTTTAGGATTGGAGTTCTCCAGCAAGACACAAATTCTGTAAAGGCCAACAAATATACTTTCCCCGTGTCATCTCCCAGCTTTTCTGAAGAGCATTGCAGTGATAACAAGCTTTAAATATAGAAATGAACATGGAACAATACAGGATTTATTATCATCTTGACTGAACACCACTAGAGAAAGTCAGTCATTTAGTGTCATCCTTGAAAGGAAATGCATTAAGGCTCCTAAAAGCAGACATAGTTCTCCCTCAAGTAAAGTTTAACCTTGATGTCTGTAGTCAGTGTTATTGATGTATCAGATCATTATAAAAAGCCATGTTATATATGAATGATCTAAGACACCAACACTTGACACACCACACATTTTGTACCCCTGATTTTCTGCACACTGCATATCAGCCTCCAGTAAACAAAGAGGGCAATACATACATTATTTTTACTTGCAGTCTATATTTCACCATAAGTGAACATTGCACCAGCATTGGGGGTGCGGCACAGAGCGATCAGCAAACAAGAGACCACAAACCTGGATGCCATGTTCATCATAACTGGTGATTTCTGCAACCTTCAGACTGTACTCCTCATGTACCATCAACACCTGAGCTTTCCAGTGAGGTAAAACAACATTCTCTACCCAGCTTACAGACAACTCCTTAAGTAAGCTCCTGCAGTAAATAAAACTGTGAAAGTGTGGAATGAAGAAACCTGGTGCTTCAACCTTGCTCTGCAAGCATACCTGAGATATTTTTAAAACTTTTTCTTTGAGAGAAGACTCTACTATTTAAAGGACTATGCTGTGTAACAGGCTATATTAGCTCTTCTACAGAGACGGTTGAACAAACTCGCGATATTATACTGCATGATGAGTTTGATGCTCACTTTCAGACCAACCAGCAGAGAGGTGCTTTAGCCACAGGGTGCACACAGAAAACATCACTCACTGTGTCATTGGCAGACATGTTTAAGGCTCTACAGAGAACAAACCCATGGAAAGCAGCTGGCCCAAACAGCAGCCATGGGCAAACACTCAGGGTTTGCTCATTGTAACTGGCTGATGTGTTTGCTGACATATTCAATCTGTCTCTATACCCACCTGGTTCTAGTCCACCACCATACTGCCCCTCCCAAAGAAGAGCACAATGAGCTGTCTGAATGCACTCACTACAACTGTGATGAAGTGCTTTGAAAGGATAGTCATGATTCAGAAAACCGGTCTGGACACCTTGAACCCTGGGCCGTTTGCATATTGGCAGAACTAATCCACTCATGTTGCATTCAATGTTTCCATTCACCCAGGTCTCACACACCTAGATGGCAAAGGCACCTGCCAGAATGCTTTTCATTGAGCACAGCAATCAACACAATCATCCAACACAAGCTCTCTGCAAAGCTTTCAGAATGACACCCTATGCAACTGAGTGCTGGATTTCCTCATGGACAGATCCCGGTCAGCCGGACAGAATTGGCAACCTGCACAAAAACTATAAGCACATGGACCCCCAGGGCTGTGTGCTGAGGTCCCCTGCTGTACAAACTCTTCACATACAACTGCAACCTCTCAGAACAACACCTGCATCATCAAGTTTGCTGCTGAAACAATAGACATTGGACAGAAGGGAGATGGCCAAACAGGTGGCCTGGTGTCAGAACAACAGTCTGTCCCTCAATGCAGACAAGACCAAGGAGATGATTGTTGACCCAAGGAGGAGTGGGAGATGCACATGTTACCCCACATAGGTAAAACACAGATAGAAAGAATGAAGACCTTCAAATTCCATGGTGTTCACAACAGTGAAGATCTCACCTGGTCTCACAGCCTGCAACAAATAATCAAGAAGTGCCAGCAGCAGCTCCACTTTCTTAGAAAGTTGAAAAAATTTGGCATGCCAGTCAAAATTCTGTGCAAAGTCTACAGATGCTCAGAGAGTATCCTCACAATTTATGGAAGCTGCATGTTTCAAGACAGAAAGGCCCTCCAGCATGTAATCAAAATTGCATAGTCCATCTCAGGAAGATCCTTCCCCTCACTGCAGGACGTTAACTACACCAGGGCCACTAGGAACCATGCATTGTGATGCTCACACAGCTATTTAAGAATCATCTGAGATCTTCATGGACATCTTCAGAATTGTTCCATTAGAGATCCACCTCAGCCATCCACCTGACCATCTGGACAACAAGGATACTCATGTCAGAATGCTATTTATTGACTTCAGCTCAGTACTCAACATCATCATACCCCACAGCCTATAGTCAACAAACTGCAAGCTCAAAACTATGCATCTGGGCTGTAGATTTTCTGAATTAAAACCGCCAGGATCCAAAACAGGACATCCTGCTCCATTACTGAAAATGCTGGAGCCTCCAGGACTCTGTACTGAAACTTTCTGCTTTACACTCTGCTCATCCATGATTCCACCACTAGACATATTAGGTTTGCAGATGACACCACAGTTTTGGAGCCCAGTGCCCCCAAAAACGACGAGACAGCCTACAGAGAGGAAGTGAGGCAGCTTCAATTGTGGTGGAAGAACTGGAATAACTCTCTGATTGTCAGCAAGACAAAAGACATGATTGTTGACTTGAAAAAGATGCAAAGACCTCACTTCATTATTGTGTTTTCTGTTGCTGTTTTTTTGTCTATTACCTGTACTTATTGGATTCAATGTCTAGTCTGCCGCTGTTTCATGTTAAATGTATATTTTTCTTGAATAGCTTTATTTGTTGTTCACTGGGGTTGTGGGTTTGACCTTTGTTCTGGTCTTTGTCTGTGAAGAATGTCGTGTGTTCTCCCCGTGTTTATGTGCATTTCCTCCCACATCCCAAAACACATGGTCACATGTGAATGAATGAATGTGTGTAGTATCCTGTGATGGACAGGAGTCCTGCCCAGGGTGTATTTCTGTCTTGTGCCAAATGATTCTGGGTAGGCACCAGAAACGTGATCAAATTAATTACAGGAAATTACAGGAAATGGAACAGAAAACGTAAGTTTATTGTTATATTATTTATTACCAAAAGCAGGTTTACAGAAATTCACCAGCAAAAATTAAAGCACACTGGCTGCATTCGTTAATGCACAACATTGCTGCCCATCTGCAGTTTGCTTGTTATGCCTGTATTATTTAAGAGATTTGGCAGCTTGGTATCAAAAGCACATTTGATAATACTCCAGAAGATTAAAGTGTTTGGGTGATGCTGGTTACTGTTTTAAATATCGCCTTCAGTTCATTTAACTGTATTTGTGATCCGTGTTTAATTTAGATTTAGATCTAAAATGTTGGTGGAAGTAAAATGTTTCACATTTTATGATGTTCATGATATTTCATGTTTATATGAAAATATCTGATTTCAGACTTGGTTCATCCCTTCTTTTTATTTTTTAATTATAATGAACTTTTGTGATTCTACTGTATTGATAATTTTACTCTATTTGTTTTATTTTGTTATAAAACACCTGTAGAAGCAAATGACAAAACTTACAGAGCTTAGAGGACACATGATACATAAACAAGTTTAACCCCTTAAACTGCAGGTTTTATTCCTCTTAATACATATTATTTAGGGACTTGTCTGAAACTAACATGTAAGTTATGTGGTTCTGAGGGTGAGTAATTGAAATTGTGGGCCCTTGCAGTCTGAGGGGTAATTGTAGTAGGTAGGGTCAGACAAGTCCTGCAGCCTCTCCTTCATGCTCCATTTTGATGGTGCTGATCTCTAACCTGACCTGAAAGAGCTCTGTGGGAAAAGCAGCACGCTCTTGCCCACAGTACAGTTTGCTTAAGAGTTATGCCTGCTGTAAAGGAAATACTGCATAACAACACAAAAGCATATCTGTGAAACATGGTGCTGGTAATATCATGGTTTTGGGATCACACCAGATACACACTTTTGCCAGTAGATACCGTATGTAATACTGGATAATTGTCCTAAATAAATAAATGACCAAGTGTAAAGTTTTTGTCTCATTTATTTGAGTCATTAGTCCTAATCCACTTTTAAGACTGAAAATCTGTTATAGGTCAAGTTTATGAAGAAATATATACAATTATAAAGGGTTCACAAACTTTCAAGCACTGCTGTAATTCTGATATTTCAAGTCAGATGACTTGATTTCAGTGTAACGACCTTCCATGTGGCTGAGGGACCAGCAGTGAACTAGTGATACAAGAGTTTCTAGAGAAGTATGGAAATATTATTTATTGTACTTTTACATTTCCCTTTGGAAAGAAACAGACAGCTTGTCTGCTCTTCATAAAACATCAGCTCAGCTGTTTTGCCAAGTATCCATGGCTAAATAATAACTGGCATACTCCTTGAAGTGTTACGTTAAGCCTCTGACAGGTGAATGAGCAAAGGCCAAGACAGATGGAAAATGTCTTTTCAAGACAAACACCCCATTATGAAAAAGGTAGCAAGCTACTGCTTGACTCCTGGGGCCAGGAGAAACAGCGCTGTTGAACTAATCTGTCTAAAATGAGATAATTTCTGAATCAGGTCATTTAGAAGGTTTGGCAAATCAGAAAATATGAGATGTATCCAATTACAGTGTATTATTTACATCAGCTTTGTCAAAAGGTTGAGTATTGTCGTGATATTACACAACACTGTAAATCTGTATAATGTGTTGAACTCTTTGAATGATGGACTTCACATATTGAATTGATTAGATTTAATCCAAACTGTAAAGCTTCAACTACAAGAAACTACTGTATTACAGTATTAGTGAAGATGCACAGGGCCATATCATGTTGCTAACACAGGTATCTGGCGCCTCGATATTAACAGCAGTTCCTTTAAATCCTGAGTTTAGTTGGATCTCCCCAGATTGCATTTTGAGTGTTTTTGCATGCACTCAATAATTTGATTTTAGTCAGATCTCTGCTGTTATCTGATTATTCAGGTGGTCACCTGAACAGCATGCTCAGATTTCTCAGTAATATTCTCAGTACTGATAGCTCAGATTTCTCAGCGCATACGCTTGTTCAGACAAGCTGCAACAGTTGCTGATCAAGGGAGAATCATGCACCACGTACCACTGGGTCAAACCAGCAGGGACTCTGCCTTCCTCCCTACAACATTTAACTTCTCCTTTGAGATTATTGGCTGCCTGTAGACTGTCTGTAGTAGACTACCTGACTTATATCAATCTAGAGTTATCTGATTAAGTGCATATAAGTGCTTTGATCAGATTACAAATCTGAATTTTTGTGGTTATTAATTTATTCAGTGCAATTTATTCAATTTATTCATAAAATTAATGGTTTTAATTTTATGGCTGATATTAAAGCTGTTTTGCTGAGGATGAGGCATCATTTCCACTATTTCTATATCTATCTTTAAGGAAGAGCATGATTTACAGTTTTCATTCAGCAGGAGCTTGTGGAGATCAGAAACAAAGTCAGAACTAAACCCTTTTTGCTGTTATACAGAACCATTTTAAATCATTCAAATGGTCGGTCCCTTACTAATGAACCACTGACTATTCTATCATTTAAGGGATTTGGCAGCTTGGTATCAAAAACACATTTGATAATACTCCAGAAGATTAAAATGTTTAGGTGATGCTGGTTACTCTTCTAAAATATCTGCATTCCGTTCATTTTACCGTATTTGTAATCCTTGTTAGATTTAGATTTCTCTGTACTGTGGATCAGTTTGGATGTAAAATGTTGGTGGAAGTAAAATGTTTAACATTTTATGATGTTCGTGATATTTCATGTTTATATGAAAATATCTGTTTTCAGTCTTGGTTCATCCCTTTTTTTATTTTTTAATTATGATGAACTTTTGTGATTCTACTGTATTGATAATTTTACTCTATTTGTTTTATTTTGTAGAAGCAAATGACAAAGCTTACAGAGCTTAGAGGACACATGAGCCATTTCTGCTGCCACTGATGTTATACATAAACAAGTTTAACCCCTTAAACTGCAGGTTTTATTCCTCTTAATACATATTATTTAGGGACTTGTCTGAAACTAATATGTAAGTTATGTGGTTCTGAGAGTGAGTAATTGAAATTGTGGGCCCTTGCAGTCTGAGGGGTTAATGTAGAAGGTAGGGTCAGACAAGGCCTGCAGTCTCTCCTTCATGCTCCATTTTGGTGGTGCTGATCTCTAACCTGACTCAGAAAGAGCTCTGTGGGAAAAGCAGCACGCTCTTGCCCACAGCACAGCTCCGGATTCCAAACAGGTGGCAGCCACTCTGCTTAGCAACATTTGTCTGAGGGCTGTTTTGATGAGGGATATATGAAAGAACCACAGGAGGTAACAGTTCCCCATCAGGTAACCAGGGGTAGTAAGGGGTGGGAATGTGACCTACAATATTAGAGCAGTGGGCACCGGGCATTCAGTGGACTGAAGCGAAACAGCTTGGTGAGGGAAATATTTCAGAACATTCTCAAGAAATCTGGGGTCATGCAGGAAAGTGTTTGGACTTGTGTGTGGTGGCACTGCCCTCTAATGGCCAATATATACAAACATCTTAAAACATCTGACTTAATCTGTTCATATGTACTTTCTTGTCAGTGCAGCACTGATACTGTAATGTCCACTGACATTTTAATGCTGCATTGGTTCAGAGACTGCTGTAAAACAAATTGAGAGAAACCTAGAATAGAAACAGTGACAATCTGTTAAATGCACTGAATTACTACTTAAGTGTAGGAACATTGAGTTTTGTTGAGTTTATATTGTCTAAAACTACAATAATTATTCATGTGTCCAGTTAGAATGTAAAAAGAAAAACTTGGAGGAACAATTTATAACATCGATTCCCAGTCTGTGTCTTTAGTACCCTGGTTTGAAGGTGTTACAACGGTTTACTGAGTGATGCCATAAAGGAACTATTTTTTTATTTAAAGAATCTTCACTTGATTATTTACCACTTTCTACACACAAAAGTGGTTCCACACCACTGTGAATTCATCCAAGTTTATTCAATCTATTTTACATCTCTCTTAATAACTGTTTACATATCAACGAACTGAGCAGGAATTATGCATAAACATGTATATCCTTTTTTCACCTTCAAATTGTGAAAAAATGGTCACCAGTTGTTTTTTTTAATGCAAACTCTTTATTCATGTCGTAGGAGTGGGTTAAACATTTCTTAACTACATATTAACAATTATGAACACATTCAGAAAATTATACACAAAATATCACACATTATTTAAGCAAAACAGTTACATATATTTGCAAAAAATAGTTCAAACATTTCAAAAATCTTAAGTCATACTTGGCCATTCACTGAAAGAATTCCAGTAGAAAGGCAGAGCAATATCCACATCTACCTTTTTGCTGGTTACCTTTATGTAAGGTTGTGTATGCTGTGAAGCTTTCTTTGCATATTCAAGGACATTTTCAGCATTAGAACGAAGATGGTTCTCTAAGACTGAAATAATTTCATTAATTTCTGCATTGAAGCGTTCCATAGATACCTCATTGTAGACATCTTGGACTCTAAGTTTTGCTTTGTCTTTGTATTCAGCTGCATTTACTTTTGCCGTTTCAATCTGTTTGGTAATTTCTTGCATCACTGGGCAGTTTCTGGCCTCAGTGTAAATACCACTGACATGAGCAGACAGCATCTCTAGCTTCTCAATCTTCAAAGTAGTGATGAACTCTCCGGCTCTCTGGATGCAGAGTTTTACAAAGTTACTCAGTTGCTGAAGAATCTTCTCTAGCTTAACACCTTCCCACTTCTTCATTGCTTGAATTATTTGATCCTGTGCAGATCTCACAGCAGTCTTCAGGTCTTTCAGTAACTCCCCACCATTAATAACTACATCTGTACCTGGAAGCCTGAAATTCATGTCATTGATGTAGCTGGAAACAGTGTCAGCTATAGTCTCCATGAGGATGGTGAATCTACTTGCAGCCCGCTTGACTGCCATTGAAATGGAACGTCTCATTTTGTTGTACAGCTCTTGACCAGTGAGCTTCTCCTCCAACCCTGGCAGGTGGAACTTGGTCTCACTCAGAAACTTCATTACAGCATCCAACATGACCCTGACATTTTTCTCATAACTTTGAAGCA
This sequence comes from Acestrorhynchus altus, assembly GCA_034509495.1. Classification (NCBI taxonomy): domain Eukaryota; kingdom Metazoa; phylum Chordata; class Actinopteri; order Characiformes; family Acestrorhynchidae; genus Acestrorhynchus; species Acestrorhynchus altus. Next base: position 21,608,595 of record CM067513.1, read on the forward strand.
ATTCCTTAACATTATTAGAGGCCCTGCTGCTCATCTCTTGGAAGTCTATCTCTGGCATGTTCTCTACCATTCTCTTCACCGTTTCCTTACTTTGCTGACTTAAGTATTCAATTGAGTTCTGCATTGCATCAAATGCCTTGGGGAGCTCACTGTATACTCTGTCGATACTGTTTGAAACTGCATTCTTCAGCTTCAAGGCTGCACGATTAAGGTCCATGCCAAAATGAGCTCTGTGGTATTTGTTGATGAAGTCATGAAGAGTGGCTGTAATAGCAGGCAGCTTGGCTTTAAAACCATTAACTATGTCAAGGAACCCATTAAGTTGCCAGCTAGACTGAAGGCTAAGCTTTTTAGCATTTTTCAGTGTAACCTTGAAACTCAGCAGATCAGTATCCTTGTCTGGTGTTGCCTGCAAGAAAAAAACAACAACACATTTAATAGGTATAGACTTCTCTACTTTTAATTACAGTGGCCCTTATTCATCAAGGTTGTGTGAAAACAAAGCACAAATTGGAGTGTGTGTTGATTCATGAGTTTTTGTCTCACTTAATGAATCAGCTCAGCACTTCCTCACTTTCATATTATTTACAAATCACACTTCCCAATTTGCCCTCAAATACATGTAATTTACATGCAGCATGCAAATGTTTCCTGACTGAGCCAGTAAATATAAAGCATTCAACAGTCAAAGAAACGAAAGCTGTGGTTTCCCTCTGCTACATGAAAATGTAAAATTAAGAAACTGAATGTAATTGTATAGTCTGAATATTTTCCTAAAGCACTGCATGCTTGATTTATATTACAGCAGTAAACTATATTCCTACTTACATTATCAGCAAAATAAAGCCAAAGGAAAATATATTACTCCAGTCTGCCCTCTTTTGTTCAAAACTGGACAATTTGTTTTATCATAATTACTGATCTAATAGCTGATATTAATAATAATTTAAATTACTTAACTATGAAGAAAGCATTTTTTAGGTTGTTGTATGTTCTCATTGACACACAGACATAACCAGACATAAGCTTGATCATACAGATACACCAAACTACTGGTGGACTTTGCATTTATTCCTTTTACCTCATTTTTAACGTATGCAATTTTGGTCACTAAGATCTAATATATATTTTGATATGGCCATTATCTCCAAATAATAAATTAAAAAAGGCTAAAATGTCACATTAATATGAATTAATTTGCTCACCAAGTATCTGCTGAATAGCTTTCCATAATATTGAGATGGTGACCTTCTTGTGAACTGAAGTCCAACAAAGCCAGCTGAAGGTGAGGAAACTGAAGATGTGATACCATTGTTGTGGGAGGCATAGCGGAAGCTCACATCAGCAAAGGTCTGACTCTTTATATCAACATCCAGGGTGTGGCTTGATGGCCTGCAAAATAAAAAAAATCACTTGTTTTGACTAATTTATTGTTGTTTTTTCCTTCAAACAAGATATTTCTTGATGCAGATAAGATTTAATACAGAAACAGTAAAAATATAAAGTTAAATACAAGCATTAAAATGTAATTCAATATTAATTCATTAATTAGCAACATTTACCTTGAGTCTAAAGGCTCCTCACGTTTAATTCTGTGGAAGAAAATATATATGATTTTTAAAATTATATGTAAGAAACTTATGAAGACAAATGCCCAATTTCTTATCTTCTCATACATGGGTTTCTAAAATTAAAGATAAAAAATACCTAATGAAAAAGTGACAGCAAAGATCTTTTATCAAAAGGGCGTATTGTATTTGGGACAAAAATGAACACTAAATATTACCTCAAGCTCTGTCTGAGATCATGCTTCCAGTTGACTTTTACGTCATTGTGAAGGAAGGTGCACTTTCCATCCAGGCTCATGGCTCCATTTTCAAGTAAGACATTAGCAACAGCTAAGTAAGGAACATACATAACATTAATAAACATGATTTACCTAATACATAATACAATACACTCATAATGACATTAGATCTTACCATCCAAGTCATATTCTAAGAAGGCCATGGTGGATGTACATGAGGACTGCAGTGCGTAAACAAATCCTGGATCCTTGTTCTCCATTTTTGCAGTCCAGGTATTGTTGTAAATTGGGGAGGAAACTTTGACAGTAGTTGACAGGGCACCAAAAGATGGAATGAATACACTGACTGGCAGGTGCAGTGATATCTCAGGGATCTCAAGTTTCTGTTCAGGAATGGTTATACTTGGCATCTCAAAATGATAGATTGCTTTTGTGATGTCATCCAGCTTGATAGTGTGCTCACCAATGGTGAAAGTTTTGGGGAGAGTGAAAGGTGAGATGGTGATTTCATACTGAGGTAGCTTCACAAGCAAGAGAGCCATTTTGTTCCTTGCATATTCTGTGTTAATGTTAAAGTTGGGAATTCTGACTGCAGGTAGACCTGGCAAGGTTATGTCAAAAGCAGGTGAGCTAATCAAATTTGGGATTTCCAGTTTTTGTAGATCAAATGTAAAGGATGGAACATGGAGAGTTGTGAGTGGTACGTCAAAACTTGGAATGGTAATAACAGGTGGGATAAAAATAAAATCAGGCACATCTATGTCTTCTAGTCGCTGATCCATTTCCCGTATCATCTGGGGGATCTGCTTCACCCACTCAGGCAGTTCTAGTGTGGCTTTTGGAATTTCAAAAGTAACTCCATCTTCAAATACTGTTACAGGCAGTGCAAACAGGGTTCCATCCATACTCTTGGTGTATACGAAATTTGTAGACACATTGAGGAACTGTAACTGATCTGAGTTAGTGGCCTCATCAAATTTCAACACATCCCATAAAGTTTTCTGGTAGACAGGCAGTCTGATGGACTTCAAAAATGCAAGATGACCTTCAATAGATTCTGTAATCTCCATGCGCACCTCAGATTCGTCATTAGACATCAGAAGATCACTAGCATGTTTAAATAATGGTAATTGTTCCATGCCACTCCAGGTGAATTTCTGTTTCTCTAAAGTGAGAGCAAGGTCTATATTTTCAACTATGCGTGCAAGGCCAAGGTCAGATGACTGTGACATATCAATATTAAGATTACCAGACAATGTTGTCAGTGGAACAAACTCAAGATTTCCTTCTGCAGAGTGCTCTCCACTGGAGGAATAGGATGCAATATTCACCTCATGTTTGTTTGTGTAACATATTGTGGCATAAACACGTTTAAGAGAAGACTGTACAGCAAAGTTCTCAGTCAACTCCATGTTCCAGATTTTAGTTGTCTTGCACTCAGCTTCACATTTCATGTCTGTTTTCACTGTGGAATGTACACCATTGGCATTTAAGTAGACAGTTGCTTCATTATCAAAACTTTTTGAAAAACGTCCCTTCTCCAGTATTATTCCATCTGCTTTTGCCTTTAAAGAACTCTCCAGAGAAAAGTAGGATGAAAGTGTTTCCAGTGCAAGATTATGATGTAGATTTCCTTTTACTTCACTTTTCAATAATGGGAGATATGAAGTATACTGAAGTTGCATTTTGGAGGAAAGATTAGGCTTGGTCTTGGGATTTCCAGACACAATGTGATTGAAGTCCATTGTAAAAACGGGCAAGTCGATTTTCAAATTATTTGCCATAGAAGCCTCCATATTCCTCTTGGTAAGACTGATGGTGCTTTCATGACTATATTCTGCATTGCTGTGTTCCAGTGACAGAGATGTGGCCACTTTCAGACCTCTCTTCTTAGTGATGCTGGTTGTCCCATGAAGTTTGCCTTTGAGGAACTCAAACACAGAAGTGGAAAATGCTCCTACTTTGACTACAATGTCAGATTGATTGTAAAGACCACCATTAGAACTCACGCTAAGGACTGGGGACTTGAATGAAAACTCATAGGTAACATTTCCTAAAGCAGGTATCATGATATTGTTCTGAATGTCTGGTAATGTGAATGTAGGCAGCGTCAACTCCCGTAGTGTCTCTGGTACATGCAAGACAGGCAACTCCAGAGATGGAAGAACAAGAGTATAGGATGGCACAGAGAAACCCATCATTGGAACTTTGAAACTTGGTGTGCTGACCTCCTTGGGAATAAAATAGCCAAAAGCAGGTAACTCAGCTCTAAAGGCTGAGACTTCAATATTCAGAATTGGTACAATGTATCCAGGGACAGTAAAGTACCTTGGGGGTAGGTTGGATGTGTCGATTTTGAATTTTTCAAACTGAGTCCTAGCTTGGTTATAAGAACTAGTTAGGGCATCAAGGACTTTGTCTCTTCCAAATTCAAAGTGTACTCCTAGGACCTTAGCATTTTCATTAATGGCACTGTAGACAGGCTCAAGATCTAGGTCAAAAGTATGCTTGTCAGGATTCTTTTGATACTGAAGTTTGAAATCAATGTCAAAAGATTGACGAGGAGTGGCCAGGAGGTTTTTCAAACCCAGATCTTCCCACAAAGAATATTCTGTGATCATTGGTGTTTTTGCATCAAAGTATGGCACAGTCATCTCTGGAACAGTTAAAGGCACAGTCAAAAAGTCGAGATTTGCCTCACTATCAAGAGACAGATACATTACTACAGCTTTTTCATTGTTGTCCAAGGTGAAGACGTGGTTGTATTTGTACTGGTTGAATCTAGCCAGACCCACCCAAGAGACATGTTGCTTATCATAGCTCAGAGCCATCTTATAATCATGCTGAAGATCCATCTTTCCAGTTAGTTTTAAGGGGAGGAGAATTTTGGGGCTTCCTTTATTTTTGCAATCAAGGCTAATCTCAAATGGCTGCGCCAAAAAGTCACAAGTATTGGACACAGTTCCACTGACTTTTCCAATGAGTTCTGCATTATGTGAAGCTTTTAGCTCAATTTTGAGACCCTCCATTTGAGCCGTTCCTGTCATTTTTATCACGCTTGTCTTGATGAAAGGAGTCTCCATCTCAGCATTGGCATCAATGGTGATGTGACTCAGGATGACTGATTCAGCACTGACTGATTGTTTCATTTTGAGGTTTTGGCTGTTTGTTTCACCTTTAAATGTGAGTTTTGCAGTGCCAGTGTTGACACTGAATTCCAGATTGCTTTTGTGTGTGCCTTCATCACGGTGGTCATTGATGTTCCATTTCCCATTTGCCTCATTTTCACAAGTCACTGAAATGGTTCCAGACTCAAACTGAGCCTTAGCTGTTTTCGAAATCATGGCCTGACTTGAGATATCCATAGAGGGTATGTCCAGTTTATGATTAAAAGTTGTGTCCATAGTCAGAGATATTCCATTCTTTAGAGCAATCCCAATATTGTTTACCAGATCAGCTTCACATATCTTGGTTGTGGCCTTAGCAGTTGTCTTTGCTGATGCTTCAATTGATGGATTTCTGAAAATGAGGGAGCCCTCATGATTGACAGTAAAGGCCATGTGCTCAGCTTTTATTGTCTCACTAATGACCATTTTCTTCATTTTAGGGGCTTCAATTTGAAGCATTGCATCCAAAGAGAAGCCAAGAACTTCAAGAGTAGATTTTGATTGTGAGGTCAGAGTAGCTTTGAACTGTGGGTCTAAGCTTTTGGTTGTTGTATTCTGGATTGCAGCAACTGTCGTAATTGTATAGTGAGGAGAATTTATTTTGAATTCTCCATAAAGCTTGCCAAAAGCAGGTATACATGGTTCAAATGGAATTTTAGGCAGCTTGATTTCAGGAATTGGCAACATTGTGATCTCAAAATCCTGCAATTGAAGCTTTGGTATATTCATTTCTGGGAACTTGAGCTCTATAAGTCTGACCTCTGGGAAAGTAAAGTCAGGGAAGTCAAAGAGGTAAAGAGCTCTTAAATCACCAAATGTAGCTTCAGGATCCAGCTCTGACATCTCAAACTCCTGAATGTCTTCAATGAATTGAATGATAATGTTTTTGATCATCTCAAAGTCAATAGTAATAGATGAAACATGGACCAAAACAAATTCATCAAAAATGGTGAATGCTGGTATTGTTATTTTTGATGGGATGGAAATGTCTTGAAGCCTAGCCAGGTTTATCTGAAAAGCAGGAACTTCAAGTGAGGTGAACGGAAGAGTGAAACCCTGTGTTTCAATTTGTGCTGTCCTGAGAAACTTCAGTACCTCTTCCAGAGCTTGTTGGATTTGATTAAGTACTTCTTCATCCTGGGATATCTTGCGAATGTCCTCAATCAATTTATTTAATTGTGATGACATGTAGTCAATCATATTAGTGTAGGATTCACTTGATCTTTGTAAGTATACAAGGATTTCATCTTTGATGTCCATGTCATTAATCCTCTGCTTTATATCTTCTAGGGTGTCCTGGATCTTCAGTTTAATATCCTTAATAGCTGTAGTGTCAATTACATCCTTTATCATCTGATAAACTTCGGATAACTTTGTATTTTTCAGTTGCTCCAAATGATTAATCATGGATGTTTGCATCTCTCTTAGGAAGTTCCTGAGTGCTTCAATTTTCTGTGGGATTTCATAGGCCTTTATTTGCTCATTAACATATTTTGTTACTTTGCTGATTTCTGCATTAGCGTAATCAACAAAGTCATTGTAATCAAAGGTATTCAGATTCTTGGTCATAGTTAAAATATAATAATTTAGGTCATCAATGTTTTGTTTGATGTCAATCAATTTTAACTGACTAACAGTGGTATCCAGTAGTTTTAAGACCTTGTCTGAAAAGTACTCAAATGGAATAGATTTCAAAGCATTTACCATTGCCTCAGCTGTCTCTCGGATTTTGTATTGCTTGATTAAAATCTTTGCTTGGTCCAGGAAAAGCTCCATCTTGTTCTTGATCTCATATCTCTGAAATAGTTCACCTATTTTTGAATAAACATAATTGATTTTTTCCACAATTTCATATTCCTCAATCCAGTTGACAAAGATATCCTTCATGGAATCAAGCACCCTTTCAATCTCTTCAGAGGGAATGTAATCATACAGCTGTTCCACATACTGAGACATATCAAAGGAGTTTATATAGTCAGTCACATCTTGAATGAACATTTTTATGTCAAATGTCTCGATTACTTGTTTCAGTTCACTCACTTTCTCCTGAATTTTTGTTTTGATTTCATACTTGGCATCAAGTTCTTTCAACCACTTCATGCTGCTGTCCTGTAATTTTTGAAGATCAATCTGTCTAATTACATCTTCAATGGCACTGATGACTCTAACTATTGTTCTGGACATACCATATCTTTCATCAAAAGCCATGAGTGCATCTCCAGTGTTTATCAGAATTTCAGACCAGGATCCACTTTCAATAAACGTTTTGATTTGAGCCTTTATGTCATTCACTTTGGTGGACAAATCAATTAAGGTTTTCTTCAGGTTTACCTTATGGCTCTCCAGCGATGCTTCCAGGTCATCTAATGTGACTGCATAGTCATGTGCCAAAGAGACCACCTTGTCTTTGGCCATAGTAAATTTGTTCTCTAGATCAGTTTCCTCTATGAAGTCATTAACCATTTGTGGAACTTCATCCAGATTGTCCCTGAACTGCCTGATCAAATCATTGACATCCAAATGATTGAGATACTCCTGGAAGGACTCAAGAATACTGAGAAATGTAGCTTTCATTTTCTCAAAGGCAACTGGAAGGCTCTCAATGAAGGGCAAATGAATGATGTGGCAGTCACTGTTTTTGTCATACTTTAAGAAGCTGGAGATACTGAACTCTTGGTTGTCACTAGATTCTGCAGCCTTTTTAAACAGATTTGTCAGGAGCACACCTGACATTTCAACTCCCATATCTGCTTCTTTGTTGTAAATGCTGACCTCTTGGTTGTATGCATGGTTATTTATCTTGGAATTGAATTTCCACAGGACAGACTGCTCATTGGGTATCAACAAGCCATCAAACTTGTTTTCAATGTGAGTTTCAGCTGACTCACCATTTGTCAGCATGTGTTTTGAAGAAGCTCTCCAGTCATGGGATTCAGCAATTGCAAATGGCTCTGCTTTCAAGAGAAACTTGCTGTAGATTTCACCAGTGTGCTTACCATAAAACTTCACTGAACCATCACCATTTAGAAGGGCATCAACAGTGAAGCTAAATGGCATAACCATTGCACGGATGACATTCTCAAAATGTAGCTCTCTGGAACTTAATCGGATCTCACTGTTAATAGTAGAAGACAATCCAGCAACATCCACTTCAAAATTGTGGCTGACACGAGAATCCAAAACATCAGCAGTTGAATCACATTTTATGGAACCAGTCATGTCTGCAAAGCTGATTCCACATGTACTCTTGATGGTATCCTCCTCTCTGTACTGCCCAGTAATGCTTCCAGTTGCATCTAACTTAAATGGTTCCATCTTAATGTGGCCCTCACTGCTGATACTGAAATCAAACATCTCAAGCTTCTTGACTGAGATCACTGATGCCACAAATGGTTTCATGTTTAACTTGATATCATGGTTATATGATGCACCATCACAGATGAAACTGTCTGTCTTGGAGCGGAAAGCCAGTGTCCACAGAGTTACGGTCAGGGTATGGGTATTCTCAGTCCTCATCTTTTGCAATGTGCCTGTCATGGTGTTGGAGAGGGTCAAGCCTTGCCTGTTCAGACCCAAGTTCATTGTGTTTCTTGCATCTCCATCAAAAGCACTGCCTTTAAAAACACTGTTTAGATAAGCTTCACTGTCTGAGATCTTGCCCTCCACATTGAGCTCAGCTGTGTTGTCCTGAGCTAATCCTTTAGACATAAGAGACATGGAGGCTCCTGTTCCATCAATTCCAGCATTGAAGATATTCTCAAAAGTCATAGAGCTGCAATGAAAGGTTGTTGTACAACTTGTGGCCAAGCCATTCATCCCCAGGGTAAGGGTACCTTTGTGCATTCCACGGCTTTCCTCAAAGTTTAGGGAACCATCCGTGTTGAATTCAAGTCCATTGCTATTCAATGCTCCAGTAAGCAGGGAGTATGCTCGATTTTTTGCATCATCTGCTTGGGTCTCAATTCTGAAGCTGAATTCTTCCCATGACAAATCAAGTTCAGTTAGAGAGCGGAGAGTTTTCCTCAGTGCTACTGCTCCAACATCTGACTTCAAAAACAACTGTCCATCCTTGAGCCTAATTTCACCTGTGTGAGTCAGAGTATCATCTTCAGCATTTGTTTTGGACACAATTACCAGCTCATCATTGAGATATTCTCCCTTGATCACAGTTTTTCCCTTGATGACTGAGGTGTCAAACCTCAAAATGGATTCCCCTCTTCCTTGATTTTCTAGTATATTCATGGTGTAAGATTGTGTATAGGCAGAGTTTGCATAGAAAGGACCTATTTTTAAGGTTCCATCCATATTTGCATCTCCGGCAAGATCAACGTCTGTCATTGTGGCCTGAGTAGAATAATAGAGGGAAGTATGTAGACCAAACGGACTGGTTATTTCATACTTGTAAATTGCAGAGGCTTTTGAGTTCATTCTGTCATCCACAGTCATGCTTTTAGTGAGAGTTATGCTGTCAGAGGCACTAAAACTAGCATCTAGGCAATTGTGGTTGAAGGATCCATTTACAAGGTACTTAAAGTGATCATCCATAGTCCCATAGACCAGGGCTGTACCTGTTTGAAAACAAAAGGAAACTATTCATGTTTTCATTGTTTCTTTAGAATTCTCTCAAATAAAAGATGAATACTTAATAATATCTATGTGGTTATTTAAATTGTAAATAAAATAATAATGATCAAATACATTTTGAAAAAAGAAATTGAGTGAATCAAACATACCTTCAACTTTATATGAAAGGGTTGGCACAGGAGAGCTGGACATAACCTTGTACTTTGCAATGTAGCTGGGAATATCAGCTGTGTAGTTGCCCCCTGAGATTGAGCCTTCCCAATTATAGAAGTTGCTGTTCACCTTAGCAGACAGCTCTGCTGCCCCAAGATGAGGCAAGTAGAAGTCCAAGTAGTCTGGGATTATGAATGAGGGCACACTATGCCTTGTTTCAGACTTAATTAACCCAATGTAAGGTATATGGACACGTGGAAGAATTATCTCAGAAGGGATGTTTAGATTTTCAGATGATTTCCCAGCAAAGGGAAGAGGAATTGAGAAGAATTGTTGGTTCTTGTTGAACTCGTACCTGAACAGTGCATCACTAAAGGAAATAAAATGAAATGGGAAATGTAAACAAATAAAGGAGTAATGTTTTGAATAATTTTTAATTACTGCAGCACTGCTGAGTTAAAGCTATGTCAGTATTTGATATGTACAATACTGCTGTCCATTTCCTTGTTTTTTTTTTATGTTGCTGGTGGTGCTTTATAAAATGAGGTATTTTTCCATAATGAAATACTGTTACTTAATGAAACAAATGACTCACTATTTAAGATACAACTGTTCTGGTATACTGGGCATCTGCAGCTCTGGGATGTGTCTCTTATTCTTCAGGTTCTTCAGATATGGAATGGCTCCTCCAAATTTGTCAAGCCAAATGTTTCCTGCCTAGAAATGAATTAAAAAGTTTATTTAACAACCATCAACAAAGTTGTTCTGCAGAGGTAAAAGAAGGTAACATCAGAAATATACTTCTGGTTAAATCATGCTATGTAGAGAGAAGTAATGAACATTCTTAATTTTGTCAAATCATTAAATAGCAAAATAAATAAGGTTAATTTTGAAACACTTACCTCAATACCTTTAAAAACAATGTGGCGGAGTTTCATATCAGTTTTGGCTACTTTCTGGTCAAGGATGTCATCAATATATGTCTGTAGCTGGCTTTGGTACTGGTCCATATTTGGGATGAGTTTTGTCATTTCAGAGTTCATATCTGACTTAATCTCCAGCTCAACCTTGTTCTCATCTGCAAAAGCAACAGATCAAATGATAAAACATTTAGATTTAATTGAGCATTTAAACATTATAAAGAAATAACATATGAGATATTGCTACCATATCTAAGGATGGCTTTCTGCAGAGAGAAAATCTCTGGGCAGTTTAAGCGTGTGTCAACTTCCAGAAGAAGACCATTAGCATTGCTTAGACTGGCAGTTGCAGAAGCATCCATCTGTAAACCAGGGGCAGCCATCTCTAGTTCCAGTTCACCATCTTCCATGGACTCCAGTCTGGTTAGACACAGAAAAATCCAAGAGTGATTGGTTTTTATTACATCTTGTAATAAGGATTATCTGTTGACCATTCTACAATCAGGGTCATGTGACTGGATGAAATCTATATATCATTACATTTGTTGTTTAAATCCAAATCAGCCCATACTGTACCTGGCATGTCCAACTAGAGACAAATAAAGATTCTTTTTGTTGGTTACATCGATTGTAATGCCACGTATCTTTTTCCCTTTTCTAGTGACATCTGTGACTTCCATCTTAAGACCAGCCTCTACATTATAGTCCGGTATCTGAAGCTCGCTGATGAAAATGTTCTTGTTACGGTTGTATTTCAGAGTTGCAGTAGCTGTGGTAGGTGTGGCACCTAAAGGAAGAGCAATTGTCTAAATGATGACTTCAGTGTGTAGGAAATGTCTATTCATGTTAAAGACATGAAAAATAGTGGTTTGAAGAGACATAAATACACAAAATTACCCTCTGCCTTTAGAGAAAACACCAGGGAATCAACCTTATGACGGCCCTCTTTGCCCTCTCTCAGGAGTTCATAGGCCATGGTTGCTGTGTATTCGGTTACATCTCCAGTGGGCTGAAGCTCAATAGCAAACCTGGTTGAAAAAACAGATATTAATTAGAGAGAAACTGTACAAAAACAACATATTATCACAACGCTAGAACATTACCCTGAAATGAATTAACGAAATGCAAATAGGAACAACATAACATTAGTATCAGATTAATTACCAAACAATGTAAGCTAAACCATCTAACCTTGTGTTTAAATAGCGATGCTGACAATATAGCTACCTATATACTAGAACTGTGGTCTAACATTTCTTACCTAGTTTCCCCAGTTAGGGGGTAGTAAGGGGCACTGTTGGTTGAGCTGGCATTGGAATAACGGACAATAGTGCAGTACTTCAGTCCAGTGAAGATGGGATTGCACTCTATAGAGTCAGTCCTGTCCTCCACTATAGGTGACACTTTCCTAGTCATAGTGGATGTCATTGAAAGCAGCTCATTGCTATTATTCCAAAGAAGAGGGAAAAATGAACTTTAATTTTCACATCAACTGTTCCATTGTATTGTACAACATTGTTTTACTTTAGAATTGTATTGTAGTCTATTCACACTCAAAAATCTATTAAATGCTCATAAATGCTTCTTTTCTTCTTCATCTATTACAAGCAACAAAATATACATTTTTTCATATATAACATTTCCAGTTTTTTGCATTGTCTTAAAACTTTATGATAATCAGACTGAAATGGTCCAGAATTATATGTAGACAAATCTAGTTACACTAACTTCCATTACAAGTTAACTGTTTCTTACTTTTCCTGTAAAGGTACTATTTTAGGGATGCAAGTTCCCATTATGACAGCAACTAAATCTATAGGGAACTAAGTCTTGCCTAACTTGCCTAACTAAGACTTGCCTACCTGATGCTGATCAGCTGGGTCTTCCCTTCTGGTGCAGGGATGGAAAGCTTGATTTGGGTGCCTCTAATTGTGACTTTAGCATTCAGGCCACTCTCATGGTACATATTTGTGTGCATCTGAATCCCAGCATCAACAAACTCAGGGACATAGACACCCATCTGGGTCACAAACTCAACTCCTGCTGAAGGCCTGAATGAGAGCTGCTGCTGCAAAAGAAACAGAAAGCCTTTAAAACTGAGGAGTGTTGTGATACATTAATTTCAGATGCAAGATCAGCTTGTGAGAAGATAAATATGTGAAGCAATATTTGCTTGTTTTAGTGCAGTTGTGAAATCATTCACACAGTAACAAAGTAAATACAACCCTTTCAGTTGTATAGAATATTTAGCAAACACATGTCCTTTCTCTCAACAATGCACAGTAATTTTGCATAATATTATTGCATAAAATTATAATCATAATATTATAATATGCAGTCAAGAATCACATCACTAATGCACTTTTACTTAATATGTTTCTTTAGGCTTTAGGTTTTCATGTTTGAAGAGACACAGTAATTGATGTTACCATGCTACGATCAATTGATAGTCCTCCTATAGCACCAGGTGCAAAAACTCCAACCATAGAGAGCTTCAGAGGGAGGCCAGCTCCTGTAGGCAATGTGAAAGCTTTGTCCAGGAACATGTAGTGGGCAAAAAGCTCATTATCTATTCCAGATGACACTTTCTTGATGAACTGCAGGCATAAGAGGTTATATTTTAGAACAGACATTTAGAAATGGCTACAAAAGAATGACAACAACAACAAAGGACATTTATAATGTTGTCAGGGACTTCTATTCCTTACCTCTTTGGGCATCGTGCTGAAGAAAATCTCTGAGAAAGTAATGATATTTTCAATTATGCCATTGATTTCACTGGTCTTCATGTATCCCAGTTCTGTTCCCAAAAAGCGGAGGTAGGCCATGGCTTTGGGTGCATCTTTATCCCCTTCAAGGTATTTTAGGCCTTCACTCAATGTGCCAAAATTTTTCTTAAGCTGGTTAAGAATGTTCTGGGAGACCTGCAGAGACATTGTTTAAAAAGGTTATTTTTTTCTTCTCCCTACTGCACTGTCACCATCATACAACTTCATGTATCTGAACTAAAAAAAGTGTATAAAATATTAGGTATGTTAATGTAATAGTAATTATGTAGTATTCTGGACTATTCCCATTATTCTGCTCACCAAACATATTTAAGCTATTGTGAATCTGAACAGAAAGTTTTTGTTTTGAAATGACAGCAATGATATTACCTCTCTCTTCATTCTATTGTCTCCTAAGTGGCCAAACCATTTTTCCAGAACCTGCCTTGCTTGGGGTGGCACCTTGTCATTGGCCCAGTATAAAGCTCTTGAGATGGTATCAGGGAAGAAACCATTTTCGCCAAACAGAGCCTCAATGGTTGGCTCAAAACCTTCACCCTCCAAACCAATCTACAAAAACCGATTAAAAAAACACCCAATCAAGAACATTAAAGAGCAAATATTAGGCATCTTGTTATTAATTTTAAAGTACAAGGACTTTAAGAATCTTTTGACACAATACCTCCAGTATCTCTGTGTTGAAAGCATCAAGAGTGGTTGCTAACATGACTTCTCTGGGCAAGTAATTGTCAGAGTCAAAAATCACATTGCTCTCTACAGAGGCAAACCGCGGCACTGCAACCTTGTAATTACGTGAAAATTTGGTGAAGTCCAAAGCAGAGAGGCTCTCATCATTCTTCAAAGCATTTCTGATGTAATCTTTTGTGCTGTTTGAAATTAAAGAGAGATTTGATGTCAAATTTGTTTCTAAAACATTTATTTTAAGCCATCATATATTTGGCTAAATAAATCCTGGAACATTGCTAGTAAAATCTAATAGTTAATAAACTTGCCACGATCATCTGTGACAGCAGTGCAATTCTTAATCAAGTAAGCCTGTGGAACTTACGCCTGGAGTTTTGGGTCTGTGATGTCCAAGAGGTTACTGATGTGAGATATAACAAAGCTCTTGACCTGCTGGTTTGACTCATCCCTCAATGTCTTCAGGACCCCCTCTACACGCTCAGGGTTCCTCATCAGCATCAAATAAGCTGCAATCCGTTTCTCAGAAGGTGCTCCTGTATCCTGGTACAGCTCCATCAGAGCGCTGGACACCTGAAATCAGTGACAAACATCATGAGACAAGATATGGAAGTCATGATAGAAAAATGTACAGTAAACTGCACTGACCTCCCTTGTCAGTCATTTAAAATAATACTTTGAAGAGGTTATTAACGGTGTAGGGTAAGTACAGTTTATAACAGGATTTGGCTTACGTCTGGTTCAATTTCCATCAGCCTGAAAGCCTGAATGGCTGATTTCTGGACTGATAAAGAGGCATCATGCTGACGCATGCAGGTCAGGAGGGAGGATTTTAGGGATTGAAAGCCTTCCATGTATTTTCCCATGACACCAATCACCTGCAAACAAAATATTTTTCTTTAATTCTATAATAATAATAATAATAATAATAATAATAATAATAATAATAATAATAATAATAATAATAATAATAATAATAATAATAACAATAATATAATACAGTATGTGAAACACATCTTGGAAATCTGTCCCTTAAATTCTGTCCAATAAAACATGAATTATTTTTGTATGATATTGACTTAATGAATTGAATGAATTTCAATGCAGTACCCTCAGTGTGAGGAAGGTTTTGTCCTCGTCACCTGAGCAGTCACCCAGCATGAACTCCATGAATTCTGCAACCTCTCTCACCTCAGGGATTGTCATAGCATTTTTCTGTGGGAGCCTGCAGAAAAAAACCACACATTTACTCTTGTAAGTAAGAAACTCAAGTTTCATTCTCCCATTTGAAAAACAATATATTTAAAATATATATTCCTAACTATAATCTAATTTACATTTACATTTGTGGCATTTACACTCTTATCCAGAGCAACCTGCAAAAGGGGTTTGCTGTTCACACAGATATCCTTAGCTAGTATGAACTAATTTATCAGCAAATATTTGAAATTGATCTAATAAGCAGATTTTACTCAAATACATTGATAAATGCATGTACTTGAATATATGCACACATATCTGAAATGTGAACAATAATCTATGCTAAAAACAAATATATTTTTTGTAAAAATATATTTTCAGATGTAATGAAGGACAATAATACAAGGAAAATAAGCAACTGTTTTCCAACTCTTGTTTGTGCTGTAATTTCGAACAAAAAAAAAGCCGCATTTTAGGGATTTAGGAAGAAAAATCAGTGGGCAGACTGGATAAATCAGTAAATTTATTTGAAGCCATATTTCAATGTTTGTATTCCATAGGCCAGTATATGTCAAAAATATACATTTTACTTGTATTTAAACATATCCAACAGTATACATAATGTACTTAGATATGACTATAAATATACTAACATGAATTTATCATATACATGTTTGTTGTTGAGTAAATTAACAAAATGATAAATTCATGGTAATTTATCTGTAATATATATAATAATGTGTCCATTTTTCTTTAAATAACCTCAAATGAGGAAACAAAAATTACTCACTTTTTCACTGTGTTAGCAAGGGCATACATGATGGCCTTGCTTGGACTGTTTTGGGCCATGCTGAGCATGTCTCTGAGGCGTTGTGGGCTTGCCTGTGGCAAAAGACTTAAGGCATACACTATGGCATCCACCTCTGGGGCTGGCTTCGTGAAGCCTCTGAGAATTTGCAGAGCAGAACTGGTGCATTCATTGGTTCCACATTGGAAAAGGGCCTGCCAGGTTAACCAGCTGGAAATCTCTGTCATCTCCTCGATAGCCATTGACAATGTCTCATTCTTCATGCCACGGATCTGAGAAACCAGCTTCTGGAATAAACGAGCCCTCTCCTGGTTCCTTCCCAAGTGGGTGAGATCGTTAAGGGTTTTCATTGAAGTAATGACATCCTCTTTGGACTGGGTAAACAATTTGTCTTCCACTTCTTCTGGGAAAAGCTTTCTTTCAAGTGTGCCTGTTAACAGACGGATTCATAAGAATTCATAATTGAAACAGCTGAATATTTGATACTGGATTATTTATAGTAAGATTTTCTTTGAGCATACACACCATCATTGCTGAAATATCTGTTGTTAATCTTCGTTGATTCTTGTAGTGTGAGACTCTGTTGTACCTCAGAGATAATACCATACTGGTCCCTAGAATTAAGTATAGCAGAGTCAGTCTGGAGTGTTCCTTCAAAACTAAGCAGTTCCTCTTTGATAATCTAAATTTGATCATTTAAATGAATGGAGCAATGGGTTTTTCAAACAACTGTGCAGTTAGCACTGCATGTATACGTAGTGAATGTTCATATGGTTTGAGTAATTACATTTACACCAAACAAATAAAAATTTAGCTTGTCTATCAGTATTTAGCTTCTCTGGCATTAATGTCAACTTCACACCACCTTTTCATCAATGTCATTTTCAACATGTTCCCAAAAATATCTAAATGAATTGCATCCCACATTCTTTGTTGCAGACCAAGTCCTCCTACACTCTGAGGAGTTTGCTCTTCACACATTTCTCAACAGTTACCCAAGTTTATGATAATATTTAAATTTGATAATTGTGTTGCCATGACATCACCCAAAAACCATCACTTCACCATTCCTTGATGAATGGTGTGGCATCTTGCTTTGTCCTTCTGTAAATAATGATCTTCATTATTTTAAGAAGGACTAGGTCTATTATAAGCATACATGTGTATGACAGACATATGTACTTTTGAGGAAATATTTTTGACTACCTGGACTAAAGCCCAGACAAAGTAACTGACACACAATTTTCTGCTGCCAAACAAAAAGGTAATTTTCTGCCATTATTCATGTTCCAATATAATTTACCTGTTCTTTACATTGTTTCCCAATTTCACGATGAATAAGAAATAATCCAAAATTACTTGAAATCAAAACTTTTAAATTACTCCCTCTAAAAGATCAGAAAGGGTTTTCTTCATTGACCAAAGTTTGAAGATGCAAGATTTTGCCTGACACTGGCAAAAATGAATAATATTAAACCCCAGCATCACTGGTCTCTTGGTAGAGCTTTTTGTTATAATACAGAATGATACAGGCACAAGTATCACTTTGGATGAAACCATTAGAACACACTACTCACTCATGAGAGAATGGAATGAAGACATGTTTTTCTCTGCACTGGGCCTCAGTCATGTGCTTCTTTCTGTTATCAAACTGATAGTTGCAGGTCTGGCTGCTGCTGATGAGCTTGGAAACAAGTCCGTTCTGTGAAAACAAATAATTATTTATTATTCTTTGTTTTTTACCCAATATTTACATCTAAAATAACTAACTATATAAATATATAAAATAACTATATTGTTATTTTAAAATGTTTATAAATATTTATCTCAGAAATATTTCACTCATGCTTAAACATCTTACCAAGCCTGGCATCAAGGACAGAGGACTGGTTGGGAGGTTTTGTGGAGAAAAGTGGCTGCACTCTGACAGATCCCGGACCACAGTGACATCAATATCAGTGTCTTTTCTCGAATTGACTGTGAGGTCAGTATTGCACAAGCCATGAATGGTGGTCTTTAAAACAAGAAAAGGTTAGACACTTGTGAAATAATGGTATACATTCATGGTAGCAGCTCATGCAAGAATATCAAATGAACAGAATAAATGATTTACAATACTCTCACAACAATTTTACCATTTTCTTATTGTGTTCCTCCTTTATGACAGGTGCTAGGAGAGCAGAGATGATTCCTCTCTTGATGTTCAATATGTTCTCAGGTTCATCCATTTTAGGGTAGATTGAAATATTGGTTACATGCTCCACCACAAAATTCAAGGGGTTCCTGAATTAAAATTAAATAAATCAATTAAAATTTGAATAAGAGCACTTTCGTTACTTAATATTTATTTGGCAGTGACTCATATTGAGACCAACATAACTTATGCATTAACTCATAGCAATTGAACACAGGTAGGAATATACTTGTACAAAAGGAATAACTCTCTGCTGCCAGGCATGGTCCAGATTAAGCCAAAGCATAGAATAAAAAGGACTTTCAAAAGGTGATTAATGATTTGAAATGGAAATATGGTGAATACATTAGTCCAATGTTTTTTCTTTATTTTAATAAGAACTATATGAAACATTCATGGTAAGGACATGTTCCAAGTCCACACTTCTAGGCTGCTTGGACCCCTAGCTATTACCTCCCAACACTCAACTTCTCTACACCTACCTGTGATTAATTATTCAGCACATACTATATTAACTGCAAAGCAATATATTATCAATATATCATGATTAATATGTTAACCTGATGTGTTAGTGTGGTGCTAGCAGTGTCTTGAGTTTTGGACTGGCACACAGTAAAATGCACTGTTTTACAAATACTTGTTTAATGTTCTAATAAAGTGAAATAAAAGCAATAATACATTTATGTAAGACAGATATCTATTTTTACTGTATTTAAAAGTATACTATACAGTACTGAGTCAGATTCTGATATCCAAAAGTCTGTGGTATTAATCATCTACATCAGTGAAATCCATTCTCTTCTGTGTGAAGAATGTGTTTGTGCCATCTAGCTGTCACATTAATAAACTAGGTTCATTAAGACAAGATCAGATCTGTCAATGAAGCTCTGAATGTTTTACTGACGGTACTCACTTCTCCATTGCTGCCTGGAAGATGTCAGTTCCAGGAGCTGCTTTGTAAACAGGCTGACCCTGAGCGTCGATGACCCCCACTTCACTCAGTGCACACTCAGTTGTATGCAGTACAAAGCTACATGTCTGAGGAACCTCAAGCTCCACCTGTGTGATGATTGCAAAATGAGAAACTCCTAATATAAAATATATGCAAATCTGCTGCTAAAACCAGAAAGCTTAATATATTAATGCTAAATTAATAAATATAATTTTATATTATGTATTATACTAGTGTTCCTATACACAAAAGAACCCAGCATCTAAAATTCTTGTGTTGTGAAAATGTTGGGGGAAAAACAACCCATGCACAAATGTTGTGATCCTTCTTGTACCTTGCAGGATATTCTTGGCCCATTCTTGATGTTAGCTGTGCCGGCCACTCCATTGGTGCTTTCAGCTGTGTAGTCATATGTATATTTTCTAAAGGTCTTGTATCGTGCTTCCACTAGACATAAAAAGACAAACAGTGGTAAATTAATCATATGAAAAACACAAGACAAATGTTTTATATCCACATTGCAAATAAATCTGTGCTGTACTGTACAATCTGTTGTTTCACATATTGTCTCAGGTTTATGAGTTGTTCTTGACCTTATTTCATAAATGAGTCCAAATCATCACTTGAACCATAGACCTTTGGACTGTTCGCTGACAGAGTGGCACTTCATGAATCAACAGATTCATCAATACTCTTGCCTCATAAACAACGCAGTACAAGGGTTCAGTGTGACTATCATTAAGCCTGATACCAAGAGATCAATCCAGGCAAATGTCTGATTGGCTACAGATTGCATTAACAGCATTAACAAAAACTACTGCGTAGCATTGTTTTTAGAAGCACTTATAACACATTATAACACATTATTAGACACATTATAACTACAGATTGGAGTTAGTAACTTACATGGGCATGATGATGGCTGTGCTTCTGCTCCTTCATCAGATACTTCAATGCTTGTGTCTAAAGAATGGACGAGAAAGAAACACATTCTTAATCTATTCAAGTTGAGAATACTTTAATTCATTAATTGGCTTTAAAATTAAAATTGTAGATGGTAGATTTCTTCTTTATGTCTACTAAACTGTTATTTTATTTTCTTTCTACCATTTTTTTTAAAAGGATTCCTCATAAAATGCAATGGTTCTGATGTTTACATAGTCCACTTCTTTCACAAAATGATGAACAATATGATACAATGTATGGACAAAAGTATCAGGACACAGCTCATACATTGTTTCTTCTGAAATTAAGGGTATTAGGGGTAAATTAAGGATAAAATAATTTAGCCTGCTTCTGGTGGGATGACTGTCTCCAATAAGAAAGGTTTCTGATACATTCTGGAACATTGCTGTGAGGATTTGATTGCATTCAGCAACTCCAGCATCAGTGAGGTCAGGATGCTACTGATTATCACCAGTGCACATGTTCCCCAACTCTAAAATGCACTTTCCAGTGTTACAGAACTACTGCTCCATGCATTAAAAGGGTGTCTACAGCACATATATATATATATATATATATATATATATATATATATATATATATATATATATATATATATATATATATATATATAGTTGGATAGATAGATAAATAGTTAGATAAAATAGTTCAAGAAATTTTACATCAAGTAAAGAGACCCTTAAACAGTTCTTCATGTCTGCGTTTCAAAGCAATGTAGAACATTTACATATTTGTTGTTAGCATTTAAACAATCAACTGAAGAAACCAAACTCATAGATTTATTATTTATGGTTACAATAAAATCCAGAATTCAAATGTTCAGATGTTAAAATGAGAATCTTACCAGCCAAAGCATAAGCACTGAGAAGAAGAAACAGGTAGAGCTTAGTGTCCCCCATGATGGGCACCAACAAAGCTCAAATTGCACCTCTTCTTCTTTCTTTTGTAACAAATCCTCACTTAACTGTGTCTAATTTTCAGACAGCACTAACTTAGCTTTTATAAACCTCCCCACCCTTCACATCCTCCTCCAATCACATCACAGGCAGCAAAATGTTATCTGCAGCTTTCCAAAGTCCTTTCACATCCAAAGTTCAGAGAACCCAGGTTTGGCTATTTTTTTTTAGCATAAAATGCTTAGTATTACACTATACAGTCCATAGTCTTAAAGCATAATGTCTGGTGAAAATAAGCAGACCTGATAAAGTTCTCACTTCATATATTATTTTGGTACTGGTAGAGCCTCCGATGCATTAAGTAACTTTGTTTAAAAATTGATTAATTGATTTTGGGGGAAAAGAAAAGTTTTGTTTACAGGTCAGTGAGATTAGATTTGTTTGGATGCTCAACTTCAGCCTGAACACCCGCTTATCTGCAAAGAACAAATTAATTTGATTTCTGTTTCCAGATTTATGTGCCACTACTTCCTGGATTAAGGATACTAAAACTCAAAGATTCATCTTATTTGTAGACTGTGTTTTCCTTTCAGTGGAAAAACCATTCAAAAGACGGTGTAGTCCAAGTCAAGAAACATCCCTGTCCAGAAAAACATAAAGCAAAAGTCAAAGCAGACAGGTCTTATTTTTCTAAATAAAATCAAAATCAATACGTCACATGTGACACAGTTCAGTTACAGTACATGAAGTATAAGCATACCGTGGTCTATCTCAGCTGATAAGTTAACAGTCTAATTCAGGCCTATAAGATAATATACATGGCCTATATCTAGTCGTTGTGACCAAAGTCTGGGGAAATGGCTTTTAAGGTGACTTAAATATGTTAATGTTCATTGAAAAATCCAATTTACAAATTGCCCCCTGTTTCCAAAAAACGCTTGATTGATCAAGACATGTCTGTTGTCCAAAGTTTTGATTGTTTGGTTTTGCACTGGAGCTATAACACTGATTTACTAGAATGCAATATAATTTCTCATTAGCTACATTTGAGCTGTTGGCAAATTTCTTGTTTGATTGAAAATTTCTAGAATGAGAGTAAAGTCAAGATTGAAATTCATATTATGATTCAGATCATGAAATAATAAACAGTACAGTCAAAGGGTGACTATGAACTTTCCACTACAAATCCTGAGTTGCATGACTGTTGTGAATCAATACCTTTAATCAATACCTGTAAAATCAATACCTTTAACATGATGCCACACTTTTTACACGTTCTACATTTAAAAATATATATGTTTGTATATTTTTACTCTGATTCATGCCCTAACCATCTCTTTGGTACCAAAATGCTTGTAATGGGCTGAAGCTCAAAAGAATAAATTAATATATAAAAAAAGAAATGTTTCAAATCAAGTTTTCAAAATACCTAGAAATGTATAATATTATATATTAACAGAATATTTTGGTAATATTATGCATCAATACAGTAATACAACTTCAAAGAAAAATTCAAATGTAATAATATTCAGTTTACAGTATATCATTGCTCTCTTACACAAATCTCTTTTCTTCACTTGGAATAAAGTAAAACTGAAAGTTAAAAGGTCTTGTTCCTTCTCCTGTGAATCTGTAATTTTGTAGATGCAAGCTTTTTGTGTGACTACAATGAGAACTAAATATATAATACAGAAATGTGTGTGAAGGAGTTGAAGGAGTGGAATTAGGGGGAAATTAGTGTTTTCACAGGCCGACTTTTGCCCATAGTCCCCAAGTTCTCATCAGAGATAGCAATGGACAGATTTTTCTAATGCACAGATTTAGCTGATTATATCAAAAATCAAACAAATTCCTGTCTGTTACTCAAATTGGACATAAGCAACAACAGCACTGCTGCTAGAAAACAAGGCACCCTTCCAAAACAAGGCACAGTGTTTTGGTTTGTGGGACACAGACCTATATATAATGCTCACTTGCATAGCCATGTTAAAAAGTGGATGTTAGCTTAGTAAACAACATGATCCTTATGATCAAATATGCTTAAAGGATTTCTGAGCCAGTGTTTAGATGACACGAACCACAACTGGTTCAAATGTAGCACAGTGACTCAGTGTTTTGAGCAGGTCTGTGAAATAGCCTGCCAGTTATTTTTAGTCTAAATACTTCCATTGTATTTCTGATGAATGTAAATCATATAAAAAGCCTCCTTGTAGTGTGTTATACCTGACTTAGTAAAAGAGCATTTCACAAAAGTATAGTAACATACTTAATGCATTGCCCGAAACCCCACCCAAGACTCACACACATTGCACTTATAGCCATCCTGCATAACATGCTGAACTTTGCACAGTTGACTCTGACTGGATGCAAACTTTGTTCAGTCATAAAAGGTGATTAAGCATGCTAGCATTAACATTACGTGCAGTTCTGTATCTTCAGCAATCTCAGTGGACTTAATATAACCTGATGCAAAAGCCCATAACCTGTCTCTGTCATACCTGGCCCTCAATACATAGCTTTGTGTGCTATTCTCTCTATCTTTTTACTTCTATATGAAATCTGTTCACAGATCAGTCAGTATGATATATAAATCATTTTCTCAAGCTATTTACAATCATGTTCAAAGCAACATCTACTATAAAAGTAGCCACTAAAGTTGCCTACTTACACATGACATAGTTTTTGATTGCACGTTAAGAAGTCAACTTAGTTGACACAAACAAAGTTCTGTGTAGTTGCCAGAAGAGAGACTTTGAACAAATATTATGGTGGTTGTATTTACCTTCCACTTTGGCTCGCTGACAGTACAAACCAACAGTCATTTGAATTCAGTTTCAGGCTTAACCCAAATGTAGATATCCAGTGGATTTTCCAGGGGAATTTCTAACAGGCATATATCATAGAACAACAGAACCAAAAGAGTGTAAACGTTTGTAGGATGTAAACACAAAAAACAAACAAACATTGGGTTCTAGACCATACAGACAATACTGAAACTAAGCTGTGAATACAGTCCATATAGAATACATTGTTTTTGTGATGTTAACATATATTCACCTTTTCACAGTACAACAAGTTAATCTGCCAAGTTACTAGCTTCTTGCTATGTGATCATTAGGGGCTTTTTGTTCACTCGATTTTTGCTTTTTAGTGATTGTTATGACATTTTAGGTGTTCCTGATGGTAGGTATGGC
This sequence comes from Acestrorhynchus altus, assembly GCA_034509495.1. NCBI lineage: Eukaryota > Metazoa > Chordata > Actinopteri > Characiformes > Acestrorhynchidae > Acestrorhynchus > Acestrorhynchus altus. The sequence continues at coordinate 21,632,906 of CM067513.1, forward strand.
AGTTGCTATGGTATATTAGATATCTGCTAAGAAGTTGCTAGGTGGCTGTTTTTGTACAATTATGTGACTAATGTTGTGTTGGGAGGTGGTTCTGTTTTACAACCATTATTTTGCCATAAAAATATACACATAATGAGTCACCTTAAATGGCATTATGAAGAGTATTCAAAAGAGCCAGGTTCAAAAGCTGGTAAACATTTCTGAATAAACAACTGAATATTTTTGACTATTATATTAATATTATTTTGTTCATCCTTCATAGCACTTAAGAGCATGGTGATCCCATCCCTAAAATTAGACAAAGTTTCATGATTAATATTTTCTTTTGATTCATTCTTGTTCTATTTTTATATATACATTTGTGCTCATGTTTACAAATCCTGGCAGAATTTGTTATATATATATATATATATATCAAACTGTTGTGTTTGCCCTACTTAAATCATACTTTTTTAGTTTACAGTTTTAGTTTGTGCATCTACCATCAGAAGGAAAGCCGTGCAAAGAGGAAAACCGTGCTGTCGACAAACAAACAAACAAATAAAAAACAGTCAAGATGAAAACAAAGTTAAATTATTTGCTCACAGTTACAGAAGACATGTTTGGCACAAACCAAACATTACATAGCTGAATTCTGCATGGAGAATGTGTGAATTCAATGAAATACATTTTCGGAGATGGATAATTGTTTTTCATTGTATTTTTATATAACATTGTGTGAAATGTTAGTTAACATTAGGTGACAACCAGTATCATCTACTCATCAGTAACCAGTTTCACCAGCTGAAAATAATCGAGTTTATAAGCTATTTAACATAACTCTAATATTGAGTTAATTAGGGATTTAAGTTATGACTAAAATCTTAAACCAAACATAAAAAATTGTGTCAGGAAAGAGTTCTGCACTATAGGTCATACTCTTTACATCAGTTTGATTTTTACTCTTACATTTTTGCTTAGTTGAAGATAAAAAAATAACATTCATGAACAAGAGTTCATAGATGCATATTTAAAGAACAACACAAGGTATTTCACTACATGGGTCACTGTTTAGGTACAGAGTCAACTGTGTGCCATCACAGTGGTTTCACTTCTATTATCCATCCATCCATTTTCTGCCACTTATCCGGGGTCGGGTCGTGGGGGCAGCAGCCTAAGTAGAGAGACCCAGACTTCCCTCTCCCCAGCCACTTGGTTCAGCTCTTCCGGGGAACCCCAAGGCGTTCCCAGGCCAGCCGAGAAACATAGTCTCTCCAGTGTGTCCCGGGTCTTCCTCTGGGTGTTCTCCCGGTGGGGCGTGCCCAGTACACCTCACCAGGGAGGTGTCCAGGAAGCATCCTCACTAGATGTCCGAGCCACCCCAACTGGCTCCTCTCGACATGGAGGATCAGTGGCTGTACTCTGAGTCCCTCTCGGATGACTGAGCTTCTCACCCTATCTCTAAGGGAGAGCCCAGCCATCCTGTGGAGAAAACTCATTTCAGAGCTCGTTCTTTCGGTCATGACCCAAAGCTCATGACCATATATGAGGGTAGGGACAGACATCAACCGTTAAATCGAGAGCTTCGCCTTTTGGCTCAGCTCTCTTTTCACCACTATGGACCGGTACAGCGTCCGCATCACTGCGGACGCAGCACCAATCCACCTGCCAATCTCTTGCTCCAGTTTTCCCTCATTCATGAACAAAACCCCTAGATACTTAAACTCCACTTGTGGAAGGACCTCATCCCTGACCTGGAGAAGGCACTCTATCCGTTTCTGGCTCAAGACCATGGCCTCAGATTTCCATGGCCTGAGGTCACCGAAATGGCTCCCCTCACCACCTTGGCTGCACCTAGAGATCCTGTCCATAAAAGTTATGAAAAGAATCAGTCACAAAGGGCAGCATTGTCCAACCCCCACTGGAAACAAGCTTGACTTACTTCAATACGGACCAAGCTCTGACACCGGTCCTACAGGGACCTAACAGTCCATATCAAAGGGCCTGGTACCCCATACTCCTTGAGTACCCCCACTGGGCTCCCGAAGGGACATGATCGAATGCCTTCTCCAGATCCACAAAGCACATGTTGACCAGTTGGGCAAAGTCCCATGCACCCTCTAGGATTCCCCTGAGAGATTTCCTCAGTGGAAGACGTGCTAATGGGATTGAGGAGGTCTTCAAAGTACTCTGCCCACCGACCCACGACATCCCCAGTTGAGGTCAGCAGAACACCCCCATTACTGTACTCAGTGTTGGTGGCATACCGCCTCCCCCCCTGAGGCGCCGGATGGTGGACCAGAATCGCCTTGAAGGCATGCGGAAGTCTTTTTCCATGGTCTCTTCAAACTCTTCCCACAACCGAGTTTTTACCTCGGCAACCACCCAAGCATGCTGCTTGGAACGCTTGGAACTGTCAGCTGCTTTTGGAGTCCCACAGGACAAAAAGGTCCAATAAGACCCCTTCTTCAGCCTGACAGCATCCCTCACCGCTGGTGTCCACCAGCAGGTTTGAGGGTTGCCACCACAACAGGCACCAGCAACTTTGCAGCCACAGCTCCGGTAAGCTGCCTCAACAATGGAGGCATGGAACATGGACCACTCGGACTCAATGTACCCCACCTCCCCCAGGATGTGTTCAAAGTATTCCCGGAGGTGGGAGTTGAAACTCTGTCTCACAGGAGATTCCACCAGGCGTTCCCAGCAGACCCTCACAATATGCTTGGGCCTGCCAGGTCTTACTGGCATCCTCCCCACCAACGTAGCCAACTCACCACCAGATAGTTGACAGCTCCGCCAGATAGTTGATCATTGAACTACGGCCTAAGATGTCTTGGTGCCAGGAGCACATATGGGCACCTTTATGCCTGAACATGGTGTTAGTTATGGACAATCCTTGACGAGCACCGAAGTCCAACAACATAACTCCACTCAGGTTCAGATCAGGGGGGCTGTTCCTCCCAACCACACCCCTCCAGGTCTTACTGTCGTTGCCCACATGGGCATTGAAGTCCCCCAGTAGAACAAAGGAGTCCCCTGAAGGGCACTTTCTAGCACCCCCTCCAGAGACTCCAAAAAGGGTAGGTAATCTGAACTGCTGTTTGGCGCATAAGCGCAAATAACTGTCAGAACCTGTCCCCCCACACACAGGTGGAGGGAGGCTACACTTTCGTCCACTGGGGTGAACCTCAACATACAGGCACCACAATGGGGGGCCACAAGTATGCCCACTCCTGCTAGGCGCCTTTCGCCAGGGGCAACTCCAGAGTGGAAAAGTGTCCAACCCTTCTCAGAGTCCAAGCGGTGTGTCAAGGTGAGCCCAACTATTTCAAGCTGGAACCTCTCAACCACACACCAGCTTTGGCTCCTTCCCCACCAGAGAGGTGACATTCCACTTCCCTAGAACCAGCGTCTGTAGCCGAGGATCGGACCGCTTTTGTCTCCGCCTTTGGCCACCACACATCTCCCATTGCACCTGACCCCTTTGGCCCCTCCTACAGGTGGTGAGCCCATGGGAAGGGGGACCCACATTTCCTCTTCAGGCTGTGCCCAGTCGGGCTCCGTGGGAAAAAGCCTGGCCACCAGGTGCTCGCCAGCGTGCCCCAACTCCAGGCCTGGCTCCAAAGTGGGGGCCTGGTGACCTGCGTCTGGGTGAGGGAACACTGTGTCCAAGTTTCTCTCGCATTATAAGGGGTTTTTCGGGTTGCGCTTTCTCTGATCCCTCATCTAGCACCTGTCTGCCTTGCGTGACCCTTACCAGGGGCATGAAGCCCCTGACAGCATAGCTCCTAGGATCATTGGGACACTCAAACCCCTCCACCACGTTAAGGTGGCAACCCATGGAGAGGCACTGTGATTATGTTGGAAAAAAACATGTTCAATCATATTGGTTGCATAGCCTGAAATATTGAGTGAAAACACTAAATGATAATACTGAGTAATAATAGAGTAATAATACTGATTAAAAACTGATAAAAATTATGATGAGTAGTAATATTGAAGGATAATAATAAGTTATTACACTGAGTGAAATACTGAGTAATAATATTGAGTGACAATATTAATTGAGTAATAAAAAAGTTAATAATAAAGAATGAATATTGAGTCAAAAGTTAATACTGAGTCACACACCCATATATACCCCGACACACACACACACAAACACCCCCCCCCACACACCCATATATACCCCCACACACACACACACACACACAAACACCCCCATACACACACCCATATATACCCCCACATGCACACACACACAAACACCCCCCATACACACACCCATATATCAAATCAAATCAAATTTTATTTATATAGCGCTTTTTACAACAGAACGTTGTCACAAAGCAGCTTTACAAGGATCCGGGTCCAAGCCTCAAATGAGCAGCCAGTAGGCAAACAGTGGCAAGCAGCTCCCTCAGTTAGGAAGAAACAGCAGAGAGGACAAGGCTCAAGAGAGGAACTCATCCTCCTCTGGTCGACACCGGAGAGCAGATAACAATATATATTCCCCCACTCACCCCCCCACACGCACACACAAACATCCCCACACACACCATATACCCCCATACACACACACCCATATATGCCACCACACACACACAAACACACCCCAATGCATACACACCCCCATTTATACCCCCCATACACACCATATACCCCCCACAGGCACACACACAACCCCACACCCATATATACCCCATACAAACACCCTCTTACCACCCATATATACCCATATATGCACAAACACCCTCCATACACCATATATACCCCCTCGTACACAAACACCCCTCATACACACACCCATATATACCCCCACACACACAAACACCCCCATATACACACACCCATATATACCCCCATACACCTATATACCCCAACACGCATACACACAAACACCCCTCATACACACCCATTATATTTACACACATACTTATACACACCCATATAAACCCCCCACATACACATACACACAACCCCCTTACACACACTGACACCCCTCATACACCTATATACCCCACATGCACACACAAACACCCCTCATATACACACCCATATATACCCCCCACGTACACACAAACATCCCCCACACATACCTATATATCACCCACACACACAAATGCCCCCTGCATACACTCATATATACCCCCCACACAATATATATACCCCACACATACTAATATATATTATACCCCCCATACACACAAACACACACACATATATTCCCCCACACACACACCCATATACCACCCCACATTTTTAAGGCATACACAAACATACACACACACACACACACACACACACACACACTCCTGACTACATCGAAACCAGCACGGCGCCTGCGCGACAACTTCCCCACCTGCCAGACAAACAGAAGCAGTAGAGCCTCCAGTAATCACAAACATGACACGAGGGAAGCTTTTCAAACCCAAAACCACCAGAAACAAGGAGGACTGACACAAATCTGTGTTGACAGGAAGTGAGGACGCGCAGAAGACAGACTGAGAGAGAAGGCGAGAAGAGCAGAAAATCAGCTAAAGTCGTTCACACCAACTTTCTGCTCGACAGATACCAGCCTTTAGAGGAGGAAAACGCAGAACAGAAAGGGACAAAAGAGAGCAGGATAAGTTTAGGAAAGTATGTAGATTTCTTTTCAGCTTAGTTTTACCTTTGGACTCATGTAACTTTAGATTGTGTGTTGTATTGTGTGGCTGTGTAATGTATGTGTGTGTGTGTGTGTGTGTGTGTGACACAGAGAGAGAGAGAGAGAGTCAGCCTGTCTTACATCTATTTTTTTAACATAACTGAATGAATATTGTAGTTGAGCTTAGGAATGTTTTTTTCTGTGGTGGTTGCAATCCTCAAGTTATTCGACCTTTACTCTGTAAGAGCTGTATTCTCTGAGGACAGACTGGAATCAGTCACATGCTGTTCAAACCAAAAACAGTACAGATGTTTCTTATTGTAGAAAGGACCATCACTGGGGTGATGTTTTTAAATAGCTGACTTCACTAAAATCAAGTGTAATTTACATTGCATTCCATTCAAAATATTCTCTCTCTCTCACTCTCTCTCTCTCTCTCTCTCCTCTCTTTCTCAGAATGTTGGAAAAAGCTCTTATTCTACTTAGTGTCTGGTGGTTGAGCTACAGACTTTCAGCTCAGCATACTCTGGGCCCCTCTGAACACAGCTGCAACACTGGTGCCTAGGGTTCTAGGGAAAGAAGCCACGTACAGTGCATGATGGGACAAAAAAGAGAAAGAAAAACAAGGAGTGCTGACCAAACAGATTAAAGTTTAGCAGAAGCAGATCTGAGTCCCAGGTTTCAGTACACTCTTATGCAACAAACAAATTGTAAGCTTGTTATATTGCCTGCAGAGGAAATAGGTTAATCAGGCTTCCATAGGCCATTTAACGTGAAAGGCTTTTCCCCATGGACTTTATCTGGAAAGAGAAGTGTGTGACTGATGTGTGAGAAGAAGAACTGGCTTAATATAATAATTATTTCTGTACTCAAATCATGCATAAACTTTTTATGGTTTGTGTGAAACTCAAATGTTCTGAGTTAAAGGAGGTCTCATTGCCATTACATTTTTTCAAGAAAAGCATCCTGTAATGATCTGAATGCATCCTAATCTGAAAACATTGTCTTGTGTGAAATACTGAGCTTTTGAATCAGTTGATCATTCAAGTAAATGACCTTCAGTTTGCAAATGGCCTAATCTATCTGTGTACTTTAATCTACTGATAATGTCTGATCAGTGCCACAAGATAATGAATGGCTTAATTCCAAATGTCAGTAATTGGCCATAATTCTGTTTGTGTTGTGTCATTAAAATAAAATCAGAACAGTTGGTTGTGTATTGGCTTGGGGCAGATACACAAAAATATTTGTTAAATTAGTATAATTTTTGTGTTCTGTCCTTTAGAGAAGAATGTTGTTGTTTTTTTCATCTGAGGCTTATTAGTGTCTTAGTGATAATTAATTTTATGAAATTTTATGAATTTTTTAAAAATGGAAACGGTCACGATAAATATGAATGTTGGGTCTGTAGATTTATAGCTGAAAGGTGGTTTATAACATGAGGTTAAACAAAGTGAAAGAATAGTATTTGAAGTTAATGCTGAAAGTATTTTATGAGAGGTGTCTTCAACAAAACAATTATGGTATTTGTAGTTATTTAGGGCTTTTTACTATGTTTTTAATACAGTTTAAACTGTAGTAATACTGTTCTAATTGTAAAAAAAAACCAAACAGTACTATGATTAATTTTTTTACAAACCATTTCTGATCAGTTGTTTTATGTATACTGATTTTGTATGTAATAATGAAACTGGAAAGTTGAACTTGATTCAATGCTTTAAAAAAGCAAGTGAAAGTCAATATATATTTGCAGTTGTCTTTTAAACCAGTGATAAGTGTGTGGCCAAGCTTATGACATGAAATCTGTGTGGATAGAATGGTCTTGCTTTACTTTAAACTGCTCTGTTTGAACTGTAGTTTTCAGTTTATTTAGTACAAATTTATACATTTATAATTCATTTAATATGAATTAGTTCTGGTATTGATTCACCATAAGGTGGCAGTATTGTTCCAATAGAAATTCCCTAGTAGAATGTGAACTGTGAATGACCCTGTTGGTTGGTAGTGTATAGAATGAGAAAAATCACAGCAATATATTGTTTCAGAAAATCTTAACAAAGAAAACTTTCTTGCAGTTTTAGAAAAGGTTTTTCAAATAAACCAAAACATTTTGCTTTTGTATAAGCTGTCATTTGTAAGACATTTTTATATTTAAGACATTTATTATTATTTATTTCAACTCAAGTTATTGTGACTGGTGAATAAGTCCAAGAGCGCATCTAAGCTTAGATACTGACAAATACAGTTAGGAATTGATACTAGATACAGGTTATGCTGAATATTATTCAACACACTGCTGTGATTTGATGTCAAACAAATGGAATTTAGACAAATTTGATCATAAGCCTTTGGTAAGTGTAGGACTTGTGGTAAATTTAGTGTTCTTGGAAGACATAGGTCTACAGTCATTGTTGGAAGACAACACGTCACTGTTGTTTGGACAGCCTAGGAAAGTTTTTAACACTATATGGTGCCAGAGTTGAAGAGAAGTCTGAATGCTTGTTTGCATATGTCTTCAAAGGATGGTGGTTGATGCAACTTGGGTTTTGTCATTGCCATCCCAGGTATGGAGGGGCTGGTTTTATTGTTAACTTTGTGGAAACCATGTCAGGTTTTTAATCTGATACAAGAAGATATGACAAAATAGAAATATACTTTTAAAATATGTTTGATTCTATTTATTAAAAGTCAAACACCAATTGAGCCTGTGTGAAAAAGCAATAGTTTGCTTTGTTATTCATTTAGTCATATTTTGGTAATAATAAAGATCAGTTAAACTAATTTGATTACAGCAAACCTTTGACCCAACATTTAAACTGAACACATTTCAGCATGTGAGAAGCAGTCAGAGTCCCAACAAGTAGTACAATACCATGATTAAAAAAGTATGGAAAAGAGAAAGTTAATTACCAATACATCAGCCTGGAAGGTGTTACAAAATCTTTTCTTTGGCTCTAAGACTCCAGTGAACAACAGTGCGAGTCATTATCTCTAAATGAAGAAAACCTGTAACCGGTACCAGTATTGCAGCAAACACAGCTATTGCCTCAGATAATCCAAGTGCCATTCCACCATTATTATTAAGAAGTAGGCAATAATGGTTTCCATGAAGGCTGCTTGGCCAAAACCATTTGCTAGCCAAGGAGAATATAAAGGCTTGTTTCATTTTTGCCAAAATCACCTTTTTGAATAGTTGTAATCCTTTTAAAATAAGGTTCTGTTGACTGATGAGTTGAAAGTGGAATTTTTGTGGAAGCCTGTGGTCCTGTAACATCAGACATGAACAGTCAGACTCAATAGTGAGTCACCTGACCTTAATTGACAGAATCATAAATTTGGTCCTCTGTCTGAAAATCCTGCAGGACAAGGAATGGTCATTAATCCTTGAGCTCAATTGCAAATCAGCATCAAGACGATCGCGAGCACTAGACCAATTAAAACTCAGGTTAAAATGTTTTGGATTAGCAGTAAAATTGTGATATTAGTAGTAGAAATTCTGATAATGGTAGTTGGTGCTCAAATTGTCTGCAATTTGGATAAATTTAAGCAATTCTACAAAGTGTGTGAAAGACAGCTACAGAAAGCATTTGATTGTCATTTTTCATGATAAACATGGCCATTTTGGTTTGGATATACTTTTTACAGTATAATTAAATGTATCAAGATGATTTAAATGATTGTTCTATACTTGTCCCTCTTACGGGATGAAACATAATAAAATTATATGAAAAATACATCTTATCACAGTGATTTCAACAATCAAGAACAAACCAAACTAAATGACTGAGGTTTATAATCATCTGAAGCTGATGTGGTGCACCTGATTCTAACTTGTGGGAGTTTCCTAGCTTGCTCTTACAATAAAATTGAATTTCTATCTTTTTATAATTGTATTTATATATTTTAAATATATGATTCGTGTTGGAAATAATATGAGCTTTTGTAAGAGCTGTTGTGCTTGAATAATATATTAGTGCCTTTGGTCAAAGTATCCCCCAAAATATCCTCATTTAGGATTTTACTTTTAGTAAACATAATTAATATAATTTGCATTGTAGTCACTTCCTCTGAATGAACAGTGGGCTCCATGTAAGACAGATGTTGCCCATACCCAAAACAGGATGACCCTGCAGTCAATTATACACACGTGACACCTAAGTAATTTAATTTGCTGAGGCGAGAGTAAGTGAGATCTTTCCAGTAGGGAACAGGCCTTGACAAGATGGCTTTTAATTTACTGAGAGAGTGATTCATGTTAACATGTCTTTTTTGGGTTATATGAAACCTGGAGTGATTGCAGTTAGCCAAGTGTAGTGTTGGAAATGTATTTAAAATGGCTTTAAATATTTATAAACCCATGAGTGTGTGTAATTGTGTGTGTCTGTGTGGGGTTTCACCTCCATAAACCTGCCTTTGCATCTTGTCCTCGAGGTTTGATGTTTTTTCACGGGGCCATAATGTGTTGATTTATTTATTCATGATCCAGATTCCATGGGAGGGCCTCATATTTAGGCATCAGCCAGGGATTTCCCCTGCCATCATTTCCAGCCATTACATCAAACCCCACTGACACTCTGGCTTTCATCCCTCAAGCCTGGGAACCTTACCCACGTACAATACCATAGACACTGTTTCTGTGTCTTGGTAAGTCCTACTTTTACTCACAGGAGAGTTTTGCTAATGTATCACTGAATTCTCCTATTAATTTAGTTTTGCAACCCAATAATAATAATAATAATAATAATAATAATAATAATAATAATAATAATAATAATAATGTAACATCACAAGACTTTACCAAACATAATATTCTAGAAATAATATATATATATATATATATATATATATATATATATATAATATATATATATATATATATATATATAGTGGCATGCAAAAGTTTGGGCACCCCTGGTTAAAATATATGCTCACTTCCAAAAAACTTGCAATATTGCAAGATTCCATTAATATTTTACATAAAATAAAATATTAATGAAAAAATGAATTAAATCTGATCTAGTTTCTCAGAATAACCAAAAAGGTAAAAGGACCATAAAAGTAAGCACCTTGCATGGTCAGTAACATCCCACGGCAAGATTAAGAGCTTGAAAATGCTTTTTGTAGCAGGTAAGAGTTTTTCAATTCTTGTTTTGGGGGATTGTCATAGATTCTTCATTGTAACAGTATTCTAGTCATGAAAGAATCTGTTACAGTGAAAAAGTAATTAATCAGATATAGGTAGATTAGATTAGATTAGATTATAGGTGATTACAGCCTAAAAAGTGTTTTTCATTAACAATGAAGTGTGTGTGTGTGTGTGGAGAAATGTCACTGTTAGTTGGTTCATAACTTTCTTTTTAATGACTCACAGGGAGCTAGTTGAATGTGCACCCCCGTGAAGAATCGTAAGCTTGCGGGTGTCAAGTCATCATAGTGTGCAAGACAATCAAACTTTTAAAAGAGTCTCATTTTCTTAAAGTGAAAGAAAACAATATCATTGGCCAATATTAAGTATACCTTCCAGCATACCCAGGAAATATTGTCTCAAGATAAAGAGAAATCTGGAGATAAGAATATTGAGTGTTTTCTACACTCCCTGAGTTACTGAGTTATACTTTACACCAACACAGCTTTTTAAGCATTTTTTGATTCATGGGTGGAGCTGTTTGTGTTTCAATAATTTCTGTGTTGTCATGGTACCTATGATATGGTCAAAAACATATCATGGGACTATGTGATCTGTATTCATTACTGTATTATAAATTCATGTGTAAAAGAAAACAAACATGTCGAGAGATCGATCCACAGAACTACAGAAGGAAATCCAGGAAATCATCCTCTTTTCTTTATTTATTAGAGGGTGTTGGTCCAAGCTGTATGGTTACTGTGTGATCTATGGCCTGAAAGAGATACAACTTTATGAGTCTATTCAGGGCATTCACTCCCCTAAAGGATGTCACAACCAGGACTATATTTAATAAGAGACTTTCACCTCTCAATTACAAGATAAGAAAATGTTCTGGTTATGACTTGCCAGGTGCATCTGTGTTCCATTAGATAAAGCACAGAAACTTGTGTACGCCTTTGGTTCTTTTCTTTGGCTGAACCCTGAGCTCTGTTCCTGGCCAGTAGGAGAGTCACCTCTTCTCCATGTGCACTCTTAAAACAGTGGTACAATGATGATGTCATGTTTACGACACATTAAACAAAAGTTTGTATGAATGGATGGTCATCAGTGCTCTTCTGCTTTTGCACAGACACTTTACCTACACGTACATGATCTGTATTTCTATTTCATGTTAAAACTGGTTTCATAACTACTTTAGCAATGTGTGCATATGAGTAGACATATGTAAAAGCTATTTAGAGATATGTTTCAGTTCAAATGTCCACAAATAGATGAAAGCATCGTTCTTTCTCAGTGCTACAATGTCATTCATGATGTCTGAATATCTTAAATATGTCTTCTTGAGCCATCAGTAAAGTTTTTTTCTTTCTTTTCTACAGTAAATTTGCTTTTGTGACACAAAGGTGACTTTGAATACTCTGCATTTATAATACAACTGCTTGTTATCAATCCATGGAAAGAACAAAGTAATTTAATATGACAGTGCTCTGACAACCTTTGAAATGAATGTGTCTGGTTCTATTTTTAGTTGTAGCAACAGAGATGTTCCTCTGACTCTGCATAATTTATTAGACCTCCCAAAAGCTGGATATACATTGCTTCCCAATTACCTTCCACTTTACATCATTCAGCTGATGTTACATAATATATGTGGTATTTAAACAACCCCCACCCCAATATTTATTTTTTTGATTATACCCCCCATAAATTTTAGGAAGCTGTGTGGGTTGAGGGTAAAAACTTTTCTGGCCTGTGATGAGCTTCTTCAGTGAAAGAGAAGTAGAGAAATGAAGAGAACATGGAAGCAGCAATAATCAATGCCAATGAATAATAACAGTTCCCAAAGCTCTAGCATTTTAGGATAACTCAAATAAATCTTATGTAGGCTTAAAACATTTGTGTTTATCTCTCCATATATGTGAATATTTGCTTACATTTGAGTAATCAAATAATCAGTCTGTGTCAATAAACATGCCCCAGAGACTGATTAAAATCTAGTCTTCACAGCGGTCAAACATAGACAGTGTTTCACAATGTCACTGTATTACAATTTAACACACACAACATGACCTGGAAACAGAAGAAAGACTCAGGCCAGGCCAGAATTTGATGGAAGACACGTGCACAGCTAGCACAAATAAAGAAAAAAAAATAGTGCCGTGTGAGCTATTCTGAAACTTTATTAACTGAACCAGAGTGTCAGTATGCACTGGAAGTACACAAGCCCAAGTTTCAAATCACTGCATTTCACAGGATATGGGAACTGCTGCCATTTAAATATAGGAGGCATAACCAAACATGAGGTACAATGTGCTTTTGTTGTCATCATATTCCCATAGGAACATAGTTTGATAGATGTTTATTAGATTGGATTGGATTGGATTGGATTTTGGGAAACTGAATATATCATTTCAAAATATTTCTTTGCTGCTCTTGTCATTGTACCAAAATCATGATACCTTCATGGGAGACTGACAAAAACCTTGAAATTAACAAAAGATTTTACTGTTTTACTGTGAGGTTAAGCAGTTTTGATAACAATGCAGTTAGTTGGCAGAGTAGCATTAACAGCTGCTGACATAGCAGAGCTGGGACCAGGCCGCAGACAGACAGGCTAAACTGACCGTCTGCGAGCTGCTTTGAGGTGTCGTTTTCAACCATATCAGGACTGTGTCTGTGCCCCAAATTCAATCTAGAAAAATCGAGAAAACATAGGAAATTCAAAGCAGCCTGTCTTTGTCTCTGTATTTGCATAGATAAGTTAAATTTTCTTTCCCAAACCTCAGCAATCTCAGATCATTATCTAATTTCTTAGGTTTACAGTTTGGCTACAGTTTAGTATGTATGTCCCGTCACTATAGCATGAAGCATTTAATAAGATCATCTACAGCAAAACAAATGATTGACCCCAGATTACTGTACAACAAATCCAGTAGAGTTAGACAGATTAAGTGACTGCTTACAGTATAACCTTTGATCAACTTCAAGCACCACTTAAGTATATAATCTGAGACAGATGTAAATCACCCCCATGCTCTAATAATCAGACTCATACCTTAAAATAATCAGCATGAAGATAAGAGCGGAAATGTCACACATATTCCACTCAGTTTGGAAGGACAGACTTATTGATTACAGAAGGGCTCTCACTAGATCTCGCTCAGATTTTTAGGAGGAAAAAAAAATCCCAGAGTACTCTTTGGTGCGATCTCTTTCTAGCAGGCACTGAACCTCAGATTCCATCACATTTCACTAGTAATATCTTTTTTAATCATTAAAAAGAAAATATTGGACAGAAAAACCATAATATTAAATCCAAATAGTTTTCTTGCCAAGGTTTCTTCCTCCAGCTCTGATGGAGTTTTTCCTTGCCACTGTCACCCTTTGGCTTGCTCCTTTGTTTCATGTGTACCTTTTATTTTTGATTTCTGTAAAGCTGCTCTGTGACATCAGTTATAAAAAACACTAATGTTCTATTAAATTTGATGTATATCTGTATATGTTTTTTCCATTTTAATTTTTAAAAACTAACTCAATTGACCAATAAAAACAGTCCAAACAAACCAAAAAACATCAGTTTTTTGTTACTTTTGCCATATAACATTTTGTACTGAAGACCACCTAGCTGAGGAGGAGGAGTCATTCACATGAGATGATGAAGTGATTGAGCTGCCTTATTGATCATAAGAATTGAATAGATGATGTGGGTTTCTTTGCCAGTGTGTGTGTGTGTTCTTCTGGCTGAGTCACAGGCTAGACAGGGCATTACTCTGTAAGAGTGAGGGGATATCACTACACCCACACTGTCTCCTGCCCTTGGATACATCATTTTCAACAGCTGACATTTGCCCAGGTGGCCACCAATCATGAGTGTGCCTGTTTTACTTAACTTAATTTCAAAGTGAGACTTTGCCCATGAATAGCCTTGGTACTTGGATGACCCTATTCAGAGGAATACCACCTGAGAGTCAGAGTATGATCTTAAAGGATCTTCAGAAAATGTTTGCAAAACAACTTATTGGGTTTCATGCTAGCTTTCAAAAACATCTGATTAAATCTGTTTGCATATTAAGTTTGTTTGTATATTTATGAAATGTAAACATGTCATAAAAATATATTTTTTAATGATTTCATAAACAATTTCTAGTTTCTAAAACATTGAAATTTGTTCATTTGTGATGCCAAATGCTTCAGGTCTATGATTTAAGCAAGTAAAAGAAAAGTTCTCCTTTATGAAAATTGCAAGAAGCAAAAAACATTTTTTTTGTTCTGGAATGATTTTGTAACCAGTGGACATTTCTGCAATGCAATGATGAACGCTTCAATTATCACATGGATGAGATTTAGCAAATTCATTGTGGTTGTCCAAACATTTATTCAGGAACACTGATTAAACACACACACACACACACACACACACACACACACACACACACAAACAAAAACAAAAAACAAAAAAATGTGGTTAGACCGTACTAAAAAACATTCCCCTGGGAAAATAAAAGTGATGATACTATATAATGCATTTGATTAATTAAATAAATAAATACACAAATAAGAATTATTGTGAATTATCTGTGAATAAACTCAGTAAACAGTGCTCAGTGTTGTGTTTTAGATTCTTTAAAAAAAACTGCTGTGAGAAATAAATGACAGATGTATCAAATGATAAGAAAACCTATATGCAAAGTCTATATAATTGGTCAAGAGGTCAAATAAATAAATGAAACATTCTAGTTTTGAAGAATTTTACTTTTCTGGCTATTTTTTTAAGTTTGTCTATGAAAATAACACAACATAGACTTTTCTTGTTTAATTGCGCCTCTTATAGTCACAAAGTACAAAGCTTGACATTCAGCTCTGAAATTGACTTAGTAACTCCAAACTCTGTAGAATCTCCAGCAGTTCATTTATTGGATTTAAAATCACAGTACAATTATACATAATCATACTGCTTAACTGGAAACACAGGTTGATTTTGGCTGCCTAGTAGCCCATCCATCCATTTTCTGAATAGGGTCACGGGTGAGCCGGTGCCCAGTCGGCAACTCTGAGCGCAAGGGCGGGAAACAACCCTAGACAGGGCGCTATCCTACGATCATATCCATTGTAGGATATGGACGCACACACACTAACATAGGGCCACTTTAGTGTCATCCTGGGGACTGTGGAGGAAACCGGAGTACCCAGAGGAAACCCACATGAACACAGGGAGAACATGCAAACTCCACACAGAATCTTCCCACCCCACCCGGGGATCAAACCCAGGTCCTTCTTGCAGTGAGGCAACAGCACTATCCACTGTGCCACTGTGCCACCGTGCCGCACGCTGCCTACTAGCTTTTTACACAATTTAAACAGCCTCGGTTCTTTACTCATTATAAGGCTGTATCTTTGCTCTGTAGATTTGAAAATTACACACAAAATGGAAAGATCTACAAATCAAGGGAATATGTGTTTTAAAAAATATTTATTTTAAGTGAACTTATAAAAATGACATTCTGGATTTTGAACAGGAGTATATTAGACTACTCAAAAACGTGATCTGCAGCACACATTTTCAGTAAAGATATATACTCAATAATCACTGGAACATCTTTACACCTACTCATTCCTGCAGTTATCTTGTGTGGCAGCAGTGCATTGCATGAAAATCACACCGATACGGGACATCAGCTTCACGTATTGTTCAAATCAACCACCAGAATGTGATCTAATTTATTCTGAGCAAAATTGTTGGTGCTAGACAGACTGGTTTGAATATTTTTAAATCTTCTGGCAGTGTTTAGAGAAAGGTCCACAGAAAATGGCCTGTTCAGTTCAAGCTGACTGAAAAACTACAATCATTAAGATTACTTAATGACTGCTTCTGTCAGCCAAGAAAAAAAGCTGCTGCAAAACTGCACAGTTGACGATGGAGCATGGCCTGATGAATCTCAGGCAGATAATATGATCTTAATTTATCAACAGCATGAATCCATGGAGTCAACCTGCTTTGTGTTTGGAGTCCAGGCTGATTGAGGTGATGCAATGGTGTGGGGAATGAATAACAATTTTACACTAACATAAAACATGAAGAAAAACATAAAACTAAGAATCATCTTGTAATCAGATCTTGAAATTCATATAAAACCATGTTTCTCAGATTTGTTAATGCTTGGCGAGATTTTTTGATGCATTAATTGAGGGGTGGGAATCCTCCAGCTAGCAGACCATATATGACCCCCCCCCCCAGTTCAACCATATATAAAATAAAAAACACTTCATTTTAATGTAATACATTTAATAATGTGTTTTTAATGCTGTATTTGTTTTTATTTTGAGAAATGTGTACACCTAAAAGTATTCAGCCTTGTGCAGTAGTAGAGTTAGGAGTCTTGCCTGAAGACCTTTTGGTGTAGCATAGTGTAACTGCACAGCCAGGGAAGCACACTCTACTCTGCCACAAAGAGGTCAATTTTGTTAACCATTCTGCTACACCAACCACAATACTATTTATGAGTTTTTGTTTATGAATATGTTCCCTCTGGTGTTCCTGTCAGCTTTTGAAAGCTCAGTTGAAACTAGTAGTCTTCTATTTCTGATCGATTATTCAGAATATAGTGTCTCTGTGTCTATCGTCATTAGATATGAATGAAAATGCTGTTTGCCTGATATATAGAGGGAAATCCTTGTCTGGGTGTTTTAAGTACAGAATCACAGCCTCACTTAACACATGTGTGCCTGTCTTATCCCTCCCTGAATGGGTGGCTAAAGAGGATCAGCCTGGAGTCAGTTTGAAACATCAAACACTTGTGATTGGCTTATGGGAGATTAGCCTTGCGTCACCTTGTGGAAACCACCCAGCAACTGACTTCAGCATGGTCACGAGAAACTCCCATAGGCATAATCAATCAAGATCCTAAGATCAAACCCTTTCTGTCATTTGCAATTAAAGATCTTTTTTTACATACAAATAGTAACACAATGATAATACATATTGCCACATATAAAGGCCCCTCTAAAAGTATTAGAACAGTGAGGCCAATCCCTTTTTTTGTCTGTAGACTAAAAACATTTTAAAATTAAAAGATAAACACAAGACAAATGATCCACATTTCAGCTTTTATTTCCAAGTATTTACATCTGGATCTGATAGTTAGGAACATAGCACCATTTGTCTGAACCCACCCATTTTTCTTGTGAGTTAAAGTATTACAGATAAACTTCAAATAGACTAAAGTGAATAAAACCAAGGACCTTTACCAAGGACCAAACATGCACATGCAGTTTTGTCATTATTTACTTAGTAAACGCCAATGTTTTCTTTCGACTCACTCATACAAACTACATCTCAGACAGGCACTGCTGAATATCAACATTCTCTGCACAAACATTGGTTTCAACCATCCGTTTGACTTCAACCAGCTCCCTCTGGAGATGATTCGAACACCGGGTCCTAGCGAGTTATTCCTGCCAGCCAGAGAAGTTTGGTGCCAGCTTCACAAATATAAACAAAGGCAGGGTAAGTGCGGAGGTCTGGTAAGTTAAGGCTTAACCCACACCGACCGGTGCTGTCAAGCATCTTTCTCGCCAATGTTCATTAGTTGCTGGGAAAGCTGGATGAGTTAGAGATATGGATCTTCACATAGAGAAAGCTCATGGACTCTATTTGGAGCATGGCCTGATGAATCTCAGGCAGATAATATGATCTTAATTTATCAACAGCATGAATCCATGGAGTCAACCTGCTTTGTGTTTGGAGTCCAGGCTGATTGAGGTGGTGCAATGGTGTGGGGAATGAATAACAATTTTACACTAACATAAAACATGAAGAAAAACATAAAACTAAGAATCATCTTGTAATCAGATCTTGAAATTCATGTTTCTCAGATTTGTTAATGCGTGATGAGATTTTTTGATGCATTAATTGAAAAATCTCATGTTCTTCACTGAAACATGGTTAAGCAGCGATGTGGCGAGTAGTGTGGTGGAACTGGAGGGATGGGCACTATTCAGAGCAGACAGGTCAGCTGTGGTGGCAGAGGAAACTGTCTATGTTAGCAAAGCATGATGCATGGACTCTCACAGAATCCCATTGTTCTACTGATCTGGAGTTACAGTGCCTTGCGAAAGTATTCGGCCCCCTTGAACTTTTCAACCTTTTGCGACATTTCAGGCTTCAAACATAAAGATATAAAATTAACATTTTTTGTGAAGAATCAACAACAAATGGGACACAATCGTGAAGTGGAATGAAATTTATTGGATGTGTTAAACTTTTTTAACAAATAAAAAACTGCAAAAAGGGGGGTGCAATATTATTCAGCCCCCTTGCGTTAATACTTTGTAGTGCCACCTTTTGCTGCAATTACAGCTGCAAGTCACTTGGGGTGTGTCTCAATTGGTTTTGCATATCGAGAGACTGAAATTCTTGCCTATTCTTCCTTGTAAAACAGCTCGAGCTCAGTGAGGTTGGATGGAGAGCGTTTGTGAACAGCAGTCTTCAGCTCTTTCCATTCTTGATTCTCGATTGGATTCAGGTCTGGACTTTGACTTGGCCATTCCAACACCTGGATACGTTTATTTATGAACCATTCCATTGTAGATTTGGCTTTATGTTTTGGATCATTGTCTTGTTGGAAGATTAATCTCTGTCCCAGTCTCAGGTCTCTTGCAGACTCCAACAGGTTTTCTTCCAGAATGGTCCTGTATTTGGTCCCATCCATCTTCCCATCAGTTTTGACCATCTTCCCTGTCCCTGCTGACGAAAAGCAGGCCCAAACCATGATGCTGCCACCACCATGTTTGACAGTGGTTCAGGGTGATGAGCTGTGTTGGTTTTATGCCAAACATATTGTTTTGCATTGTGGCCAAACAGTTCGATTTTGGTTTCATCTGACCGGAGCACCTTCTTCCACGTTTGGTGTGTCTCCCAGGTGGCTTGTGACAAACTTTAAACGAGACTTTTTATAGATATCTTTCAGAAATGGCTTTCTTCTTGCCACTTTTCCATAAAGGCCAGATTTGTGCAGTGTACAAATCTCCCACCTCAGCTGCAGATCTCTGCAGTTCATCCAGAGTAATTATGGGCCTCTTGGCTGCATCTCTGATCAGTCTTCTCCTTGTTCGAGATGAAAGTTTAGAGGGGCAGCTGGGTCTTGGTAGATTTGCAGTGGTCTGATACTCCTTCCATTTCAATATGATTGCTTGCACAGTGCTCCTTGGGATGATTAAAGCTTGGGAAATCTTTTTTTATCCAAATCCGGCTTTAAACTTCTCCACAACAGTATCTCGGACCTGCCTGGTGTGTTCCTTGGTCTTCATGATGTTCTCTGCGCTTTGAACAGAACCCTGAGACTATCACAGAGCAGGTGCATTTATACAGAGACTTGATTACACAGAGGTGGATTCTATTTATCATCATCCAATGGGACAACATTGGTTCATTCAGAAATCCTCACTGAACTTCTGGAGTGAGTTTGCTGCACTGAAAGTAAAGGGGCTGAATAATATTGCACGCCCCACTTTTCAGTTTTTTATTTGTTAAAAAAGTTTGACATATCCAATACATTTAATTCCACTTCACGATTGTGTCCCATTTGTTGTTGATTCTTCACAAAAAAACACATTTTTATATATTTATGTTTGAAGCCTGAAATGTGGCAAAAGGTTGAAAAGTTCAAGGGGGCTGAACACTTTCGCAAGGCAATGTACTCGTATTGCCACAGCTGTTGTCTATGTGGCTATGGAAGTCCTTTGTGCTGCTTTTAGCAAACTGCAAATTGTGCACCCAGATGGAGCCTTTATTGTAGTGGGGGACTTTAACCACAGCAATGTGAAATCTGGACTTCTAAAGTGTCATCAATGTTTCCTGTTCCACAAGGGGACATAAAACGTAGTGTACAGCAACACTTCTGATGCATATAAAGCCACACCCCTCCCCCAACTCAGACAATCTGATCATCTCTCTTTGTTCCTGCTCCCCAAAAACACTCCAGTCATCCAGCGGGTTAAACCTACAACCAGGTCTGTGAAGCTCTTGATGGATGAAGCTGACTCCTTTATTCAGCACCAGTTTCTGCACACTGACATTTAATTAACTCTGACCTGAAACACATCAATAGCTGTGTGGACAGAATGACATCACAAAAAACTATAATAACTTTCTCAAACCAGAAACCCTGGATGAACAGAGAGGTTCACCTGCTGCTCAAAGAGATTTTGCTTTCAGGTCTGGAGGGATCTCTATGGCCAAGCACTGCTACAAACAGCAGATTGAAGTGCACTTCAGCTCCTCTGTACCTCTGACTTTAAACCACCTAGCACTATGCCATCCTACTATGCTTCTCTCCCTGATGCACAAAACCAATTTTATGTTTGTTTTGACCAGGGAAACAATGTGATCTTTTCTAAAACAGATACTCTTCACCATGATCACCTACTTACATTCTCCACAACAGACATGCAGAGCAGAGTGAAAGCACGGAAAGCAGGTGGCCCTGATGGAGTTCCTGGCAGTGTGCTTCAAGTGCATTGAAAGACTAGATCTTTCTAACTTGAAATCCTGTCTGCCACACTGGAGCCACATTCATCTACTGCAGTAAAAGATCAACTGAGGATACCATTTTCACAGCACTCTGCACTGTATTGATATTTAGACTGCCAAAACTCCTATGTTAGAATACTGTTAATTGACTTTAGTCCGGAAGTGAACACAGTGAACCCTCCAAGCTGATCTCCAAGCTTAGCCATGTGGGTATCAGCACATCCCTGTGCAACTGGATTTTGGACTTACTGACTGACAGACCCCAGTCTGTTAAGTTAGACAACCTCTTCTCATCCTCCATCACACTGAATGGACACTGGAATACCACAAGGTTATGCTCTGTAGGGTTTAAGTCTACAGATTGACTAGGCCAATTTAAAACCTTCCACATTTTGCCCGTGATGAACTCCTTAGTAGTTTTGGCAGTATGTTTTGGGTCATTTTCTTGCTGCATGATGAAGGATCTCCCAATCATTCTTTAAATTGACAGAAAAATTTTGTATTGCTGCCATAATGCATCATCAATGAAGATTCGTGGACTTCTTGGCAGATTCCGGACTGGTCTTCCTATTCTTTTGGCTAATTAGTAGTGTGCATTTTTCTGTTGAAGCCTTTGTATTTTTTTACGAAGTCTTCTGTAAACATTAGATACCTTCACTCGTGTGCTGAGTTCACTCTGTTATTGCTGATTCAATAACAGTTGTTTAAGGGTCTTTTTGCTTACAGCACCATGGTGCACAGTGTGGTGTGAGGAAGCCAAACCAAAGAAAGTAAGCCGACACTAGGCTTAAAACAAACTTGGGTACTACTGTTTCAGCTAGCTAATCACATACTGCTGAAAGGACACAAAGAGAACACAAAGGACAGCAATACAATCTCGTACAACTCTGGTAATCATTTTCAAAAACTGTGGTTTATTAAACACAGGACTATGCTATGTGACCCCTGTGAGCCACTGCAGTGATGTAAACCAGCCAATGAAAGCAGAGCTATCTTTTTTCTATGACACCACCATAAAAAGAAAATTGTTTTAATAATCTCCCCTGAACATCACTGATAACAAATTGGGACACTCTGGACACTTGAGCCTATTATCACCATGCCAATCCAAGTGTCAGCTAGATGATGAAATTTCCTCCAACTTTGAGCAGTGGAACTGTGTTCTCTGGATTTATGGTGCTCCATCCACCTGGTGTTCCTTTAGGAGGAGTTGTTGCTCTCCACAGATCCTTCTGACATCAGTCACTTTCAATATTATGTGTAATGAACAAAATACATATGCAGCTTACATTTGTATGACATTATGAACATTGAACTTTTTCGTGGCATTCAAATTTTTTAAGATGCATTTGTAGATCTAATTTTCAGACATTGTAAAAGACACAGGCTGTGACCAAAATTGAGGCCCAGCCATTTTTCTCTGATTGTGCAAATCATTAGGTCAAATCTAAGCATTATGATTGAGGGTACTACAATGTTTTACAATGCACTCATCATATCTAGTAAACTTTGTAACACACTAAATGAGCTTATTTGAACCAAAATGTAAGCCTCTTTGTTACTAGGGATACACTGATCTGATATTAGCATCAGATATTGGTTTTGTTGTTAACCAAATTACCTAATTAGGCTGATCCATGAGACCAATCCATTCACATTTTGCATGTGGCTAAACTGTAGACATAGTACATGTATTATAACAAACTTACTCTACCCCATTAGGTGCAATCAACTAAATTATAAATGAATAATCCAGTGGAGGATGGGGGTCCTGCTCTCAGGAAAATCCACATATTATTCATGATAGAGTTTAATACAACTGCCCTTCTTGTCATCATTCTGTTTTGTTTTGGTTCTCCATGTGCTTTTGAACACATCTCTTTTTGTTTTGTTTTGGTCTTGTCTCCGCCCCTTTCCCACCTGTGTCTGGTTGTAGACCTGCCTGTTTGAAATCACACCCAGGTGTTTCTAGTCTTGTCTGTGTATATATGGTGCTTTGTTTCAGTCTGTCTTTGTTTTTTCTTTTGTGTGTGTGTTTCATGTCTGCATGCTGAGATTTTTTCTTGTTATCCTGTTTGATTTGTTACTAAATGCAACCCTTTGAGTATGTCCACCTCCTCGACTGTTCTACCGCATGACTGTTAATTTAAGCAACTGATGGTTACAAGCAATTGAATGCTATGAATTCCAAATATTATTTAGATATATTAAATAGCTTTTAATCACTTTATATCAGAATTCAGAATTCAATCAATGTGTATGGAGATTTTTACAATAACTTTAAACTTTAAAGTGTATTCACCCTCTGCACCAGAATCACTTTTAGCAACAGTTACAGCTGCAAGTCTTCTGGGCTCATCAGACGAGAAAACCTTTTTCAACTTTTGGCAAAACCCAAACTAGTTTTCATCTGGCTTCCATGAAGCTCTATACAGTCTTCAGGGTTGTGTGTTCAGGTTGAGGCCTCTTGGTTGCTTCTCTGAGTAATGCCAAGACTTTTTTGTTGAATTAGATTTTCTCTAAGCAGTGCAACATCCTTGCATTTTTAGAACAGATTTAATGGTGTTCCATGACATGTTTTTAATGTTTGGGATACTTTTTAATATTCAAACTCTAATTAAAATGTTTTCATGGCCTGTTTTGAAAGCTCGTCGGTCCTTTGAGGCCTTTCAGAATCATACTGAGATTACATGACACTTTAATTGTTCACAAATGATTTCTATTCGACTATTTATGTGACCACAGCAAGAGGGGTGGGGGTGGCTACTTATATCAAATTTTCCATTTGAGGCTTAACCCTCTGTTTCAAACTAAAATGTACAAATGAAATACACAGTACAATGTTATGCAATGCAGAGTATAAATCATACATGCTTTAATTGTATTAAAAAAGTATAGTCATTTTTGTATGACTATACAAAAATGTATTATCAGTGACCCTTGAGCTTCTTCTGGGAACTAAAGGTAGTCTGTGTGGGACTGTATCAATTTATCTTTATGGCATGTTAAGTTCTAACTTAAAAATTTGATTGGTAGTTGTATGAGGTTTGTAGTGTTACATAGTATTTTAAATTGCCCAATACAAAGAACATCTCCAGAAGAAATAATTTTGAATGTGTGTGTATTTCAAGATATTACCTTCTCCAACTTCACAAAGCCATAGATCATATAGTCTCCATGTTATCTAATCAAATCAAACACTGCAGAAATGAATGTGGAGAATTCCTCCTCCGCCACCATATCTTTTCAACACATTCATTTTGGAGAGATACTGAAAAGCATGTCTGAAAAGAAATTCTGCTGGCACAGATGAAGAAGATGAAAGAATAAGGAAACCAAATGTGGAAATATTAATTTATGTGTGTAAAGCTTCAAAAGAGTATTACAAAACTCTGCAGAATGTGTCCAGTAAAGAACCATCAGCTAAAATATTTGGGATGTAAAAAGGTTTAGGAAAGGCTTTCAACTGGATTTTGGAGCATTGCTGTGAGGACTTGATTGCAGTCAGCGACAAGAGCATTAGGGAGGTCAGGATGTTGAATGATCACCTCTCCACTTCATCCCCAACTCCTCCACTCATTCCAAAAATATATATCTACAGTTTTCAAGTATATCTACAGACTTAATACTCCATATAGCTTTATGAAATTTTGTTTGGGTTTTGATTAGGTTAGGTTAGGCTCTATTGTCTGATGAGACAAAAAGACTTACAGCTATAATTGTAGCCAAATGTAGTTAAAGTACGGATGAATAGGGTGAATACCGGATAGATGGAAGAATCACACATTTCTTTCTTCATATTCTTAGCTGATGCAATATCCCATTGAAAGAGGTCACTGCCATCATGGGTATACCACTGGCATGAAAAGAAGTATCTGGTCTGTAACGACAAGTACGCATCAAATTGATGTTTACATGTATGCTCAAACATTTTGTATATTTGGAAGTTTCAAATACATTGTAGTGCAAGGAATTCAGCCCTTCTACTTTCTTTCTCTGTAATGAACCTGCACATCTTCAACCATTTTTTCACAAAATAGAATGTGTAATTTAGTACAATTTAGTAGGGCATGGGAACAACTTAGTAAATCATGGGAATGAGATTAAGTTATGGACTAAACTTAGTAAGGGACACTGTACATTCAACCTGTAACCAGACAAATACATTCAGAACTGGGCAATGGAACACACATCCAGAAAATGGTGCTGGTTCATAAACAAACAGGTCAAAATGCTACATTAACATGGTCTTACAATGTCATTCCCATGCCTTCCTGAGTCATGGCCACAACACATTTTTTAATTTATACATGTATACAATATAGTATCAAACTAAGAGAGAACAAAAACCTTACACAAAGCTCTCTTACGGTAGTCCAGGCTGGGCCAGGTTTTAGTAATTGCTGCTTTGCACTGGGTTTCCAGACTGACATTTCAGGTAACAAGCAATTTAAGTAAATTACATCCCAAATTACAAGGCCTAATGGCCTATGAAATAACCTGAAGGTAGAAAGTTTAAAAAAACGAATAAGAAGGAAATGATGAACCACTTAATACTCCATCAGTTTCACTGTTTTTTTTTTAAATGCATGTAAACAGAAACAGACCCAACATGATAGCATATGTGCTATCGTGCTATATTAAACTGATTCTCAAAGTCGTATGTGGCTTATCACAGTGCTTCCAGTCTGTGTGTAATCACAATTATGTGTAAGTATACACTATCCAAATCTATAACTAACCACCAATATTCTATATCAACCACTCTCTGTCTGGGAGGTAGAAAATAGCGATTGATGATTTCCTCTTTGTCCAGAGTAAGAGGTTCTCTCTTGTTGGCTTCTCACAGCATTCTGACTGCAGGAACACAGAGTTTCTTCCCAGAAACTTGAATAAAGAACAGTAAAGCCTGAGGCTCACCAGAGTGCAAAAGCAAAGGCAGAACTGGGGGGGGGGGGGGGGTATTCTTCCCTGATGCTCATCTCATTAGGGACCTGTGTGCTCCTTCAGCTTTGATCTTGCAGAAGGATTTCCCAATGTCCGCCCCTGCCTTCCCCCAACTGCAGAATGTGGGCCAGTGTGGGGGCGTGTGTGTGTGTTGAGAATGTTGAGATGACAAATTTTCTCATCAATGAAAAAAGACTGCTGTCCTCATTTGGGCATGCCATTAGAGATGTATTACAGGACACAACAAAAACACCTGAACTAGATTCCTTGTAAACTTTCTTTGTAAACAAGGCAGATGGGGTTTAATTAAATAATTAAAGATGGTTATTAATGCATTAACAAAATATTTACAAATTATATGATATGATGATAAAATACACTTATAATGACAAACAATAGCCCAAATTATTCTAAATAGCTTTACTGTATTAATCCAGAACTCTACTAACAAACCAGCTACCTGAGTGTCAAGTGTTTTATTAAAGGGTTTAATAACCCCATATATAATAACTCAACTCTGAAGATCCAGAGGTCACCAACTCAGCTCAATCACACCATTTTTGTTAGATGTTTCACATTTTTCTTGCAGTTTTCTTTTTTCAGGTGTTCTCCAGGTTTACCAGGACATTTGTAAAACCTGCAAGTACCAGCATGTTCATTTCTTTGTATGCACTGTAGAGATTGCACACCTAAACAAAAGCATTTCCAGACTGTAACGTAAAGATTACATCAAAGTTCTCACTTCTTTCATGATCTAGTTTGGAGACCTCTCTAAAGCAAGTAAAATATTCTCATCACATAATACTGCTGCAATGGTTTAGGTTACCATCAGCCTTTCTACACATTTATCTTGTAATCTGTTGCACAAGTTAACACTCTTTCACTTTTACACACTCTTACTTTTAAAGGTTCAAATAAAATAAAAAACACAATACCCTTTATTATTTTTGTTATTAATGTATGTATCAGTTTTATTCCTTCTCAGGACTTTTATTCTGAAATTTGAACACTGTGTGAGCAAAAAAGAGAGCAGGCCCTCCCTTTTCATTTTCGTCTATAACGCAATATCTGGGTCAGTGTTGTCATCAGTCCCATTCCTTTTAACTGATCAGTTGGAGTCTGCATGCAGGTTGAGCATGTGCACTTCGACAGAGCAGTAATAACACACTGGAAGGATCGTTCTGCATTTAAACTGGGATTTACTCTCTGATATATCATCACACAATGATGAGACCATGGTTAGATTGTTGTACAAGTCCTTTTTTTTGTCATGTTCTGTGTATCATGTCTTTAGGCTACTCTGATCCTGAGATATGAAACCTAAAATATTGTATGTAACTGTCCACAAAGTTCTGATCTTGGGTTGTAAGAGGTAAGGTGTATGTGTAGCGATGCAGTCCAGAAAGAACATCTGGCAGTGTCTGATAGTGTCGTAGACACTATTCCTACCATCTTAATGGTTGTTGTGTATATTGGGAAATTTTTGTTTCTCTCACTTGATGGAGGATATACATTGATGAAGAATATGAAGCAATAGTTCATGTTCAGATTACAGAAACAGAAATTACCAGTGTCCACTGACTTGCAAAACGAAAGGTGTGGAAAAAAAATCTGGATACCTTCAAGGGGTTAGCCTCTGCACTGCCTGGGGAGTGTAAATGGGTTTAAATCATGGGTCAGTGTAATGTATGTCATCTCTGACAACTTCTAGGGAGTTATCAGCAGATGACCTTTTGGTCTGCAGGAGGAGGGTGTCAAAATTAGTCATACATGAGCAAAATCCAGCCTGCACAATCACAGTCACTCACGGAAGAAGGGAACACCCATTAACAAGTACAATTTCTCATCTGTCATGCTCAGTAAGTATATTTTTAATGATTGCTTTTTAGAAGGTTCCATAGTACAGCTTTGGGTTTGTTGGACATGTGTGCACTCAAAGCTTCAGGGATTAAACTTTAAAGATTAGTCTTTCTATTTAATATGTTTATTTTGCCAGTAAACATATATTTAGTAATTACTATTTAAAACAGCTCTCAATAACAAATCAGTATTTGCCTCTACATGTAGATTTTTAATACACGTCTCTTCAAAGCAGCCTTATGTGAGAATTTGTATTCTTGCAACAGGGCACCGTGGTAATGAACAGATAAACCGACAGGATCTCTTACTGAAACTTAACCAACAGAAACAACCTCAACAGAAAGAAAGGACTGACAAAGACTGATTGGAACAACAGGTCTTAAATATATGGACAACATTAATCACACTTGGGACACACTGATGAATGGGCAGGGTTATGAATGAGACACAGCTGGGAATTGGCAGAGGCGAGACCAAAACATGCTCAGAAACACATGGGGAACAAACAAGATGAGATGGGAAGCCAGGGGAGAAGAACAGGCTAGATACATGACACTAGCAAAGTAAAGTCACCTGAACATCTTGCAATCTAACTAGCTAACATTTTGGATTTCACTATTTGACTTTGTTTTAATGAAATTTGAAAAGCACATAACAAAATATCCCTTTAAACATTAGTTAAGTAGCCAGCTAACGGATTGATTAGTCCAAGGCACTAGAACCTTTTTAAAAATAGCAGAAACTAAAAGAATCTTTTAGTGGTTGACTTCTAACCTGATGTTTGGAAGATAATAACTAAATACACTCCCATCCAAAAGTATTGGAATACTAACGCCAATCCCTTTATTCTAGCCATAGAAGGAAAACATTTGGGTATGACATTAAAAGATGAATATTAGACAAAAGATCAATATTTCAATTTTTATTTCCAAGTGTTTACATCTGGATCTGATACATTTCAGAAGAAAGCACTTTTTGTCAAAACCCAACCATTGTTCTTATGAGAAAAATATTGGAACATGTGACTGACAGGTGTGTTTTATTGCTGAGGTGTGTCCTGTTCCATTGATTATTCAAACACTTAATAAAGCTGAATGTCTGTGCTCAGTTTCAGATTCGGATTTGGCCTGTGCAGACTGTGCATTTGTAGCTTTAGGAGTAACCAGTATGAAAACAAGCAGCTGTGAAGTTGAGAGAAGCCTGAAAATCAATCAGAGCCATTGTACAAATAGTGTCTATAGGCAGTAGAATAATTTGGAATGTCCTGAAATAGAAAGTCATCATTGGTGTACTACGTAACAGACGTTGAACAGGTAGACCAAGGAAAACAACAGCAGTTGATAACAGAAACATTGTAAATGTTGTAAAATTAACTTCTGTTAATTACATCAGGAATAACGTCCAGAGCACATGAGAGAAGATAATCTACTGTTTGCAGAAGACTTCATGAACAAAAGTACTGAGGCTTCTCCATAAGATGCAAAACACAAATTAGAAAGAAGAATATGAAGTCCAGGCTGGAATTGTCCAAGAAGTACAAAGTTTTATAGACTGATGAGATGAAGATTAACCTTTACCAATGTGATGGAAAAAACTAAGTTTGTAGAAAGAAAGGATCTTTTTTTGCCAAACATGCAGCTCAATTGTACAATACAGTGGTATGGTACTGTTTTGGCTTAGGCTTGCATGACTTCTTCTGGGATAGGCCAATCAGTTTGCGCTGATGGTGTCATGCATTATGGCAGCAGAACCATGAACTTTATAATGCAGCAAGACAATGACCCAAAACACACTTCTAAAGGAAGTGTCAGGGGCAAGAGGTTTAAGACTGGCCTAGTCAATCCCCAGACCTAACCCCTACCTGTTAAAGTGTAAAATGTGCAAAAGTGGAGTCTGAAGTGTCTTCAGTCTACAGTAAAAATAATGATTGGCTTCACTGTTCTAATACTTTTGGAGGAGAGTGTATGTGCCTGATTGTACTGTAAAATATTTTCTTTCCACATTTCTGCTAATAAGCATGCAATATTTTGATAGTCAGCTAAATTTGTACTGTACTATAAGTAATGTAAGAAGATAGATTGATAGATTTACCATGTCCCCTTCTGGTTGGTGTGTGTGTGTGTGTGTGTGTGTGTGTGTGTGTGTGTGTGTGTGTGTGTGTGTGTGTGTGTGTGTGTGTGGGTGTGTTTAATGTATTTAAATGTATATAGCATTGAATTCAAGTTTACTTTTCAAATACAATGACTTTAAATGAAAATGTAAATAATGTATTGATTAGTGGTCTGATGTCAAAGTAACAAGTATAGACAAATACAATCTAAGTACATTAATAACACACACAGCTACATTGTTACTGTCTTTTATTGAGCACATTGTGTAAAACATTCACTGCACTGGCTACAAAATGTATGTTGACTTGTTGATCTTTGTTAATCAACAATCAACTAAAAATATTTCCTGTATATGCAAATAGTTTGCAGCTTTGCACAACATGGGGAATGAAATTTGGACCATTCATTCACACAAATGTGTTTCATTTCATTAATATTTTTGGATGTCTTGCATCATCACTCTGAACATAGGGGCCCCCTAATGATGTGTGCTGAGCCTGCTTCTATTCAGTCTGCTGACACATGACTGCACACCATCACTCAGCTCCAAGCTCTTCATCAAGTCACAAACTGTAGTGTTTCTTATCAGCAAAAACGATGAGACAAACCATGGAAACAATGTGAGCTGCCTGGCCTTGCAGTGCACTCACAACAATCTCTCTCTGAACATTGTTAAGGTGAAGAAGATTATTGTGGACTTCAAGTGAATGCATACCTAGTATGCTCCTCTGATCATCTACATATTGCCATGGAGAGGGTGAGTAGCACCAAGGTTTTGGGAATGCACTCTCACAAGACCAGTCCTGTGAGTAACAACACAGCATCACTGGCCCACTAGTACCCTCTACTACCTAAAATTAGAAGAGATGGAGCCCCAACCCCCATAATGTTCACCTTTTACAGTGGTGCCATTCACAGCATACTGACCAGTTGTATCATTGTGTGGTACGGCGCCTGCAAAAAAGACCCTCCAGCACATTGTGAGAGCAGCTGAGATCGTTGGCACGTTTCTCCTCCATCAGGAAGAAGACTGCAGAGTCTTCGAGCCAGAACCTGCAGACTAAAGGACAGCTCCATCCACCAGGCTGTCAGGATGCTCAACTCTCATCCTGCCCTACACCCCTACTCCTTTGCTCCCTGCAAATGTGAACTCAGGATCCAGACCTGAACAGGCCTATTGCAGTAACATTTACTATTTCTCAGTATTGCCTGTTGTGCTTGTGTTGTGATCTTAAGAGGCCATTCACTCCTAAGTCTAGCAATAGTCTTGATTTTTTTTTCCATTGGTAGATGCTTTGTCTATTACCATTGTTTTTAGAAGCTTTTCATGCTTCATGTGTTCTACAGTCTTCCGAAGAGTGCTTCTGAAAGTTGTGTGTACCAAAGCATTATTTAAGTATAACTTACCAAAGTATTACTTAAGTATAACTAGTTAGTAAACAAGTGTTGTGTACCATTATTTAATATTTGTGAATTTCCCCACTAATGGACTAGTAAAGGATTACTTTATCTTATCTTATCTTATCTTAATGGGCAAAGCACCTCTGCAATCCTCACTTCAAATCTGACCTTCCTACCTGAACTAGTTTGAGGAAAAGTAATTAATAGTTGATACAGACAACAGTTATCAACTCAAGTCAATTCAACTTAACTCAACTCAGTCCAACTTAACTCAACACAGTTCAACTTAACTCAACTTTCCTGTTACAATTTGAAATGAACTGACATATTTATTTTCAAATAAACATGTAAAATATTATTTCCTGAATGAGCTTAAGTTAAAGTACATTTTCCATGGATCATGTTAAAGAGTGCTGTGACTATTTAGAATACTAAATAAAGAAAAACATATGGAGTACGTATATAATGGAGTTACACTGTTGATCCACATAGTTCTGATACTGATACTGTTGCTGCTTGTTAGGGTAGGCAGTTTATGTGTACTTGCACATCTGTGTCAGCAATGGGTCCAACTTAAAGTAGTTGAATACATTCATTTAAAGGGGTGTCCACAAACATTTGAACTAACAGTATATGTTCAAAAATTGAATTATTATTATTATAATATATTATTATTATATTTATGAATGATGTATAATTAATTCATTTAGTATAATTAGCATACGGTATATTATGCTACATTTATTTACAATGTATTTACAGAGTACTATTTGGATATTTTGATTGAATAATAAAAATATCTCCAGTATTGTATTAGTATAGTAACAGTTATATGGATGGTGGATTCAAAGTTGAAACAAAATATATTTTATAAAATTATTTAAAAAAACAAAACAAAACAAAACTTAAGTATATTTTAGTGCATTGTAAGGAATCTCAAAATAGTACAGTTTAGTAGACTTACATCTATTTTAGTAGTACTATGATATATATTAAGTGTACACTTTTAGGAAATAGCTCACTTTAGTACATTAATTATGAATGCATGGAATTATACTAAGTGTACTTTAACTAAGTATAGTATAGTGTACTTTCTTTGGAGCCTTGTCATGCCTGCTTTACTTGAGTTAAAAAGTGCAGTTAGCAGTGCGCTAAGCCCAAATTAGCAATGATGGAGACATTATGATCCCTATTACAAATCAGTGAAGCATCACAATTAATTTTAAGCTGTTTAAGGGAAAAATGCTACATAATGTTCTACATATGTGCTACATAAGATCTCAACTTTTCATCTACCTGCATCTACAGGCACCCATTGGTCAAACTGCTTTCCAGTTGTTAAACAAGAACAGCACATGACAATTATCTAAAAATATGATGCAAATGTGAATAAACACTATTCAGTTAGAAACAAAATTCAGAACTTTTTACTTCTTTTACCATCCTTCTCACTGTGCGTTGTGGCAAGATACACTTGCGTCTTCTTCCAGGCTTGTTTGTCACAGTTCCAGATGTTTTGAACTTTGTGATGATTGCTCTGACTGTATATAAGGTCATCTGCAGGTTTGTGGCCATGTTCTTGTAGCCATTACCTGATTCATGAAGGTCGACACACATCTTCCTTACTTGAATAGTGTGTTCTCTTGTCTTTCCCATGTTTGAGTGAGTAAGAGAAACAGGCCTCTGTGGAACGTCATATTTATACCCCAGGGATACAGAAAGTGATAAATTACTAATTAAAGGTTCCTAGATACTTTGATCCACTTTACAAACTACAGTAGAAATGACATAAATGGTTCAAATACATTTATTGTCAAGAAATTATTAAGGGTGCCAGTAATTGTGGAACAGGTCATGTTATGGGAAATAATTATTTCTTAGTCAGGATTTTTTTTTTCTTTTTTTCATTGGAGCTGAAGGATGATTTTTTTCTAAATATTTCCAGAGTGAGATTATGCTTCTGCAATAAAAAAAATAATTTATTTTAAGGCTTATATATATATATATATATATATATTATATATATATATATATATATATATATATATATATATATATATATATATATATATATAAGCCTTGTGCTGCCCTCTGCTATTGATATATTTCCTTAATTTCCTGAGGGATCAATAAAATTCTGTCTAATCTAAACAGAATGGCAATATGACAGCTACTACAAACATTGAGATATCAGTACAGAAAACTCAGTTTCCATCTGTCATCTTATTTGTTGTAATAGTTTTGAAGTGTTATTTAGCATGATAAAATCAAGTTCGTAGAAAACTCCACAAACTCATGCTATTATAGACAGATTTACAGCACAGACCTTGATAGCTTCTCTTAGGATATCATAGCTATTCCCAGAATTTCTGCTAAAAAGAATCCTAAAGGTATTTACAGATGCAGTACAAACAAAGGCTACATTTTCATACTAAAAATAATGGAGCTCCTTATATGACCTACAGCATTTGTAAGGTTACTAAGTGACAAAAAACATAACATTTGCCATGGTAACAGCCCTCTTGGAACACACAGCATAACAACAACACATTCCCCAAAACTGCCCAAACTCAAAATTACACAATAAACTGCAGTTCTAGCATGCAACTGGGTGAAGTCTGAATATATCAGGTTGTCCCAAATCAGCTTCACGCCAGTTTGACACTTTGAAGAGCGGCAGTACCCTTGACACATGCCAGGTTATTGTACATATTATTCAGGCCACTCAGTTGTGCATGGAACGTGCTATTCGACTTGATGCTTTAGATGGTGATAAACTGTTATCTTAACATGGAACGGATGGTATTTGGATTCAACCTGACAGCCTGTTTTCTCCAAACAGTTGCAATCTTCAAAAATGTGTGGACTGGCGCTCTCTGTTTTTAATTACGTGAGAATGTGTGTCCCTGCTTATTTCCATGTAAAAGCATCCTTATTATCTGCATGAATGATAGATCTGAAGCAATCTGAGCAGTCCACCCTACCATCTCAAGAATGAAGAGGCATCTGCAGCTCACAAACAGTCCATGCTGGATCTTATTCGTTATTTGCTTCAGGTCTGGTGAAACCACCCTCATGGTACACTGAAATAATGTAAATGAAGGTGCTTCAAGGGAGTTTTTATGTGATGCCCAAAAAGAATCACATTTGGTTCTATAAAGAACAGTGCTCATATAATGTGTAAAGTGTAAAGAACCTATAAATGTGTAAAGAACATTTGCATCAAATGGAGGCCTTTGACAGCTTTTAAAAGGTTCTTACACTCACATCTTATACAAAGCATTCTTACTAAGAACATCAAACAATCTTATTTTTGTGTGTAGCTCAGAAAAAACGCCATATTAAATAAGACAGAATAAGGTTTCTGGCTATGGGCAGCTTTTGTGTTACGGTGGCCAGATAAGACTCAGATTGCACTCTCTGCCACTTAATTATCTTTTAGTTTTATTCTATGTCTGTATTGACGTCATGAGGATATCCCATCAGATTGTGCCTGAATAAACGGATCCTCCATCATTAAAGAATGATCAAAAGGAATTCCCCTTTTTCATTTAGGCAATGATATCAAAGAGAATATTAACAGGGTGACAAAATGTGAATGCTTTTGAAACACCACTGCAAAATGAATCGGTGATCTGCGTGAAGGTTTGATGTTAATGGTTGCCCCATTTCAGTTAAGAGGAATTTGGGTTATGTTTTTTTAAACTCTAAAACTTGCGTGTACTAGTGCAAGTCCCCAATATTAGAGGCTTGAAATTTGAAAACACTTGGATTTTAATGTCACAATTTGGTTATTATTTGGTTTTGGTTTCACTCTGCCCCAGTATAAAACATCAACGAAGACTATGAGTATAAGGAATGGGATCTTCACAGGGATGTGCTATTCATGTTAAAATGAGGTATTTCAAGTAAGTCAAAAAGTGTTTTAACAATTGACTTCTTGAATAGAAATGTTTTGGAAAAAAAAATAATAATAACCATATCAGGGAGAAGTGATAAACATCTCAAATTAAAAACATATCATTCCAAGTACTTGTGAATTTAACTGTTCCCTTTGCATATGCCAGTTTGCGTAGATGCTACAGCTCCCCTGCCAAGAGCAGAGAGATTTAATGGCCTTGCTCAAGGGCCTAAAATGAGCAGATCAGTGTGAATGTGGGTATTGAAGCATGTAAATTAAGCGTCATAAAGTGAAAGCTGAAATTGGCACCATATGCTAGATTATCTGACACTTAAAAATACTAGAAACAATTAGAGGTTATACATAGGAACATTAATTCTACTATGGGCAATATGACAATATTTGTTTTAGGCACAAAGACACAAAGACACAAACACAAAGACATAACATAGGATAGGAATAGGATAGGATAGGATAGGATAGGATAGGATAGGATAGGATAGGATAGGAAAGAACTTTATTGATCCCTTGGGAGGGTTCCCTCAGGGAAATTAAGGATTTTTTTTTTTTTTTTTAGGACTTCTCTTGTCTCTGATCAATAACAGAGTTTTGTGTAGCTGATCAACTGTACAGTATATTTTATTATATAGAGTGTAATTTGTACCATAGCAATTTTAAGAACCTGCCACTTTGAATATTGTGGTACTTATTATATTATTGTGGTATTTTTCTATATTGCCTATATTCTTTCATGGATATTTGAGATGTTATACACAGTGGTGTAACACAAATATCATGTTCACATGTAATGCCAAATGTTCTTTTTTCTCTTCAGATCAAGAGTTTGTTTTCGTATTAGGGACAGTATTATAAACTCCTTTAGGATCCCTCCCATCCTAACAACCTTCACAAGCATACAATTAGCCTGCGATTGTTCCCTCTTCCACTCCCACTCACACATAGGTCCATTCAGCTTTGTGCAAGTTACTTTTAGAACTTATAATAGAAACAATCATAAGCCATTGTGCTGAGGCAGGTTCTTACTCTACTGTCCAACAGAGTGAAGCAGGGCTCAGAACCAACTAAGGATAATGGGAAGTTCCAAGGGCAAACGCTATAGCGTCTAATACATTTCCATTGTGCCCTCTGGGCTATGATCTCATTAGAACCCTCCACCAACACCCAGCATTTGACCTTCTATATCTTCTTAAAATTTACATGTGCCTGAGTGGGGAGAGGACTACCTTCACATGTGTACCTATGGTCCTTGACAACTGCTCAATGCTGTAGCATTAAAAACAGTTGTCTCCCCATTGTGCCAAAACTTGCCCCCACTTCACCAGCTAGACGCCTCCTCCACTCCCAGGAATTTAGCCAGCCTTCATAGCTAACTTAGAAACAGCTCCAGGTCAACAGGTTGACAGGACCTTGATCTTCTGCCACAGATCTACCATTTCTGGCCTTCCCCCCAACTGCTACTAAAGCAAATTGCCTTAATGATGAGACACCATCATAACAAAAGTTATCTGGCACTACTGGCTGCAATTTCACCAGCATTATATTTAGCCATTGACCTAAAAGAGGAAGTTCATTTTCATGTGCCTATTGCATGAATATAAACGAGCAAGGCTAATAGTTCAAAGGCTTGCCCTTCAGGTAATCCCTAAGCCTGGGGGTATTCTTCAGATATGTGGAGGCTGCTCTACGGCTGGGGAATTAACCGAAAATGAACTGAAACTGACCTTCAGACCCATTTTTCGATGTAATCTTGCCAATGTCAGTAACTTTTGCGCACATAACAGATGGCAAAAACTGCTTAGTGGTGTGTTGCTAGACTAACACACATACATTCTCAAAGACCACAGGCTGCAGGCTGTTTTTGTCTCCACCTGCTTAGTAAACTAATTTGCAATCCTCTGCTTTTGGGGCATAACAAGAAACCATTTAATTTTTTTTGTTTCTATTAAAAATGTCACCTAATAAATTATAAATGTTATGTGATATGATCTTAAAAAAATTTTTTTTTTTAAATAACTTTTGTAAATACTGCCCGGCTTTACCATTAATGCTTTTCTCACTGTGTGTTTGTGTACTGTCCTGTTATAAACATAGTACCATGTGTAGTTGTGTAACCAGTCTGCAACATAGAAAAACACACAGCGATCCAACTGAGCAACTCGAGCAACCAACCAAAAAAGAAATGATCATTCATTTATCATTACCTAAGTAAAACATTCAGTTTTTACATTTCCATTTGCGGCATTTAGATTTTAGTTTTTTAGTTTTTACATGATGCTGATTTGAGGTCATGTCACCAAGCACTAGGCTGCACTATATTCACAATGAGCCCAATGCTGGGGGGATTAAAGCCCTCTAACCTACACCAGACACTGGGCATGGTGCAAACATGTTCATGTTTTTCTGCTCCAGAAAGTCCTATATTATTTATCTCTACAGGCTGTGTGTGTCTATTTGCACATCTGCAAATGGGTCAGCAATGGATGCAGCTTTAACTAGAGGAATGCATTCATTAGAAGGGGTGTCCACAAATATTTGATGTCTAACAAAAAAGTACAGTGTATAACAAACGTTTTCTAAAATGGAACCTAACCCAGCATTAAGGAAAGGATAGTGTTGTTGTTTACAATGCAGGCTTTGTAAAAGTGAGTCAGGTTTTATATTAGGTGTAGCTTTTGAATGTCCTGAAGTCTCAGAATACTACATTTGTATTTAACTCAACAACCAGGAGTGTCTAATGCTAAATTCAGTAGTAGAGGACAAGAAAACTTTAAGCATGCGATGTATTATACAAAAATAAAAAAAATATCCAACCCTAACCTTTCAAGCGTAAACAAATTAAGCTAGGGAGCCATGGTTTGGTGCATGTATATAGGTAATCCTAATGCATTAGGTTAAATATGACAGAAAATGATAAAATGACAGAAAAACTTGGAACGTTACTTCATTAAATTTTGTGTTAAGCTTGGTGATTCCCAAGTTGAAGCAAGAGGTGTTCTAGTACTGCTTTGACAGTGTTAGAACCATTGGAAAAAGTGTGTGGCAGCCCAAGGGGACTACTTTGAAGGAGACCAGTGTAAGTTTGTTGTATCTGAATAGGAGCCTTTTTTTAGGAATAAAAGTCAGATATTTTTAATCCACACATCCACACCAGAGGCTATCAAGGGTTTTGTGGGGTTTTTTGTATTAGAGGAATTAGCTTATATAATGGCCTTGTGAAGTGGTTTATTTGTCTGTTTTGCTTATTGTTCACACAGTCTTCTTTCAATTAACATTAAAACATCAACCATTTATTAAAGCCAGTAAAGAAAACCAAAAATTATGTGCTTACCAAGAGAACATTGACTCATGATCAGTGTCATGAAAATGTAAAGGCCATGAAAAGCTACACAAACAAAGTTCAGTGAGCCAAATCCACAAGTTTTTCTGAGGATAGGTTTGGTGATTAAGACATGGTTGAAGACTTATGCATAGCTACAGTTCCTGTCAACACGTGTATGCCTGAAAGCCAGTGAAAGCATATCAATTTAAATGTCTTCTTGAATTGTGAGAACACTGTGGTCTGTGTGTGTGTGTGTGTGTGTGTGTGTGTGTGTGTGTGTGTGTGTGTTTTAGTTCTGTCAGCATGTCTGTGCATCTATCTGTCTTCCTGCAAATAGGACTATGTTTTTAGATATTTTTTTCTTGACCTCTGTAAGAATTCCATGTAATTTTGATGCGAGAGTGTGAGAGAGATGGGAGGTTGTTCTGCAGATGCAGGAAAGGTGTGTGCCAATGTAACAACCATTAAATCGATTCGTGAACATCCTTCATTGAGTGGCAAGATTTCTCAGAAGTTTCTGGAAAATGAAGGCTATGTTTTTAAGGATCATTTTTAATCTAAAAATGAACATGGTCTATAAATCACAGCCCGAATGTTCTCAAGGCCATGCACTTACTCACTAGCACTGTTCAGCTGTTGTTTTAGTTTCACATTAAAATGTTGTAGTTAGCTCAAAAATAGACAACCAGGCATAACATTTGAAAGGTTATTCAGAGTATTAGAAAATGTTTATTATGGGGCAAACATTGTCTCTACAATTTGAAATATCCCATTTTTGAGCTGAAGTAGTAAAAGCCTTCTTTTGTTCTTTTTGTCATGTCCTCTACAAAAGGACTCACTTTCTCTAAATCTCAGTACACTGGGCCAGAAGTATACAACATGGTGTTAGGTGCACTACAAAAAATGTAACCACACAAAATGTGCACCAAGGTACACAAGTCCAGTTCATAAAGTTATGATTGCAGTGCTCAGTGTGTTGATCCCTGTTCAAATGAAAAAAAAAAAATACATGAATGTATACTAAAAATGAATTTATATTGAAGTTCTAAAAAATATCAATGTAGCAAAAAAATGCAACAATAACTTTCAACCACTGTGCAAAGACAAAGAAAGTGAAAGTTAAGGCATCCACATATCTAAAGCACATACTGCACATATGCAATAAGTTGAAGACTTTAATTCTTTTAAATCTTGGCAGAGCTATACAGTGATATTCAAACATGGGCACCTCTGGTCAAAATATCTGTTACTGTGAATACCTTTGGGCAACGACAGCTGGGAAATTATGGAGTAGAGATTAGTAAAAACCTTTTCTCTTTTCTCATGAAGTATAAACAGAATGTTAAACACTGTTAAACACAGAATGAATTGATCATGCTTTAGCCTTGTGTTGCAGCCAGTGGCACAAGGGACATTTTACTGGTAGATGTCAAAATGGATTCAGTCAATCAAATAGCAAATCCTGGAAGCAAACATTGCACTGTCTGTGAACAAGCTGTTGATGATAAAGAAAATGACAAATATAATCTATAGTGCATCTGATAATACCACAACACCAGAAACAGCTTTGTTCCCTGGGCTTGTGAGATTACTAACTGGACTCTAGAGGACTGGCAACATGCGGTGTGGTCCAGTGGTGTGGTTTGTGTGTGCTGTAGACACCATAAAGCCATGAACGCCAGTTGTCAACAAGGCACTGTCAAGGCTGGTGGTGGTTCCATACTGGTGTGGGCTGATTTCTCATTGGATACACAGGTCTGCCTAAACAAGTCATTGACCAATGCCCACTACATTGCAATGCTTGGATACCATGTAGCCATTCATGGACTTCATGTACCCCCACAATGATACTGCCTGTCACTGAAGGAGCTGCCAGAGTCTTGTGCATGGGATCATTCTCCAGCATGAATTCCAGCTAGGCTAACATCTTTCTGTCTCCCACCACCTGCACTGGGTCTAAGGGGCTTCCCAGGACAGAACTGAGTGAGGTTGTTCAGTCTCTTCATGTCCACTGTCAAAATACTACTGCTCCAGCAGACCACACCTTAAAAGATGATAGAGAGTCAAAGATGGTCCTCGGGAGTGCTCTCTGCCTCAATATTCTCAGTAAGCGGAGTCTACTCTGGCCTCTATTGAAAAGTGCAGTGGTGTTATCTGACCAGTCCAGTTTTTAAGTTAAAACCCAGGTGCTTGAAAGAGTCCATTCTCCCAATGTCCATTCCACAGATGTTCACTGGTGGTGGGGTGTGTCTGCATCTGCAGTGTACAGGGTGAAGAGAAATTGTGCTAGGACTCTTCCTTGAGGGGCCTCTATGCTGCTGACCACCATGTCTGAGGGACAGTCCCAAGCTCTCACATACCATGCTTGGGTAAGGTATCCAGTATACAGTTTGACAGGTGTTCCCAGGCTTATCCAGGTGAGAAAGAGCCCTGTGTAGAAGATAAATTACACCTTCATCCACCCATGTGCCAGGATGGTAGGCAACCCGAAGAGATCCATGGATACACTCACCACAGGGCAGAGATGGGTCAGATGAGAAGTTAGGGCCACCAGCCTGTAACTGTTGAGGTCCTTTGGGTGCTGCTTTTTTGTGGTACCCTTCCCATCTTCAGGCTCATGATGAATGTGTGCTCAACAACCTGAATACCCTGGTGCTGATGCCATCCGGACCTACAACTATCCTTGTCTTGATTTTGCTCAGCTCATTTCTCACCTGGGCCATTGTGAAGGACAGACTGGAGCAGGGGGGCTGGGTGCTGGAGTGTATGAATGGCAGATTGGAGCTGCCGGCCACAGAACCGGTGGCAGTGAGCTGAGAGGTGTTAAGAAGGGGGAAGGGCAGAATGCAGGTAGTGTCCCATAGTGAGGGTTCAGCAGGGATGTCTGTGTGGGGTGAGGGGCAGGCGAGTGATACTAGACTATGTGATA
The DNA here is from genome assembly GCA_034509495.1 of Acestrorhynchus altus. Taxonomy (NCBI): domain Eukaryota; kingdom Metazoa; phylum Chordata; class Actinopteri; order Characiformes; family Acestrorhynchidae; genus Acestrorhynchus; species Acestrorhynchus altus. The sequence goes on from CM067513.1 coordinate 21,674,677, forward strand.
AAACATTAGTGCTGTGTGTTAACAAGTACCAGGTACAATATTTGATTTTTACAGGAAATGTAGTTTAAAAACACACCATCGTAAAACTGCTATCTAACAGTTGGGGTTTAAAAAACACAACATGAAGGACTGTCTACCACCAATCTTTACATGTAACCTCTTAATTAAAAATCAATACTGCGGTTTTGAGGTTTGATACAGAATTACAAAAATATAATATCAATATATTTTTTGCATTACTATAAAACATTTTTGAAATCAGTTTCTCTTTATTATTGGGTCCTTTGCTTACGAAGAAGCAATTGACGTGTCCTCAACACCACAGCAAATATGCCAGTGTTTTATGAATTTTGCCTTTTTTTCACAATGGCTAAAAAAATTAATGAATGTTTTCTGTAAGGAGAGCACAACAGGGCAGAATGCTGTTTCTTCAAATTAATTAAGATCTTTCCTTCTTCTGAATGACTCATTTTAGCACAATCTCTGCATGTCTCTGCTATGCCTCCAAGACCAAGACGTGTCAAAGCCACATACAAATTCATATTTATTTTTGCGCTGTCTAATAAATGCCCCAATGTTTTAAGTTATGTTTAACATGGAAGCACATGAGGACATGATGGAGCCTCCCTGCTATTTTCTGTGTGGGACTCCTTATTGATGGTAACTAATGAGAGCATGTGCTACTTGGTATTATTTTCAAGTGTAGGTCATTCAACAAGCATGCTATTTATGGAAATCCATTTACCAGCTCTATAAACTTTCACTCTAATGCAAGTTATAACCAAAGAATTAATGAGGATCCGCTTTACTTTTCTAATTTCTGACACTTTGTTTATTAGTTAGTTTTATTACTGTAGAGCATGGTTCTTCTCACCATCTGGTCTTCAGGACCAGACTCATGGGAGGATTTAGATGTTTAGCTAAAGTTAGATTTGGCCTGCTCGTTCACCACACATAAGTGCTTATTTATCTCCACCCTAGGCCGCCAATAGAATCCTACTTGGCATTTTAAACCTATCAGGCCGCTATTTCATTGCACATTCCAGTCTTTACCCTCCCCTGCAATCCTCCTGATTGTAGATCTGCTGGGCCAAGACAAAAAGTTTCACTGCCTTTAAAAGACAGTAGTTTACTGTCCTCAAAGGCTTAAATGTTTAGATAAGTGAGTTTTTGCTCAGACAAACCAAGTGACACCAGCGTTGGTTGGCATTAAGAGATTTGCAGCATTAGCCAATTGGATGATGTGGCACGTATGGCCCCAGTGCTCAAAATGAGCCAGCAGTTGAATTCATAAACTCATTTTGCTGCTGCTACTGCTACTGGTTGTCATAGAGAAGGTACAACATCTTGCAACACTACAGTACATGTTCTAAGGAAAAAAGACTGAGAATCAACATCAATCTTCATATGCAAACATATCTGCACAGTGAAAAATATTTACAGAGCAATACATTAACAGAGCCACTTTAGGGACTTAGAGATGATATGACGTTTGGCTCTGTACTGCTTGTGATCAACAACAGAGCTCAGATGAAGGACGAGTCAAAGAATAAGAATGGAGGAGATTGTTGGGGTGGCATAAAGCAAACATACAGAAATGTTTGGCTGGCCAAGATGGATTCAGACACTGTAGATATGCTGTTATGGGTTTCTAATGAAGTTGTGTGTGTCCAATGTAACCACTTATGTATGAAATTTCTGCCTCTTGAATACTTGCTTAGGGGTGCTTTCAATTTATTCAGAGAGATAGGCAAGAGAAATCCCATTTCCATTTTTGGATACTTCAAAAACATGTACACCAATTTGAATTTAGCATTAGTAGAAGGTACTGGCTCTACAGATCACAATTCATTCCTCTGTAAAGAGCTACAACTGTGGCAGTAACGTTAGCATATACAGGTAGAAAAGGGAAGCTTCATCCTCCACTTGAAGCAGTGACAGTAAGGTCTAGGTGACAGTGCAGTTGTGTAGAGCATCCAGTGACTACAGAAACACAACCATGAAGTTAAATTCTCTGACTCAATTCTGCTTGGTGCAAAGAGACTCCAAGGTAACATTCCAGCACAAACAAGCCTCAAAAGGCCTGGAAAACTGGAATCTACAGATATGTCCATGTAAGGCCTGATGGCCTATCTTACCCAACACCAAACATATGGTGCTGACTGACATGAAGATGAATATGCATATCTGATGAGAAAAAGTGCTGTCAAAGTTGTCAATGGTATCAGCTACAGCAAGGAGGTCAGGTTGGATTAAAGCTGTGGACAGGAAACTGGCACGAGCTAAGATTAATGAGTTAATGACTAAAAGACGATCAGTGGATTTTGAGATCAGCCTCTACCTGAAGGCTCTGGCTCAGACTGCGCTGCGCGTGCAGTTATAAACAGGTCCCGAAGCATAAATGCTAGCCATTCATCTGTTGTTAATATGAAGATAGTATGGTTAAGTAGGAGAAGGGTTACAGGAAAATTAGACATCATGATATGGAAGGGAAGTGCTCTTCAGTTTGGCTGGCAGAGTTATGAGGACATAGGCCGCATGTGGGGGGCTTAGCATAGCTGTTTATGCTGCGTCAAACTCCCTGGGCACGCCCCAAGCAGTGTCCCCAGTTCTATGTAAAGTGGCTATATGTCATGCTTCACCCTGTGGTTTTGACTGTGAGTTACAAGTTTATTCATATTAAAGTAATAAAACATAATTTTATATATATATATATATATATATATATATATATATATATAAGGTCTGATGCTAGAATGAAGTTAATAACTGGCATTTTTCTGATAAAATTACATTCAGATTTTTCTTGACAGCATAAAAACCGGGTGTAAATATGCCCACGCTACATTATGATGGGATTACAACAGGATCACTCAGAGATCAGAATCCATGTTTATTTAAAGTCCGGATTCATTTAAGCAAGAGGAAACATGTGTCAGAAAAATTAAATATGAGAAGTTTTGATTGTGCTTTCTCTCCCTTGCTCTGTGTAATTGTATGTCTGCATGCATGTGACTCATGCTCACCAGTAGATGAGAACAGGATTACAGAATGTGTTCCCTGATGATTTATATAGCCCTTCACATTTTCTGATACAGTTATGGATGATCCATCTATTGTACCATCACCACTCATCTGAACTGTTCACAGTCCACTGAGACTTTGCGACCTTAATGAGAGTTCATAGTTTACTGGAAGTGAGAAAGAAAGTAAGTACATGTGGGTTAGTTTGTTTTTTTTTACACAAGAAACTAAAATCTCATCTCATCTGGTCTCACTGGGGATACATTTATAATTTTGTTCAACACAGCAGGAAATGTGGCCCAAATCCGAATTTTTTTTTTTACCAAATCAGATTTTTCTAGGCTGCTCACACTTCAGTGTGATTGAACAGTTCAGGCTCCTAAATTGAAGTGCATGGTCAAGAATTGCTGTAATCTTTCAGATGTGAATACCATATTTGAAGGTGACACGAACGGCATTTGCAGGTGGTTTGATTACAATCTCATTTTACATCACTCACTACATGACACGTCAAATCCTTTACGGGAATCCAAGAACAGCACAAACAGTTCCTGCTGGAGAACTGCCTGACTATGTAGGTACTGACATAGTGTGATGTCACACAAATCATATCTGATCAGTTTCAACTAACACTATGGACAGTCATCTCAACAAATCTGATTTGAGAAAGAAATCGGATTTGCCTGCAGTCTGAACATAGCTTTATTGCCTGGCATAAACAGAAATTTGTCAACTAATATACTGATACAAAATGCATGTTAATTATTTAAATTAAGGAATCTCACATTAAGATATACTGCATTCAGTCCTAGAGGACCCATAGGGGGCAGTGTGAGAGCTCACTTATCCTCACACAAGCTGTGGAACACCTTCACATTAAAGTTATTTTAAAACACTGAACTTCTCCGAGGGTAAAAGGCCTGGGTAGTCCATATAAGAATGATCTGTCTGTATGAAGGAGCCATAGATTTTCTTCTTAGAGCTACAATCAACTCATTACTCAAACTTATCTAAACTTCAAAATGACTTGCGATACAAGGTGTTTCCATTCCATTCCTTTGAAAATTAAGTTGGTTTTTTTTTTGCATTCAGGTTCAAGAAATTTTATTTCAAAAATGATTTTTGACCATTCATATGAGTTTGTTTGCCATGCAATGTTCACACAATGTAAATAATTATAAAAAAAACAACAACAAAAAACAATAGAGACTAAGCTTTAATATGTCAGCAGCAGTTTACATCTGTGAACTGAAGATCTTAAAAAGGAATCCAGTCTTTTGGAACACAACCATTAACACATGAATCACTGCAGTAGAAAGTGCAAGCTTGTTTAACACAAGCAGTCAGAGATACATGAATAACTTCAGTATGAACTAAATCTTATGACTGAAAGGTTATTTGTACCATATGCCCTGATCTGTACAAACAGCTGTACAGAAACCATTCAAGCAAATATGTGAAGCAGAAAAAAACACAGTAAGCAACACAAAAGAGGGCTAAAGCTTTATATACACATTAAGATGGATCTTGACTTGCCATTACTTGTGCTTGCTATCTTGTGCCTGTGGTTTATCATGTCAGGCTTATTAAATCCTTTCAATTATAGAGGACATCTTTGTAGAGATCTTATCCTGAAGCATCACCCCTATTATAGCAACATGTGATAAAATACGGGAGGCAGGAAGAGTTAATTCACAAGAAAGTAAGAAAGAGTAATCATATTTGTGTGCCAAAGGAAGTGATGTGCACAAAAGCAAGAAAGGCTGAGGTGGGGGTGTGGGGTTGCGGCGTGGGTCGTTATATTTCCCCTACACCAAATATGGGACGTCCAGTTCAAAAGGAAAACTCAGACAAACCTATTTGAAACTTTTGAATGTTCTCAGTTCTGAGCTTCACATACTTGAATGTCTGACCACCAATAACCTTTAATAGATTGGTGTCACGTGTCCTTAAACCTTACACTTACTATGTCCCTCAGCGTGAGTATGGTTGCTGAGACTTAAATGAGTGATTTCATTTATATGTACTGTCACGTCTCTGCATAGGTAAATGTCTTTCCTTATCTTTGTCAGAGCCAAAATAAAGCAGAAGTCAATAATGTTTCATTGTTTACTGAAATCGTTCAGACAAGAACAAAATAGTGCTTAACTCAAAAACAAATGGAAAAACATGAGATATCCAGCCCTGACAGACTGCCGGGATTCTCTCAAATTTCTGAGATGTTGGTGAAATCTGCATATCTGACAATAATCTTATGCAAATCTTATTCAGATGAGATCAGACAGAGCAAAGTGAGACAATATTTTAATCAAAGTGAGAAAGCCCAGGGGTTGTGTGTGCTTCTCAGGAGCTGAGATTCAGGAGAAAACTACATATGTTGTGCATTGGTATGAAACAGGTCTTAAATGTGTCTAGAAGAAATAAAGACACTAAGAGAACTTGGACAGTTATTACTGTAAAATGCAGACATTGATATTTAACAGGGTCTAGATAGAGCAAACTGAAGGCCAGAAGGCAGCAGTGGATCAATCATAAATCATAATAAATTCAATCCATTATTAATTAAGCCTAGATATAGACTCACTGTGTGGCACTGTTGAGCCACTTTTACATGTTAAAAGCCAGCCTGTTGCTGTCCCAGCTAAATCTACCACCCCACCATGTTTAATAATACTTTAAGAGCTTTTTAATCCTTATTACCAGTAGCAGAGACCACCTGAGTAGGCCAACTGTGGCCCATCTTGCCTGTAAGGATAAAGCTATGGTAAAAAAAAAAAAAGAGGAGGGAAGTGAAATATGAGTGATGCTGTTTTTTATATAGGCACAGGGAGTGGTGAAGCTGGGCTTGAGTAAACGAAAGCAGTGTTGGAGCAGGGCCTGCTGGAGCAGGGTACACTTGCTGTGCTGTGCTGAGCTGAGCTGAGGAGAAGCCATAGCCTTCGTGCTGCAGGTCCTCAGAGCCCGCAGAGCCACGCGGCTACTTAACCCTAATCGCGTCTAATCATATCTGCTCCAGGCTTCCCAGCAATCGCGCCCAAATGGGAGCGAAACGCGAATCCTGGAGACACTGAGAGAAGATCCAGACGGATGGTCGGCCAGCGCAGCTTCTGCTTGTGGAGGGACAGTGGCAGAGCCAGATTCCCGCTTGAGGAGTGAGTGGAGGAGGAATCATTTACCTGGAGCTCATGTGGAGAAAGTCCCTCTGTGCGATCTGAGGCGCTGAAGGTGGAGGGGGGTAAAGAACATGCGCTTCTCTGGGAACCTCACCCGCATGGGACAATCCACATGGGACAAGTCCTTACGTCTGCGGCGGGGGATAAAAAGTGAGGGGACCCATGCCGGATGAGTGGGGGGGATAAAACTTCATCAAGAGACGCCAGTGTAGAGAGAGAGAGAGTGAGTGAGTAGAGAGAGAGAGAGAGAGAGAGAGAGAGAGAGAGAGAGAGAGAGAGAGAGAGGGAAAAAAGGAAAAGCAAGCAGGCTCTCATTGTTTTCCACCCACTACCCTCAGCCCTCCGCTCAGCTCCAGGGACAGATGACCCAGAGACACTGTGCTGCTGCTGCTGCTGCTGCTGACATGGCGCACTAGAGCTGCGGCTCTACCCGCGGGAAGCGCGTCCAGTCTGCGCTGCTTTTCACTGAGACGCACTGAAGGCAGCAGGGCAAAGGCCACGCAAGAGTCCAGACAAGAACGCTGCGGCCACAAGCAGGTAATCTGCGAGTCCGGCGTTGCGCGCCAGCGGCCGGCCGTGCGTAAAGTGCGCAAAAGTGCACAAACTTTCCAAGGCTTTTTCACTGCTGTTCTGATTTCACTGCTGTCAGTTCCTCTCGCTCATTTAGCTCCATGTGAGCTGGGCTTTCTTGACCTGTGCTACAAGTGCGGCAGTGCCTTAGTCCTGGTTTCTTCAGCTGTTGCAAAGTTTTGCGGCCACTGTCACAGCTGTGTGCCAGGCAGAGACTAGGAGAGAGACTCGTGGCCAGGGCGTAACTTAAATGTCTCTCATTCCTTTAGCTATACCGTGTCACTGCATCAGGAAAAAAAGGAAAGATCAAAACAGCAGAGCACTTGACAAAGGTCGTGTGGACCTGTCCTGCTGTACTATACTGAAGCTGAGCTGGGTGCTGGCCAAAGAACCCTCTTCTTTTCTCTCTTCAGGGCTAGAGGGCAGTCAGGGGGGTCTCGCCTTCGGCCGTCTGTCATTATGAGGACACTTCGATCCCCGGTCTGCGTAGGGCTCCTGCTGGTCATTCTGACCGCAGGCTCGTGTCGGGAGGGCAGCAGGGAGGGCAGCAGTCTCCTGGAGCTGCTGATGGACTCAGGCAGAGCAGCACGGCAGCAGCACGCGGATCACAGTCCGGCCAGCGGCCAGCAGCCCCCCAAAAGAGACTATTCCTTAGACACGAGGGAGGTGAACGAGGTGAACAAGTCCTACCAGCACGACCAAATATTGGGTGGGTAGCCAGTCTGGAAACTGTTTCTGTGTCACTAGTAAATGATTAGTAAATAATGCATATGGAAAAAGTCATGTGCATATGAATGTCAGTGTCCATTCAGGGGCCAGTCATCATAAAATTCTGACACAATGTAAAGAAATGTCAGGTTCAGATTAAGACAAATCAACCACATTTGCCACATTCAGTTTACTGGCACATTTGTTTGCTTGTGTTAATGATAATGAGTTGTGTTTATGTATTTTATTCGGGTGAAAATAGTGTGCACATTTGATCCAAGTCAATTCAACGTATGATTCTTTTTTCTTTTTTTTTATCACTGGTCTTATGCAGCCTCAGACATGGTTGGAAGTGTCTTTATTCTCTGGTGAACGGTGTGGCATGTGGCCAAGTTAGATATTTGTATGTGTGATTTGAGTCTCTGCCTGATAACTCCTATTTCCTATTATGTCTAGTTTAAATAGCAGTGTGGCTGAGGTGCCTCACAATTTCCGTACTCCAGGTAGTAATGAATAATTGACTTTTTCATTTTGCTACAGAGGTCTTTCCCAGAGATCTGCGGCAAAAGGAAAAGTTTCTGAAACATTTAACAGGTGAGCAACATGTAGTAGCTCAATAGTGTGCTGCACTGTGCTATGTAGTGTTGTGTGCACTTGATCATGCGTCTGTGTATCAACACCAGTTTGAATTTGTTGTTTGTTTCAGGGCCTCTCTATTTTAGCCCCAAATGCAGCAAACACTTTTATAGACTATATCATAATACCAGGGACTGCACGATACCAGCCTGTAAGTGCCACCGCCCTACATATCATGACACATTTAACGTAAAGCTCTGTGCAGTATTCAGTTAGTACTGATATCCTTGTCTTACTTTGTGGTGCTTATTGTAATGATTAGAAACTGCTCTAAATTTACTGCCTTTATAATGTGTTTTGAAGTCTTATGCAGTCCTCTCTGTTCATTTTTCCAGATTATAAAAGATGTGCTCGGCTACTCACAAGGTTAGCAGGCAGTCAGAGGTGCTCAGAGGGATAGACTTTGCAGGTAAATTGTTAACTCGAAGCACACAGTGTAATTATATCGCCCTTGTTCTTTATTTGGGTCATGTTAGCTATAATGTGTTAGAACATTTATCCAACCTAGTCATATCAAATATCCATCTCCTGTCTTTCCATGGCCTCAAAACAGTTCATAGATGTATCTTGCTGGTCTTATTCATTGTTCATTAAAATGTGGCACAGTGCTAAAATCGCATAAGGTCAAAGTTCTGTTGGAAAATGCACACATAGACTGCATAGTGTTTCCTCTTAAGGTTTAAAATGGTTTCATACTCCTCTGAGATTAAATGGTGGTCCTATGAAAAAGCAATGCTGTTTTAACTCTTTAATTCAAAGCATTGAATATTGGTTGATGTGTTGTGCAGTTTAACCCATTGAAAAATTAGCATATTATTCAGTTATTAAATTTTATTCTTATAATTCTGTGACTATTATTGCTGGGGCTATTACTGCTGTCCAATGCAAAACATGACCTTTGCTAGTTTTCTCCATCGTTTAAACCCTATAGCTTCTCTGTACATTATGTAAGTAATTTTAGATTAATAGACCAGTTACAAGGCTCACAATTATTTGGTTTTATTAGTTTTACCTTAACTTCCATCAAAATAAAGAATAATTTTCTCTTCTACTATAATGTTTTTTTTTCATTAAACAGTGACACTATGTGTCCAACTACAGGCCACAGTGTTTAAAGGGTTAAGGTGACAAAATTGCAATTCACCTACTACACTCTGTAATTGAAATGGGGCAATGGCAAGAATAATGTTTATGGAAAAATTCATAAAACTAAATTTGCTAACACTTCCCTCTTAAAAATATGTGCTATAAAGGGTTAATTGAGTGCTGCAATGGAACCAATTTAATTGAGCCCTTTCAAAGAACCTTTAAAGTGAGTTCTGTATGCCTTAAACAGTTCTTTATGGAACCAAGAATGTGTATTCTATGGTATTACTTACAGAAGCTTTTATAACACATTTTGTGTTGTGGAACCCACAAGTTGTTTTAACTCAAATAAAGTTGATATGTTGTACATAAAACTGGATACATAACATACATACACCTGTGATCATTTCCAGATCTTTGAGATGAATCAGCTAATAATAATTCTGTTTAGTGGATTGCCACATTGCCACTTTAATCACATAACAGTCTGTACACAAAACTATATATATATATATATATCACACATATTACTCAAATTCAAATGGGATCTCATAATAATTGAGTTTAGTTGGTTGCTACTGTAAGCCAAAATAAGTTCACCCAACTTAAGAACATAAGTTATGCATTAAGTTAAGCATTGTTGTTTTGTAACTTACACCTTTCCTATTGGCTCATGGCATCATCTGTTGGCATACTGGGTATGTCTTTCCCCATACACTTACCTTCATTGTGAAGGTGATCTCCCCATGCTACCTTCCTTTAGGAATGGAGTTCTGATTTATATTATGGTTAAGTGCCTGGACTCACTGTTGAAAGCTGCAAGAGCAAGTTGCCATTTTCTGTGCAGCCTGGTGTGAGCCTACTGTACACAGGCCCAGTACTACACTATTCAGTATAGAGTCATACTGATATTTAATTTATGGTTAACTCCGAAGATTCAATTCAACTAACAGATTTTTGAGTATTTCTAACCTAATATATTTGAGATGTTTTAACATTGCTAAGTACATTGAACTTATACCTTCTAATCCATTCAACAAAGCTTAACTTTTTTTCGATGAACATATCTGGGTTTACAGTAGTGCTTCAAAGAAAAACTTAAATTTTACTTCATGAAGGTCAAGTGTTAAGTGTCCAAAAGTATAACTAATGTTTTCCATGCTATTTTAATGAGGGAGGAATTTCTTCTGCAGCCAAGCACAGAGTTTACTTAACATCAGTGGTCATCTCTCCTTTGTAGAGTTCAACAGACCTGAAGAAATAAAGAGAACCAAGAAAAAAGTGCCTTGGAGAAGAACAGGGAAATCTGATGAACTCGGAATCTGTATTTGTCATTAGTTTTTTTTCAACAAAATGGAACTTCTCCATAGATTTCTACATACAGTATCACATCAGTCCTCACAGACTCACAAAATCAATATTGTGTTATGAACTTTCTGATGACTCTAATGGTGCAAGTGAAGATGATGTTCTACAGAGAAGCAAATTAACAAATGTCCTGCTGCCAAAACACTGTGACTGCTGCAATGCTTGTCAGTTAATATGCCTGCATGGGTTGTGTTCTGATTCCAGTAGTCTTGGTCAGTTCATTTGGTGAGAATCATTACTTGCTGAACATGGCTTCTGGTCCAGTAATCTTGACCTCAGAACAAACCCTCAGTCCCACGGTTGAATCATGACCTGCACAGTGAATTCTTGCCTTTAATTTGGTATTTGCAAGACTTTCTTTGGCAGAAATAAGTGATGAAAAGTGCTGGGCGCAGTTTATTTTATGAAAGACAAAAAAAATAAAAAATAAAACTAAAAACAGCATTCTCCTGAATATGAATGTCATATTGTATGTATTATAATGTATTCCTATATTCAAGCTATTGTCATTTGCTGTTGTCAAACATATTAAAGCATCCCAGCTACAGTGCAATATGTAAATATTGTAAATATAAGAAAATATATGATCTTTAAATAAACGTTTGTTATATAAATGTGGACTGTGGTTTGAGCTATAAACATTCTTGTGCTTATCTTAACTACCAGACGTCTGTTATCAAAAGAGTGTGGGAAAATATGACTGTTTCTTACTAATGACTCTCTAAACGGAACAATAATGCTTATATTGAGTCTGTGGCAAGGAAAGTAATAATTTGCAGTGAACCACAGGAACACAGTCCTCATTATGAGGGCTAGCAATTGATCTTATTGCTGAAAAGTTGATCACTTTACCACTGAATTAAATGAAGTGCTTGAGTTTGGTTTCAGGCTATGTAAGCATTGGATTGGATGCATATCGCCCAGACAAATTGCATTTGAATATCGCTATGAGAGATATACATAATGATGCCACTGGAGTAACCTGCTGCAATTTCAGCCATCCTTCTCAGGGTGTAATAGTAGGCATGAAGTCTGCTCAAGGCTATGAGACTGCCTCCAAGGGATTTGGAGAGCAGGACTTACGTAAACTCTAGTTCTCCCTGTCTGATTTCTCCTGAAAGCACTGTGGATCATCAAGTCTTACTCATCCAAATTAAAAGTGGTTGAAACCAATAGCACATACAGGCTCTACCACGTAGCAGATACAGTGACCAATCAGCAGCCTTGTTACTGGCATTACACAATGCAGAAATGTTATTCATGCTTAATGCTTTAGTAATTCAAGCAGATGAAACAGCATTCCCTGATTGAGCAATGGCCACTGGGGAACCTACAGCTTGCATGCCTGCCAGCCCTTACCATGTGGTTTGTGTGTGAATTAGCCTTTGTTCCTAGACTAGTGTAACACTTTCTACTGTTTCCCTGGTTGGTGAAACGTTTACTTATTGGCAAACATTAGGCCCTTAGCCCACAGCACCCACAGATCCATTCTGTGTAATGTGCCCAGGCATGCCGCAGTAGCACTCACTCTAAGAAGTTTATAAAAATTTTTCAATCAAGAGACACCCAGAGAGAAAGGCCTCAAAACAAACATGCAGTTAAGAACATTACAGGCTTAAATTCACAAGTGCAATTAGTTAACAGTTGTACATTCATAAGGAGTCACATCAAAGGGGTTTTTGCACGTGAAGATGAATGAATGACAGTATGCAGAGAGCAGAGGCAAGACAACTTTAGAGGACGAAAGCAGACAGGCAGCTAATGTGTTTAATCGAAGCATGTAGGCAAAGAGAAGCTGGCTCTGAAGTTTTTACATTGAATTGACACAAGTGAAGAAAAAATTTGTGTCTAAATCAAAATCCTATAAAAGAAAACAGCACATGATGAGAAAGCACTTTTGAAAAGCTGTTTATGTAACAAATCCTTAGGCCTCTCTTCGTGTCAGCACACAGAATTGATGCCAATTCTGTTATATTAATGTGAAATAAATAAAGTTATATACAGTGGCTTGAAAACTTTTGGGAACCTGTGATCACAATTTCTGTTCTGTTATTCTGTTGAATAGCTAAGGGATTAAAAGACAAAGGAGTTGATTTCCAAAAAGTTCAAAATTATTACAAAACATTTTGTTCAAATTTTAATATTTTAATAATAATTTTTATACAGTTTCAAAATAACTACAAAAGGCTAAACAGTTGAGCACCCTGTAGGGTCAGTGCTTATGTAAATCACCCTGTGGCGAGTATAACATCTTATAACATATTGTCTTTCATTTTCTTTTTGGGGGATTAAAAGTCACCTTTTGAAAGATGCTCAGAGGTTTGCTTCCAGAATTGGCTGGTATTTAATTAAATACATTTTTCCATCTACAGTACTAGACAAATGTTCCCCATCACATGCTGCTGCACAAATCCAAAGCATGATTGATTCCACCCAACATCCAATAGTAAGCAAGGTGTTCTCATTAAAATTTGGTAGCCTTTTCCCTAAGTAAAATTCAATTTTAAATTCATGAGTCCACAGAACATTTCCAAAATGCATCAACCATGTTTAGATGCTCTTTTGAATGCTTGACTGAGGATTGTAGAGAAAGGGTTTAAGAGTTCAGTATTTCTAAATCACTACATTATTCTGAAGAAGCTGAATATTTCATCTTTAATCTGCTCTTAATAGAGATCAGTTCATCTTCTACCCACTTAACTCTTCACTATAACAGAAAACAGAAAACGTCTGTAATAATTTGCATGTATGTTATATTCTGCATGCCACTGTGTAAAAAATAAAATAAATGTTGCATATATTTATATATTCAGCTTATGTTTTGGAACACAATAGCAACATATTTTACAATAAATATTTGATTTCCACTGGTAAAAACTATAACCATTATTTCTACCAGGACACAGTTTACAGTATGTTCAGGAGGTTCATGTGTTAGCAGAGTATGTCTGTCAACTGAGGTAACTTAGACAGTCTCTCTCTTTCTATCCTTGGGAAACTCCCACTAGCTGAAGCTGCCAACACTGTGGTTTAGCTGGTCTGACTCTTGATTTGGGTGGGAGCCAAATCACGGTAAGAAAGTAAAACAGCGAGTGCTGTTTTATATACACCAAAGGTGATTGACAAGTGACCATTATAGAGGAGCAGAAGGTCCAATTTACAGGGGACCACTGGATAGAATATTGTCACCTAGCAGAAAAGAATCAGATCTAGAATACAACATTATCTGTCACATAGGTTTAGTGGTTATATCAGAACCACAGAAAATAAAACAAATGTATAATTCTATAAGCTTAGCAGCTTAGTGTTGGACTCAGCAGACCCACAGAACTGACTGCTATAAGGAATCCCATGAAATTCCCATTTAAAGTTCCCAGGAGAAATCCAGCAGGTAGTGCTAGTGAGCAAGTGCTGCTCGTGGATAGGGGGACACGACTATTTTCCAAAAGCTCTTCTAAAAGCAGGACATGGAACTATTTAGTAAATAAAATCATCCCTAAATATTTCTGTAAGGGTGCAGCTTCAGCATGGAAGGCAATTAATTAATTTTCTTTAAGAGTTTTGAAATAACAAAAAAGTGTTGAAACGGACATATTTTGCTCAAAGCTGATGTGATGGATGTTCTTCTGACAAACATTTACCAAACCCCTGTTAATTTCAACACATTCTATGGGTGTGCATATAGCATGAATGAACTGAAAAATCAAAGTAATGGCTATCACAATATAAAGCATCTAACAATATGAGAAACAAAGTGTTTCTATAAAAATATGTATAAATATGTATATTTATTAATATGTATATTTCTATACAAATATGTACATATATATATATATATATATATATATATATATATATATATATATATATATATATATATATATATATATGATCACCAAATAAAATACTTAATTAATTAGCTTACTAAAGCTAAGTTATAAAACTTTTTAATTGATATGTAATAAATAAATAAAATAAATATTTTCTTAACAGCTGTTGATATTACTAGCACAATGTTCATCATGACATCCTTACAGTAATCTGTACAATAATTACAGTAATAAGTGACCATTTGTGTAGTACTGATTTAATTATGAGCACAATTTAAATTTAAAATTAGTTCAAAATGCTTTAAATTTGTAAGCCATAGCAGTGAGGTATTACTGCACTCAACCACGATGACATTAGTGACTAATCACCACAGTGCTGTGAACCTGCAAATTACATCAAAAAGTTAATAAGTTAACATTCAGCGTTTACATTGGTCTTTATCTGGATAAACAGAAACATTACTAGGTACAAAAATGTCATTCTGCAGCATTTCTGCCACCTTTTCTCACACTGGTTAACAAACCCTCTGTAAAACATTAATTCTTCTCAAAGTGACATGAAGCATTCGAAGAACTCCATAAGCTGATTACTGAACTGGACCTTTAGGGAGCACATGATCTGAGAGTGTGCAAAGTAGTGACCCTTTACTATTTACTCCTGAAAGCTCTATAGCATTATACACTATGTGCAGCATTAAGGTTAATGGTGCCATTTAGGTGAAAATATATAACAGTTACAGTTAAACATAATGCGAGAATAATAAAAAAAAAACTGCTAGGACACAAATAAGAAAAAACATGAACAAAAGCTTGCATCTCTATAAGTGTATCTTTACAGAAAAAAAAAAAAACATCTGAACTTTTAATGAAAGACAAAGCCAGATTAACATTATGTTAAAAAGTGAAAAAACCCCCAAAAAAACTAAAATGAACATGTAAGACAATGTAACAGCATGTAATGTACATGTACATGGACATGTAACAGCAATGAGATGATAAAAGAGAATGATACTTTACGTAACTGTTACATGAGTGTGTTTTGGCTTTAAATAATTATATAATCAATCAATCAATCAACCAATCAACCTTTATTTAAACTTGAAGTACATTGAAGGAGGCCCTCATTTACAATGCAGCTGAGCCAATACATAATGTGCAAAGAAGATCAAAAGAAAAAGAGAAAAGAAACAAACAACCCAGTATTTTAATATCATATAAATTGGGAGTGTTAATGTAAAAGACAGTTTACAAAAACAGGTTAACATAGAATTCATATTTTAATATACAAGTCCAAGAGTCATTTGCAGGCATACATGGTTCTAAATATACAAAGAAACCCAAAGAATGATTTTTAAAGAAGCACAATCAAAGAATCCTGTTTCTGTACTATATATAGTGCCTGTCATAATGTTTGTCACTGGATGCTGGAGAATTTTCTTGATATAGCCCTCTGTTCTGCAGTTTAAATCATTTATATTTATCTGCATACATTCTGGCTTTACCATGTTGAAATCACAACATGTTTTAAACACGCAATGTCTCTATGAAGACTTTAATGCTCAATATCTAAAACCCAAAACAGTGCAGAATGCAGATAGAACCTTATAGTAGATGCTATTATGAAGATAATAAACAATAATTATATATTCTATATAATTATTTAGAAAAACAGAAAAAAACAGTTAAACCTTGGGATCGCAAAAATCTGTGTGGAATATCAACACATTGGTTATTTATTACAAAGTGACTGGTAGGCCAAGGAGGACCTCCAATGCTGATAGCTGAACAATCCTCAATCCTTTTCTCAAAACTCTACAATTATCTGACAGATTAAAACAGCCGTCAGGAGGGGTGTATCTGTCAAAGCCTACTATATGTAGAAGACTGTAGAAGAACAGAGGAAAAACAGGGTTCATTGCTAACCACTAAACAGAATGGCCGGATCACAGTTTGCAAAAAGCTACCTGCAGAAAAAGGAAAAAGGTCTTGTGGACAGATGAGACCAAGACTGGTCTCATTGGTAAGCATAGAGCAGTGTGGAGACAAAAGGGAACTGCCCATGATCCAAAGCATACCACCTCATTTGTGAAACATGTTATGGCTTGGGCATGTATGGCTGCCACAGGCATTGGCACACTTATCTTCATTGATGACATAACTCCTGAAGGCTGTAGCACAATGAATTCTGAGGCGTAAAATAATTCTATTCAAGTTCCAGTAAATGCCTCCAAACTCAATGCAATCAAGGAATATGCAACTAAACATATTCATGTCTGATTGACTTGATTTGAAATTATACACTGTGGAGCGGAGACACATAGACCCTCTTGTTCTCCTCATTCCTGTGTTTGAGAAATACTTTTGTATTACTGGTGTAATCAGTGTGCTCTGTAACCAAATGTAGCTCAGTGAGCTTTATGGCCTCATTTACTATAACCTTGACACATATTACAGTCTCATGTCTCATGTCTCAGTCTCTGTCATTGTTCTCACTAAAACCAGACTGGATGTAGTAGAAATGTACTGAAAACTGAATTACTGAGTGATGAGTGCAGTGTTGTTGTGGCATATTTCATTATTCTGTTTCTTTTGTCTTGTGTAAAAGTTAATTTTGAGTCAGAAACAAAATGTAGACACCCCAGCTATGTCACAGTGTCCCCAGACCCCACTTTGAGAACTGTGACTATGTCAGACCCTTTTAGGACACCTGATGGTAAAAAGAGCCAGGCAATATGATGGAATTTGTGATTTTAGGTACTGGATAAGGCCTCATTTTGCTGTCCACACAGCCTCAGATCTTCATGGATTCCTCAATATGTTGGAAACATGACTGTGAATTGATGACTTCCTACAGATTTCTTAAGTTTATTTTCATACGTCATAAAGTCCATTCCAAAAATGCTCTGTTGGATTCTGATTCTTTGGCTGGGAAGGTCACTGAAGAACACTGAGCTCACTGCCATGGTCATAAAACCAGTATGAGAGATAACAGAGATGTTTTTGCTTTGTGATCTGGTGCATTATTATGCTAGAAGGAGCCATTAGAAGATGGGTAAGTTGAACCAAAACTGGCTGTGGCTCTCATCTGACAACTGTTCTGGCCCAAAATGTGGAAAAACAAATTCCCTATCCAATTACACCACCTCCACCAGCCTGAACTGACACAAGCCAGATTGTTCCATGGATTCATGCTGCTGGTGCCAAATACCAACACCATCATCTGTATGCAACTGTCCAGTTTTGGTGAGCCTGTGCCCACTGCAGCCTTAGCTTTCTGTTCATATCTAATCGAAGTGAACAAGCAAGCTTAAAGAAAGAAAATATCAAATACAAACACTCAGGCTCATAATCAGTAACCAACATTTGCTGCTTTAGAAATTATTTATATTAGCATGTCTGACAACAACAACTTGCAATAACTGGTGTGCATAGCAACAAGGAATTTGATGATACCACCTGCACTTTATCCCCACAGGGTTAGTTTATATTGCATGAAGGTGATTCTTCCAGGCCTCAAATGCACCCTAACAGGCAGGGAGAAAAGAGACACTTGTTACATTTCTTGCATAGCTGGGTGTGGATGAGTGACATTTGAGGGGGTGGCTGTATAAAACCCAGACAGGAGCAGCGAGTGCATCTTTATTTTGGCTTCCTCACCAGGGCAGGGAGAGCTACTACTGCATTCAAGGAGCTGCAGTGTACGGAGCTCACTTGAGGAAATAAGAAGCTGACAACTGTGCAACTGCATTTGGTGATTCATATGCAGTGATTCACATGTGCGTGTGTGTGCCTTCCTGTGCGCGTGTGTATGTGCCCTCTGCCAGGACAACTTCATTTTTAGCTGATTGTCACAGCACACATGACAAGCCAGTTTGGCTGAATTTTTTTAAGCATATGAGAGATGGCACAGGTCCCAGTGAAAGAAGGGAGAAGTCCAGTCTTGGATATTTCTAGTGAAATAGTTAAAAGGCTGTTATTTTATCAAGATTTATATATGTACACAATATCAAGTATTAGTTCAATCTTCTTAATATCACTAAATTAATTACACACACAGGACTTTTCACCATTAGGTGTCCTTCAATGGTCCAGTATAGTCATGGTTCTAAAAGTGGAATCTGGGGACAACTACAACCAGATAATCAGTGTAAGTACTGAGATATGATGAACTTAAAAAAAGTCAGAATATATATATATGATATATAACATATAACATTACATGATTTCATTGACTGCTTTTTAAAATTTAACAAAATGTTAAACCTTGCTTTGATTCCACAAACTCCGTAAGAAATCTGTGTACATAAGGTTGAACACACACACACACACACACACACACACACATACACACACACACACACACATTTTTTTACAGTGCCAGTACAGTTACATAATTTTAAATTCTGTGCTATAATGTTACCACAAAGCAATCAGAGCAAAGCACATTTGATGGGACAGGGGACAGGTAACAGGTTTTTCTAGAGATGACAAGACACTGATTTTTTTCTTTTCCACCAAAAGAAATCTGTTTCTTGAACTGGTTACATTCGGGCTTACAAGAAACTGTTTTTAGCAAACCAGCCTGTGTTTACACCATTTTTAGTGGAACTCGGGATACATCACAGAATACATCATCATCATCAACAGAGGGCGTTGTCCAGTGTCAGTAACAGAGGTACATGGAACAGAGAAGATGGTGGAGTGTATAATTAAGTGTAAACATTTGTGCTGTTCTCCATAATGCAAACATGGATCAACTTTTAGAGATCAGAAGACATAAAAGACTACACCATGTGAGATGAATGGCATGTCATTGCTCCTTGTACTAGACATAGCTGAAAAACCTAATCTTAGGTTCCCACTGCAAATTTTTTTTTTAGGTTCTGGAACCTGTTTTTGATAATGGAAATGCGCAGAATGGTTCAAAGTTAGGTCCGCAACATGAAACAGAACCCGTTCCACGTTGGTGGAAGCTGCATTGACTGCCTAAGTGGTAAAAAAAAGGATAGAGCAAGAACTACACATTTGTATTTGTCTAAGGAACATGAGGACATATCAGATGTGAAAACTCAAGCTAAAAACATTTTATTAGACCTAAGGAATAAACATCATGAGCCACCGCAAATGTGAAGCACATGATGTGGATTGCCAAACACAGAGGTGAACATCTGTCATGTTGCAGAATGAAAGAACACCAGGACATACGGGCCAAAAAATATTTTCTTATTTTTAGAAATGTCATATTTAGGTCATGGTGTTTGAACACAAAGCCCTTTCAATTCACCAAACAATGTGTTGATTATCCTGAATATTAAGACATTGGCAAACTGACTTCATTGCCCTTGTCCATGGCTCAAACAAATATGGAATATTGTAGAACTACTGGAAAACTGCAACTGCAACTTAATTCACGAGGAAGTCACTTCGTCCATTTCAATGAGCAGGTTCCCCTGGTTATTCATTAGGCATGGTGCCAATAGGTTCATGTTTAAATGCTCTGGACAGTCCTATTCTATTGGCACTAGTTTCCGACATGGACCAGTAGTATGTGTTCATTTGTATAACAGTGTAAGCAAAGGGTAAAGCTTAAAATAGCTGCATTCAACTGTATCAATTTGCAACTGGTGTACAAACATTTGGAAAATATCATTAGAATCATTTATTCATTTATGGGAATCACTGTTAAATAACAAATCTGCTGTAAGAACACTGAACTGTTAGCTGGAAGTCTGAAGAAAATATTGCATGTTATTGTGATAGCTGCTTATATTCCCCCTTTAGCTAATACTGACGTGACTTGTGACCCTCCTCCTTATCTCTGGAGACTTTAATCATGCTTCTTCTTTTTATATTTTGTTTGTTTTTATTTAGTATGTTACCTGCTACACCAGAGACAACAAAAAACTGGACCTGGTTTATGCCAACATAAAGGGGGCCATATATCTCCTTACCGCTCACGCCACTTAGAAGGTCTGATCACAATCCAATTCATCTTCTGCCTGTGTATAACCCCCTTGTATACAGAGAACCAGCAGAATAACCTCAATCTATTTTTCAATAGATTTGATCACTCACCTGCACATCACCCCACACAGACATCTTTGCTGAACACTCTGGTACACTACCTGCATGCTGTCCTACCCTGTTCTCTAAAGCTCTCAGCTCCAATCTGCCATTCACAAACCCCAGCACCCAGCCTCCCTGCTCCAGTCTGTCCTCCACAATGCCCCAAGTGAGGAGTGAAAGGAAAATCAAGACGAGGTCCAGATGGCATCAGTACCAGGCAAACATCCTGCGCAGATCGGTTCTGCAGGATCATTGAGCACATGTTCAACATGAACCTGCCTGAAGCGGAGAAGAGTACCACAACTGTGGAAAACATCTTGTGTGGTGCCTGAACCGAAAACGCAGCACCCACAGCACCTCAACACGACCCTCTTCAGTTTGCCTACCAGCCTGGCATTGTGGTGGATGATGCTGTCATATGTCTTCTACACAGAGCTTTCTCACTCTGAGAATCACCATTTTTGAACTTCTCCAGTGTTTTCAACACTATACAGCCTAGGCTGCAGAACATATTGGTGTGGATAGTCACCTAACAAACTGGATACCTTATACCTTACCAATCAACCATAGTATGTGATTGCTTGGGACTGTCTCTCAGACAAGGTCTGCCTCATAATGAGGAGGACAGCAAGAACAACAGACTGATTCAGGACTTTGTGTACTGATGTTTGCATAACCACCTTCAGATAAAATTGGGAAGAACTGGTGGTGGACTTCCACGGGTGCAGACACACCCCTCCATCAGTGAACATCCAGGGAATGGACATTGATGGAGCGGATTCTTTAAGTTCCACTTAAACACTAAATTGGACTGGTCAGTTAACACCACTACACTTTACACAAAAGGCCAGAGCAGACTCCACCTACTGAGAAAACTGAGGCCATTTGCTTCTTCCTGATCAGTGTGGTCCTGGAGCCAGACTCAGTCAGCACAAGGCTGGAATACACTGGAAGGTACCACCAGTTTCCTATTACTTATATACTCACACCTAGCTGCATCTTAGTATTCATCTACCATGTGTATTTTCTCAATTTCCCATGCACATGTTGCTTTACAAACTATTTCACATTATAATTGCATTAGTAGTAGGCAAATTGGTGGTGGCACAGGAAATAGTTGATTATTCTTTTTACAAATAGTATCATGTAACAACACTTATATATGCACTGATTGAAGAATGTGGCCTTTAATGGATACAAAAATCAGCATTACTGAGGAGTGAATAATTATGAAAGCCTATGTGCTGTTTTTAATAACACCAATTACAGTAATGGCTTGATTTTATAGCTACTGTTGTAAGCAATATCTGTTTACTGTGTCATTGCTCTACTTGGTCTCATTCATTTTTATAATCCTATACCACAGTGGTATTAACATTGCAATATGTATCAGTATATACTGTGCATCTGGAAAATATTCACTCAGCGCATCACTTTTTGCACATGTTGTGCACATGTTACAACCTTATTCCAAAATGGATTCATTTCCCCTCAAAATTCTACACATAATTTCCCACCATTGACAAAGTGAGAAGTTTGTTTGAAATCTTTGCAAATTTCAGAAACAAATAAAACACAAAACACATATAACATGTACATAAGTATTCACAGCCTTTGCTCAATTCTTTGTTGCAGCAATTACAGCCTGAAGTGTTTTTGATTATGATTCTACAAACATGGCACCCCTGTTTTTGGGAAGTTTCTCCTATTCCTCTTGCCAGACCTATCAAGCTCCATCAGTTGGGAGGGGAGCATCGGTGCACAGCCATTTTTAGATATCTCCTAGGATTTAGGTCTGGGCTCTGGCTTGGCCACTCAAGGACATTCAGAGTTGCCCCGAAGCCAATCTTTTGTTAACATGGCTGTGTGCTTAGGGTCGTTGTCCTGTTGGAAGATAAACCTTCATTCTAGTCTGAGGACCAGAGCGTTCTGGAGCAGGTTTTCATCAAATCAAATCAAAACAAATCAACATTTATTTGTATAGTGCTCTTCACAACTGAAGTTGTCACAGAGCAGCTTCACAGAACTCAAGAAATTAAAAGGTTAACAACACAGGAACAAAGGATAAGAGACAGATTCCCTAGTGAGCAAACCAAATGGCGACAGTGGCAAAGAAAAACTCCCTCAGAGCTGGAGGAAGAAACCTTGGGAGGAACCAGGCTCACAATGGGAGGACCCATCCTCCTCCGGTCAAACTACTTATACACAGCTTGGGGTCCTTCTCAGATGGGGCATGAAGAGATTGAGGTTAGGACCTAATCATTTCAGGCCGGTGGGTCATCATTAACTTGGAAAAGATACAGAGATGAATTAGATTTATGTTTAGATTTATAGAGAATAGAGAATGTAAACATTACCAGAGTGTGGCAAGTGACCCCGGCAGATCTGACTATAACAGCCTAACTAAGGAGAGAACCAGAAGGTAACATAAGCATGGGAGCATCCTGAAATATTGGTGTCTAACCACTCCACCGTCACAAACCTGAATGATGGCGTGAAGGAGTCAGATGGCAGCACCAACATCCCAGTTTACCATAAATCCCTATGTCCATGGACCCCTGGATCTGCAGCCTGTAAATATCTAAGACATTAATGACCAAATGCTACACTGAACAAGTATGTTTTCAGCCTAGACTTGAAGATTGAGACTGTGTCTGAGTCCCGAACATTATCTGGAAGGTTATTCCAGAGCAGGGGGCTTTGTGAGAAAAGGCTCTTCCCCCTAGTGAAGCCTTCTGAATTCTGGCAACTAATAGGAAGCCGGCACCCTGTGATCTGAACGTGATTGCTCATACAGGTAAATTAGATCCTGTAAGTATTCAGGAGCGAGCCTGTGTAGGGCTTTATAAAAGAATTTTGTAATCAATACGGAATTTGACTGGAAGCCAGTGCAGTGCTGATAGTATTGTCAAATGACTGACTGATGTGTTCAAATTTTTTTTTTTAGTTGGACCCTGGCTACAGCATTTTGAACTAACTGAAGTCTATTTAGGTTCCTGCTTGAACAACCTGACAATAGTGCATTGCAGTAATATAACATTGAGGTAATAAAAGCATGCACCAGTTTTTCAGCAGTGTGCAACTGAGAAATCGGCCAGATTTAGCATTAAGCATTTTTTTCCTTGCAATTTTAGGACCCAAAAGGAGGACCTCTGTTTTGTTACTATTTAGAAGGAGGAAGTTACGCAAAATCCAATATTTTATGTCTTTTATACCGTCTTCCATTTTCTTTAATCTAGTTTTATCATCAGGTTTAGCTGATGATACAGTAGTGAACAGTAGTGGTCCTAAAATAGAGCCTTGTGGAATTCCATATCTCATTTCAGTTTGATTGGAAGACACATCCTTTACATTTACAAATTGAAACCAATCGGTTAGGTAAGATTTGAACCACAAGAAGGCTGTCCCTGTGATTCTGACCACACTTTCTAATCTTTCCAGGAGAATAGTGTGATTGTATCAAATGCTGCACTTAAATCTAGCAGCACAAGCAGGGACACACATCCTTGATCAGAGGCAAGAAGGAGATAATTTGTAATCCTAACTAGGGCTGTCTTAGTACTATGATGAGTCCTGAATCCAGATTGGAATTTTTCATATGTGATTCTTGTGCAGAGTGATGCACAAGTTGTTGGGCCACCGGTTTTTTCTAAAATCTTAGATATAAGATCAAGGTTGTCTCTGTCTCTGTACATCACTGCAGTCCTCTTTCCCTTGATCCTGACTAGTCTCCCAATTCCTGCTGCAGAAAAACATCCCTACAGTATGATTTTGCCACCTCCATGCCTTCAGATATGATGCTTGGCATTCAGTCCAAAAGTTTATTTCTCATGGTCTGAGATTCCTTTTGATGCATTTTTGCTAACTCTAGATGGGCTGTCATGTGACATTTACTGAGGAGTGGCTTCCGTTTGGCCACTCTACTATAAATGCCTGAATGAGCGATTGGTTGTGCTTCTGTGCTTCTCTGTGGAGCTCTGCCAGAGTGATCATTAGGTTCTTGGTCACCTCCCTGACCAAGACCCTAATACCATGACTACTCATTTTGGCCAGGCAGCCATCTCATTGAAGAGGCTTGGTGGTTCCAAACTACATTTATGGATGACGGAGGCCACTGTGGTCATTGGGACATTGGGGGCAGCGGAAATGTTTCTGTTCCCTTCCCCAGATCTGTGTCTCAGTACAATCCTGTCTTGAACGTCTACAGACAGTTGCTTCAGACTGGCTTGGTTTGTGCTCTGACACGCACTGTCTACTATGGGACATTATGTAAACAATGTGCGTGATCAGTAAGGTTTATCATTTTAACTTATCATAAAAATACCGAAGGACCTAATGCAGTGGCCCTGACAATATTTTGCACAATGATATTTTGTATGATATTATAAAAGAAGACATAATTTGCAGTTAATCAAAGATAAACATGATATGCTAAAATATCTTAATGCAAATCTGTGTTTTTTGTGCAAATGCTGGACACAGACTACTTTTGACAAAATGTCTTATAATTTAATTACATCTGAAGCATTTCACAAATCAGGCATTCATAAAAATTAACTCATACCAAAAACCACTCACAATAATTCACTCACTGCAGTAACAACTCACAATACATTGATCATATCAGTAACAATTCGTAATACTTTGATCAAACCAGTAAACACTGGTAATACTTGACTAAGTCCAGTAACCACTCACAATACTTCTCTCATACCAGAAACCACTCAAAAGACATCACTCAAAAAAGTTACCACTCTCAATACTTCACTCAAACCAGTAAACACTCACTATACATTGCTTATAACAATAAACTCTCACAACATACCACTCATACCAGTAGCCACTCACAAAACATCACTAACATCAGAAACCACTCACAATGCATCACTCAAACCAGTAACCACTCACGATACAGCACTTCTTCTTTCGGCTGTTCCCTTTAAGTGTTACCATAGCTGATCATCTGCCTCCATCTTACACTATTCCCTGCCTCCTCTACTGTTACACCAACCATCTCCATATCAAACTTCTGTGAGGTCTTCCTCTTCTCCTTCTGCCCAAGATTCTTTATCCAATATATCCACTATTCCTCCTCAACACATGTCCAAATAATCTCAATGGCCTCTCTAGTTTTATCACCAAACTGCTCCACCTTCACTCTCCCTCTGATCTGCTCATTTCTAATCTTGTCCATCCTCGTCATTCCCAACGAAAATCTCAGCATCTTCATCTCCACCACCTCCAGCTCAGCCTCCTGTCTTTTAGACAGAGCCACAGTCTCCAAACCATACATCATAGCAGGTCTCACTACTGTCTTGTAAACCTTCCCTTTCACTCTTGCTGCTAACCTTCTGTCACACATCAGCCCTGACACCCGTCTCCACCCACCCCATCCTGCCTGCACCCTCTTCACAATACAGCACTAAAACCACTATTTACTCAAAGAAAAATCGCCCATACCACTAAGCACTAATAATACATCACTCATACCAGTAACCACTCACAATTCTACATTCATACCAGTAACCACTCCCAATGCATCACTCACATAAGTAAACTCTCACAAAACATCAGTCAAACCAGTAACCACTAACAATACTACACTCAAATCGAAAACCACTTGCAAGAGATCACTCATTTCATTCATACCAGTAACCACTCACAAAACAATATTCATACCAGTAAAGTCTCACATAACTCATACCAGTAACCACTCACAAAACCTCACTCAAAACAGTAACCACTCACAAAACATCACTCAAAAAAGGAAACACTCACAATACATCATTAAACCAGTAAACAATCAGAATACATCTCTCACACCAGTAACCACTCACAATTAGTCTCTTATACCAGTAACCACTCACAACACTCAAACTAGTAACAACTCACAATACATCACTCAAACCAGTAACCACTCAAAAAACATCACTCACACCTGTAACCACTCAAAATACATAACACATACCAGTAGTCACTCAAAATAATTTACTCATATCAGTAACCACTGACATCACTAATCAGTACCCACTCACAATACATCACTCATACCAGTAATCACTCACAATACATCACTCATACCAGTAATCACTCACAATACATCACTCATACCAGTACCCACTCACAATACAACACTAAACCCAGTAACCAGTTAAAATACATCACTTATAACAGTATCCACTCAAATAAATCACTAATACCAGTAACCAATCACAATACAATACCCATATCAGTAACCACTCACAATACAACACTCAAACCAGTAACCACTGGCAAAATATGACTCACACCAGTAACCACTCATAATACATAAATAATACCAGTAACCACTCATAATACATAAATAATACCAGTAACCACTCACAATACATTACTAAAACCAGTAACTATTCACAATACAACACTCAAATCAGTAACAACTCACAACACATGAATAATACCAGTTAGAGTTCACATCACTAATACCAGTTACCACTCACAATACAACACACACCAGTACCCACTCACAATAAAACACTCAAACTAGTAACCTCTCACAAAACATCAGTAATACCAGTAACCACACACAAAACATTACTCATACAAGGAACCACTCACAATACATCACTTAAAACAGTAACCACTCACAACACATCACTCTCACTAGTAACCACTCTTAATACAACACTCAAACCAGTAACCACTCACAATGTAACACTCAAACCAGTGACCACTCAAAATTCATCAGTCGCACCAGGAACCATTGACAGTACATCACTCCCACCAGTAACGACTGACATCATTAATACCAGTAACTACTCTCAATATAACACTCAAACCAGTAACCACTGAAAAAATAATCACTAAAACCAGTAACCACTCACAATATGACACTCAAACCAGTGACCACTCACAATACATCACTAAAACGAGTAACCAGTCACATCACTCACCAGTAACCACCGACAATACGTAACTAATACCAGTACACAGTCACATCACTCACAACAGTAACCAATCACAATACATCACTAATACCATTAACTGCTCACAATACAACACTCAAACCACTAACCACTCACAATACATCACTCATACAAGTAACCACTCACTATACCTCACTTCATACCAGTAACCACTCACAAAACATCACTAATACCAGTAACGACTCACTTCACTCAAACCAGTAACCACTCACAAAACGTCACTAATACCAGTAACCACTCACAATACATCACTCTCACCAGTAATCACTGACAATACATCCCTCACACCAGTAACCACTCACAATACATCACTAACCCCAGTAACCACTCACAATACATCACTAATACCAGTAATTGTGATATGGATGGTGTGATCTATTGTTTAATGGAAAATGTATCATACATAAAGAATGGGTGCTGTAATGTTTGTAACGTTTAACACGTTGATCTAATGTTGATCAGAGGAAACATTAGAGGCGCTGCAGGGGTCCTGGCTGGTTCACACAACGTCATTCTCCCTTTCTGTCCAAATGATCGCCTGATTCAAAAAGCTGAAAGTTTCTCATGCAGGGTTTCTTTTCTGCTCCTCAACCACATGAATTACTTCACTATAAACAGTCGAGTGTGAGATTCCCTTCCCGCCTCGTGCGCAGACGTGGGCAGTCTAACGTGACTAGGGTCCTTCAACACACAATTAGGAAGCAACAGGTTTGGCAGGTGTGTCGGAAGTGGAGCGCAGGCGTCTTTACCTTCGCCAGGTGAGCAGTGACACCGAGGCGTCTCCGGTCCTGACAAACACGTCGCTTTTGGTAAAAGTAAGTGGAAAAGGCCGTTTTTCTCTCCCCTCTCCTGCTCAGGTAACTCAAACACATGTCAGACTGCAGAGAGTCTGACTGGGCAGCTGCGCTGGTGTGGTGTGTGCAGCAGTGTTTGTGTTTCCTTTCAGAAAACGCCTGGCTCTGCAAAACGCTCCGACAGACGCGCACAAAGCCGTGATCGAGCTGAGCTCACGGACCTGAACTGACAAACAGCCCGAAAGCGACCACCTGCATGCTGTGTTTATGTTCATTTAGTGTTTGTGCGCAAACTGATGACTGTCAGTGGCCTGCTCCCAACTTTATGTCTCGTCTTTCCCAGTTTGTAAGCAGGCCTGAGGTCTGATTTTATTGCGGTGCAGTGTAGTTTATTGCAGTGTAGTAAGAATATTAAACAGGTGTGTGCAAATGTTTTGCTTTAAGTAGATGGAAGATGTTGCACTTTGTGTAACAGCAGGGTAAACATGCCACCTGTCCTGTAAATCATCTGAGGTAAAGTTTTTAATGCACCTCTACAACAACGATCCCAGTATATGAAGTATTGTGATGAAAATACTGTCCTGTGGTGACATTCGTAGGACAGCTGTCTAACAAGAAGCTGATTATCCCTCTAACATTTAGCTTGAAGTTGATGTTTGAACAGAAAATCCTTTTTTGTTTCCTACTTAAATAATTGTTTTAATCAGTTGGTGAAAACAAACCTTCTTAGAAAAATGTTGATGGTCATGCATGACGAGGATTCAAAATAGCTACAGTGGTTTAAATGTCATGTTGACCTTAACAGTAGTTAGTTATGTGAGAAAATGAAGTCACTATATGAAAACATTTGTCTTCAAAATGTTTTAAACATATGAAAATTTAGTCTTTATTTATACTATATTGGAGGATGTATGTGATATTAAACATAACGAAACAAATGCCTGAAGAAATCATTTGTAAAATTTAATTACAAATGCAAGTTCTTATTAGGGAAAAAGTTTGGACTCCCTCATATTTGTTGCTGTTTCAAATGCCTAAAATTAGAGTTTGGTCCAACACATTTGTTACAAATGATTAGCCCATCATTAGAGAGGACTTTGGAGGAGGTTGTTATTCATTCATATCAGACATTCATTAAGGTTGTTCTTGATTGTTGAATTGGGTGGCATCATGGTGAGATCCAGAGAGCATTCTGCGACCTTTCGTAAGTTGTAGATCAGGGGTAGGTAACCTTAGTCCTGGAGAGTCAGACTCCTGCACAGCTTACTGGAATGAATTCCTCTGTTAATGATCAGGTTTAGTAGCAGAGAAATCAGCAAACTCCAGGAAGCTGGTCAAGAAATGTTTTGAGAATGACACGTTTTGTTTTTCACAAAGTTTGCTGACTTTGTCAGATGTGAATATGGTATACTGAATTAAAGTTATGAACATTTGACATGTTTCCTAATGTTTTATTGATAAATGTATCCAATTTAAGCAAAGACAATATTTACAGTGTTGACCCTTCTTTAAGACTTCTGCATTTCCCCTCAGCATGCTCAACATCTTGAGAGATGGCAACCCATTCTTGTCTAATCAGTGTTTGGGAGTTTCTGGGTTTTGTTTGCCCACCTGCTTTTTGAGGATTGACCACAGGTTTTCAATGGGATTGAGATCTGGGAAGTTTCCTGGCCACAGACCCAAAATTTCAATGTTTTGTTGAACGAGCCACTTGGTTATCACTTTTGCTTCATGACATGGTGCTCTGTCATGCGGGAAAAAACATTTTTCATCTTCAAAATGCTCCTGGGTCCTTGGGAGAAGTTGCACTTGGAGGATGTTTTGATACCATTCCTTATTAATGGTGGTGTTCTTAAGGAAAATATAGAGCAACCCTCTCCCCTAGATGAGAAGCAACCCCTCATGGTAGTGCTCAGCTTTTTCCTTTTTCTTTTAGGGACATTTATCCAGATGTCCCAAACAGTCTGAAGAGGGCTTAATCAGATAAAATAACTTGACCCTAGTCCTCTGCAGTCCAATCCCTATACTTTCTGCAGACTATCAGTCAGTCCTTGCTGTTTTTCTTGGAGGTAAGTGGCTCCTTTGCTGCCCTTCTTGACCAAACCATCTTCCAAAAGCCTTTGTCTCACTGTGCGTTCAGATGCAATCGCACCTGCCCTCTGCCATTCCTAAGCAAGCTCTGCACTGGTGGCCAGTCTCATGTCTGCTTCCTCTATCGGAGATCGTCCTGATGCTTGCTTGACTTGGGTGCCCTGAAGCCTTCTTCACTGCAAGTGAACCACTCTCCTTGAAGTTCTTGATGATTTGGATAAATGGTTGATTGGGGCTCTATGTTACAAGCAGCAATATCCTTGCCTGTAAAACCCCTTTGATGCAATGCAAAGATGACTACATGATTTGCTTTGAGTTAACCATGGTTAACAGAAGAAAACTTAAGCACCTCTACCCCTTTACTCAGCATGACCGAGTGATATCAGATGTCTTGTTCTCATTAACCTTTTCTCCTGTGCTAATGAGACCAACACTGAAATTATGTTTGCAAAGCCTGATCTTCACAACAAGTTTGTGGAAGTATATCATGACACAAACAAAGGAGGAGCTCAGAAAAGTAGTCTCATCAGGCTGAAAAGGGTTACAAATGGATCTCAAGAGTTTGGACCAAATCTCACATCAAGAGCAAGGTCTGAATATTCTGCCAATCCACAAAGGAACCCAAGGAAACTTCTATGCAACTAAAGCCTGGTGCTGGTCCCGCTTATCTTCACCCAGTACACAGCAGACTTCTGCTACAAGTAAGACCTGCGTCACATCCAGAAGTTTGCTGATGAAACAGCCATAGTTGGGTGTATCAGGGATGATAGCGAGGAGGGGTATTGGAGTCTGGTGAGGGACTTTGCAGCCTGGTGCCACAGGAATCATCTGCAGCTCAACACCTCAAAAGACCAAGGAGCTGGTAATCAACTTTGGGAAGTCCAGACCAAAATCACAACCAGTTCTGATTGAGGGAGATGAGTTGGGGTTTGTGGACTCATAAGTACCTCGGGCTGTGGCTGGACAGCAAGACTGGTCGTGTAACATCAACCACCTTTACAGAGGGGGACAGAGTACGCTGTACTTGAGGAGGCTACAGTCCTTCAACATCTGCAGGAAACTCTTGTGGATGGTTCACCAGTTCATGTTCGTCAGTGTCCTGTTCTACACTGTGGTTAGCTAGGGGGGGCAGCATATCCAAGAAAGACACATACAGGCTAGACAAATTGATCAGGTGGGCTGGCTCTGTGGTTGGCACAAAGCTGGTCTCTTTGGTGTCAGTGGCAGTGAAGAGGACTGACATTATGGACAATGCCAGTCACCCTCTACATTTCGTCATTGGCCACCAGAGGAGCCTGTTCAGTGAGAGACTGCTCCTTCCCAAGTGCAGGACCAATAGACTTAAAAACTCTCTTGTCCTGCATGCCATCAGACTGTACAACTACTCTCTGGGGGGTGGGGGGAGAGGTAACATGAGGACAGACAATGGGAACGAGTAGGAACCAGTAACCTGCAACCCGACCACCACAACACAACTGTTCTTGTGCAATAAACAGTTCAAAAGTGCAATAATAATGTGCAATACCCTGTACTATGCACTTTTTATCTACATTGTATATTGTATGATGGTCTCCATATTATATATTCTTTATATTTCCATAGTGTTTTACTTTACTAAATTATCTTTCTACTCTTTTCTGTACTGTACTGATGCTGTTGCTGGAACCTTAATTTCCCTGAGGGTCCCTCCCAAGGGATCAGTAAAGTTCTTTCTAATTGAATCTAATCTTATGAACAAGCTAAAAGGTGGATTAATGTTTAGTGTACGTATGTGATCAAAATGGATCTTTTTCCTTTCCCATCTATGAAACAAGATGGTGGTATTTGGATTTGGGCCTGTTATCATTGATGGAACAATAAGACCTCTATCTAGCACACTAGTCATTCTACCAAAGAATGGTTAAAGAAGATTGAAGTTAATGGTTTGGAATGGCCCAGTCAAAGTTCAGACCTCAATCCAATAGAAATGTTGTTGAAGTACTTGAAACAAGCAGTTCATGGAGGAAACCTACCAACATAAGTTGATGTATGATTAGAAGGTTTGCATCATTTTACAAAACTTTGAACATTTTATTGTGAAGCAAATAACAAAAGTCAGTACTTTGTACAGTAAATTTCACCTCTGGGATCTTTAGCCAATTCTTCAAGGCAACACAGCTCCAGCTCCTTCAAGTTCAGATGGTTCCCGCTGATGAAAAGCTATGTTCAAGTCTGACCACGGATTCTCAATTGGCTTTGTTTAGGCCATTCCAATCCATTTTCATGTTTCCCCTTAAACCGCTCTTGTGTTGCTTTAGCAGTATGCTTTGGGTCATTGTCCTTTTGGAAGCCGAACCTCCATACCAGGCTCAAACAGGATTTGCTCAAGAATATCTCTGTATTTAACCATCCATCTTACCCTCAACTCGGTTTCCCAGTCCGTGCTTTTGAAAAACATCATCCCATGAGCATGATGTTGCCACCAATGTTTCACCGGAGTGATGGTGGTCTTGAGATGTGTGTTTTGTGCCAGACATAATGTATTCCTTGGTGGACAAAAAGTTGTTTTTTTTTGGTCTCATCTGACCAGAACACCTTACTGCTTGTATTTGGGGAGTCTCCCACAAAGATCAAAATGACCCGTCCTATTTTTGTCTTTGAGCAAAGGGTTCTTTTTCTGGGCACACTCTTTCATAAAGCCCAGCTCAATGGAATGTACAGCTTATTGAGTTCAGATGGATAGATCAATCCCTGCTTGGGAACTCTTCGGGGTTACCTTTGGTCTCTGTGCTGCCCTTCTGATTAATGCCCTCCTTGCCTGGTCTGAGTGTTTTGGTGGGCGGCCCTCTCTTGGCAGATTTGTTGTGCTAACATTTTCTTTTTATTTGATGGCGCTCTGGGGGATCATCAGAAATGTTAATATTTTATCCCCAAACCTGGTTGTACAATTTTGTTTCTGACTTGCCTGGAGATCCCCTTTGTCTTTATGGTGTTTGGTTAGTGGTGCCTCTTGCTTAATGGTGTTGCAGCCTCTTGGGACTTTCATAAAAGGTGTGTATATACTGACAGATCATGTGACACTTATCTTTCACTAAGCATGTGACTGAAGGCAATTGGTTGTATCAAGTTTTTGGGGGCTTCTTAGAAAAGGGGGTGAATATATATATATATATATGCACCTGCTAATTTTCAGCTTTTTATTTTATGCAGATGCATCATACATGATTCAGATTAAAAAATATTTAAATACAGTTTGTAATGTAACAAAATGGGTGAAGCCGGTGGGTGGGGGGTGAATACTTTAGCAAGGCTATGTATGTATGTATGTATGTACATCATGTGATTTGCATCTCACTGTTAAGCTAGTAAGGAATAACCAAAAACCACAGACAGGGCAACAATGTAAAGCAGAGCCTGTTTTCAGGATTCAGTGCTGCAGGCTTTGTGAGGGAGCTCATCGTGCTCTAGCTCAAGTACCATGTCTACTGTCCATTGAACACAGAGCTCTGTTTCACTTCTCACAGCCTTACGTCAGAAATTTATCTAATCCTCTTGTTTAACAGACCAGCCGCAGGCTGAGGATTTTATCCACAACACTTGTGATTTTTCATGTGTGTAAGAAGATGGCAGTTCAACTATAGTTTAACATTAAAATTAACTTCTCTGAGATACAGAGTGCAGAATGAAATAGCTGGTTAAAAAAGACACATTTGTATGCCTTCAAGGCTGGAGTTGTCCAAAAATGTACCCTGTTCATTATATAGTGTACTTCTCTGGGGTTACACCATTTTGTAGTCATATCTGAAAAAAATCATTTTTTTAATGAGTCATAATTTAAATCATAATTTTAATGAGTGATTGAATAGAATAGAATAGAACTTTATTGATCCCTTGGGAGGGTTCCTTCAGGAAAATTAAGGTTCTAGTAGCAGCATCAATAAAGTAGTACAGAAAGCATAAAGATAGGCAGAAAAAAATAATTTAGTAGGAGTAAGAAGCATTATATAAATATATAGAATATATAATATACAGAATATATTACAATATACAATATATATAATAGTGCATGAGAAAAGAGTCCTGTAGGAGGGTGTATTCCACATTATTATTGCACTTAAAAAAAACTGTTTATTGCACAGAGAGTCCAGTGTGTTGTGGTGGTTGCAGGTTGCTGTTGACTGTTGGTTCAGTTCCTACTCATTCCCATCCTTAATCTTCCTGTTACCCCCCAGAGAGGAGTTGTACAGTCTGATGGCGTGTGGGACAAAAGAGTTTTTAAATCTATTGGTCCTGCACTTGGGAAGGAGCAGTCTCTCACTGAACAGGCTCCTCTGGTGGCTGATGACAGTGTGTAGAGGATGACTGGCATTGTCCATAATGTCCAGCACTTTTTTCAGTCCTCTGCCACCGACACCAAAGAGTCCAGCTTTGTGCCAACCACAGAGCCAGCCCGCCTGATCAGTTTGTCCAGCCTGTGTGTGTCCTTCTTGGATATGCTGCCCCCCCAAGCATACCACAGTGTAGAACAGGACACTGACGACCACGGACTGATAAAACATCCCCAGGAGTTTCCTGCAGATGTTGAAGGACCGTAGTCTCCTCAGAAAGTACAGCCTGCTCTGTCCCTTTCTGTACAGATGTTACATGACCAATCCAACTTTCTGTCCAGCCACAGCCCGAGGTACTTTTATGATTCCACAGCCTCCACCTCATTTCCCTCGATCAGAACTGGTTGTGACTTTGGTCTGGACCTCCCAAAGTCAATGACCAGCTCCTTGGTCTTTGAGATGTTGAGCTGCAGATGATTCCTGTGGCACCAGGCTACAAAGTCCCTCACCAGGCTCCGATACTCCTCCTTGCTATCATCCCTGATGCACCCAACTAT
Organism: Acestrorhynchus altus; assembly: GCA_034509495.1. NCBI lineage: Eukaryota > Metazoa > Chordata > Actinopteri > Characiformes > Acestrorhynchidae > Acestrorhynchus > Acestrorhynchus altus. The sequence continues at coordinate 21,709,852 of CM067513.1, forward strand.
GGCTGTCATCACCAAACTTCTGAATGTGACACAGCTGTGAGTTGTAGCAGAAGTCTGCCGTGTACAGGGTGAAGAGAAGAGGGGCCAGCACTGTGCCCTGGGGTGCTCCAGTGCTGCTGATCACAGTGTCAGACGTGATGTCCTTCAGCCTGACATACTGTGACCTGTCAGTGAGGTAGCTATATATCCAGGTGACCAGGCATGGGTCCACTCGCATCCTCATCAGTTTGTCCTGAGGCATAAGGGGCTGGAAGCACTTGAGAAGTCCAGAATCAGGATCCAAACTGTGCCATTCCCCTTATCTAGGTGCGAGTGGGCTCGGTGTAGCAGGTAGATGATTGTGTCTTCCACACCAACACCTGCCTGGTACGCGAACTGCAGATCATCCTGGCCGTGTTGCACCTGGGGTCTGAGGAGACCGAGGATTGTACTTCTAAGTAATCATCTTGTTGTCTAGCAGCTCATACAGAGCATCACTGAGCCTCCTCCAGCTGGTATCACACCTGGCACACAGTCCTGAAACATGATGCCCAGCATCTGTGATTGCATTTGGGAATGCTAAAGACAATGTTGTGAAGGAAGTAGCTGAATATGCAGATATTGGTTCCATGCACTGTGTGAGCTGATATTTGTTCCATGCACTGCTGGATAACCAAGTGCTTACCAAGGGACATAACATTCCTATCCCTGTACTCCAAGATGACAATTGTCATTTTTCCACGGCTGCAAATGTGACTGATTTAACATGATGAGGATTCAGGAGCATTCACACTTGTGGACTGCCCCCACAAAATTCACTGATGTCTTGAAATTATTTGGGACTACCTAGAAATGGTGAAACTACAGGAAAGGCATCCACAAAATCTGACCAAACTACGCAATTCACTGATGTAAGAGTGGCTGAACAGTGATGTCACCTACATCCAGAAATGTTTCCGGTTCATGCCTAATTGAATTGCAATAGTTATTTGTGCTTGTGGAGGTATTGCACTCTATTAGTCACAGGATATTTTTGTTGTCCGGTAAACTTATGATGTACTCTAAAGGGTATGGATTACCCATACCCATAACCATTGTATGGTTTGAATAGTCAAATACACAACTTCTGAAGGTTGTGTATGTGTTCAGCACTAAGCTTGTACAGCAGGGGTGTCCAATCTTATCTGCAAAGGGCCGGTGTGGCTGCAGGTTTTCATTCTAAACAACCACTTGTGACACCTGATCTCACTTACTTAATCAACAGGCCAGTTTTCAAACAGCTGATGTGTTTGGCTGGAATGAAAACCTGCAGTCAAACCGGCCCTTTGTGGATAAGATTGGACACCCCTGTTGTACACATAATGAACTGTCTGAAATCATGGTGTCTTGTTGAATTCTGTTCTCTATAATAGTGCTGTATAAAGTAATCTGGATTTTCACATGTAGGGGAAAGTGAATATGGCAAAGTTTAGGTTGTAAGCAGAGCGTACTAGAGATGGATGGATTGATTGACTATTAAACGGTCTTGAGAGCTGCCCTCAAAGTGTGCACAAATTCATAGCTCTTCCTTATTAAACTCACAGCTGAAAGAAACCAACTGAGGCCAGTGTTGGAAGTCCCTGCTCCATGTGCTGATTAATGCCTTTCTTGTCCTTGTTTTTACTGTATCTGACTCATATTTGTATAATGTGTAAAACTAACATGGGGAAGCAGAGTAAAGACTTTTTAGAATACTAACCGATGCAGTGAGTATCAGAACAAAGCACAAACAGTAAACACCACCATCGAATTTGAGCTTTACAGAGCAGCTCTCCACTGGAGTTAATGTGGTGGCATATTGAGAGGCAATTCACAGAACAGTGCAAAAGCCCACCATGAATGGCGTATTAACAAATAATGCCTGGATGTGGCATTCAGCCCTGCCTTTCAGCAGTTGTTAAAAAAAAAAATCAAACAGTCCAATACTATTGTTTATGCTGTTGTGCATCATTTTGTATGGTTTCTGTGTGTGTTTATTGTGAAGCACCTTCTCATTTTGCATGAAAAAGTGCTATATAAACAAGATTTTACTTGGGTTTTAGTTTTTTCAACACCTGACATGCATAACACCTGTTTAGCTAAAGTTGGATCAAGAAAAAAACATAGCCTACCATTTAATAGATCTATAATTGGTAAATTATGTTTTAAAAACCCAAAATGAAACTTTAACCTTACCATAGCATGGACCTTTTTCTGTCCAAATGTTTGTGAACACAGCTTCTAATGAATGCATTCTGCTACTGTAACTTGCACCCATTACTGACACAGTACACACACAGCCTGTCTAATCCCTGTACAGAAATACTGCTAATATAATAGGACACTCTGTAGCACATTGACATGATTGCCCCTGTGCCAGTTACTCCAACAAAAGGATAAGCTTTTTTTTTTTTTTTTTCTTTTTTTTTTTTTTTTTTTTTTAATCCCCTTGATTTTCAGGGATCTTGTACGTTTTTCTTCTAAATAAGACTGCCTTCTCTGAATTACGAGGTCATTGAGTTCACTATACAAATTACTCTACATTTTGCACCTTTTACTCCTTGGCTGTTGGGCCCTTATTCAATCAGACCGCATTACAGCAGTGTCATATATGAACTGTCAGTGAGGCCCACACAACCATGGTTACCAGAGATTATTCACCTCCTGTCCCAGGAGCCTTGGCTCCTCCCATCAGGAAAAATTCTCATACCCCAACATCTTTGTTGGTTTGGCCTTTGAATGGGCACAACCGAAGTGCTATGAATTTATCTTCTGATGTCATCAAAACAATCCAAAGTTGGAAAGTAGCTTCAATGTTATCACTTTGACTATAAGTGGTGTGTCTTTGAGTCAGGGTGTGAGCTCAGAGGGGTTATTCTGTTTTGTGCTTGGTGCCAGATGCGCTTTGTGCTTTTGAGCTGCTATAGAGCACAGAACTTAAAATTCTCTCCATTTATACCATTTTACTGCTCATGGTAAAGTCAACCATGTGTGAAGTACATGCTTTTCTGTGTATCCAGCTTGCATGCACTTTGATGCACATGACACTGAAGGTATGTTTGTTCTTTTTGGAGCTTTTTGCTTTCCACCCTACTCCTTTTTCCTCTGAGGAGGCTCACAGGCTGCATTGCTTGTGCTCCATTAAGTCTGTGAGCTGGTCTATACCACACACATTTGTCAGATTTTATCAGTTTGACGTTACTAAGCCTTCCTTGGCACATACCTTTCTCAGTATAGGATCATTAGAGTTTGAGACCTTAGTCCCCTCTTGTCTCTCAATTTTCCTGCTGGGAGAATTCCTTTACTCCCATCTTTTCTATTTTACTTCAACCAGTCTTGTAAAACTTTGATCCTTTTATCTGTTCTGTCCTGTCCTGGGTTTTTTTTTTTTTTTTTTTTTTTTTTTTCCTCTTCATCTTATCTGGGGCCAGGTCACGGGGGCAGCAGTCTTAAGTAGGGATGCCCAGACCTCCCTCTCCCCCGACACCTCAGCCAGCTCCCCGGGAGGGATCCCGAGGCGTTCCCAGGCCAGCCGAGAGACATAGTCCCTCCAGCGTGTCCTGGGTCTACCCTGCGGTCTCCTGCGGTGGGGCGTGCCTGGAACACCTCCCCGGGGAGACATCCACAGGGAATCCGAAAAAGGTGCCCGAGCCACCTCAACTGGTTCCTCTCGATGTAGAGGAGCAGCGGCTCTACTCTGAGCTCCTCCCGGGTGACCGCGGACCTCACCCTATCTCTAATGGAGAGCCCGGCCACCCTACAGAGGAAACTCATTTTGCCTTTTGGCTCAGCTCCTTCTTTACCATGACGGACCAATACATCGACCGTATGACTGCAGCGGCAGCACTGAGCCACCTGTCAATCTCACACTCCCTCTCACCCCCCACTCGTGAACAAGACCTCAAGATACTTGATCTCCACTTGAGGCAGGACAGCTCCACTGATCTGGAGACGGCAAGCCACCCTCAGTCGATAACCATGGCCACAGATTTGGAGGCGCTGATTCGCATTCCAGCCACTTCACACTAGGTTACGAACCGCTCCAGTGCCTGCTGATGGTCCTGGCTTGAAGAAGCCAACAGGACAACATCTGGAAAAAGCAGAGACGATATCCTGTGGTTCCCAAACCGGACTCCCTCCGGCCCCTGGCTGCGCCTAGAAATTCTGTCCATAAAGATTCTGAACAGAACCGGTGCCAGCAATGCAAACCAAGTTCCTACTCCATTCGTTCAAAGACCTGACAGCCCTTAACAGAGGGCCCCAGACCCTGTATTCCCCAAATCCACAAAGCACATGTGGACTGGTTGGGCAAACTCCCAAGAACCCTCCGGAGGTTGTAGAGCTGGTCGAGTGTTCCTCAGCCAGGATGAAAATTGTTCCTCCTGAATCCAAGGTTCGGCTGACGGCCGAATTCATCTGTCCAGTACCCTGGCGTAGACTTTCCCAGGGAGGCTGAGAAGTGTGATCCCCCTATAGTTGGAACACACTCTCCGGTACCCCTTTTTAAACAGGGGAACCACCACCCCGGTCTGCCACTCCAGGGGCACTGTCCCCATCCACCACGTGATGCTACAGATGTGTGTCAGCCAAGACAGCCCAACGGCATCTAGAGACTTGAGATACTCCGGGCGGATATCATCCACCCCGGGGCTCCACCACCGAGGAGCTTGCAGACCACCTCAGTGACTTCAGCCTGGGTGATGGGCGAGTCCACCTCAGAGACCTCAGCCTCACCTTCATTGGAAAACGTGACAGTGGGTTTGAAGAGATCCTCAAAGTATTCCTTCCACCACCCAATGATATCCCCAGTCTAGGTCAACAGCTCCCCACCTGCACTGTAAACAGTGTCAGCAGGGTACTGCTTCCCCCTTCTGAGGTGCTGGACGATTTGCCAGAATCACTTCGGGGCCTACCGAGTCTCCAAGCCACGTCAACGATGGAGGCTGAGAACCTGGTCCACTTGGACTCGATGTCCCCAGCCTCCCCAGGTAGCTGTGAGAAGCTCTCCCGGAGGTGGGAGTTGAAAGCTTCTCTGACAGGGGGCTCAGCCAGATGTTCCCAGCAGACCCGAACAATATGTTTCAGCCTGCCAGGTCTCTCCAGCCTGCCCCCCGCCAGCGGATCCAACTTACCACCAGGTAGCGATAGGGTGAAGAAAGGGGCAGAGCTGTCAACCAATCATTGATCTCCGGCCTAGGGCGTCCTGGTGCCATGTGCACTTATGGACATCCCTATGCTCGAACATGGTGTTTGTTATGGACAATCTGTAACTGGTGCAGAAGTCCAACAACAGAACTCTGCGTGGGTTCTGATCAGGGAGGCTGTTCCTCCCAGTCACCCCTCTCCACTGTCGTCACCCACGTGGGCATTGAAGTCCCCCAGAAGAACAATGGAGTCCCTAGTTGGGGCACTTTCCAGTACCCCCTCCCCAAGGACCCCAAGAAGGTATGGTACTCCACACTGCCGTTCGGCCCATAGGAACAAACTACAGTCATAGTCCTCTGTCCTACCAGAAGGAGCAGAGAGGCGACCCTCTCGTTTACTGGGGTAAACTCCAACACGGGACGGCTGAGCTGGGGAGTTATAAGCACGATGTCTCTCACCCTGGGCAGCTCCTGAATAGTGGAGGGTCCAACCCTTCTCAAGGAGTTGGGTTCCAGAGCTCAAGCTGTGCATGGAAGTGAGCCCGACTATCTCTAGCCGGTACCTCACAAGCTCAGGCTCCTTCCCCCCCCCAGCGAGGTGACTCTGTGGGTGGTGGGCCCACAGGAGGAATGGCCCACGTTGCCTCTTCGGGCTGGGCCCGGCCACTAGGTGCTCGCTCCCAAGCCCCGACCCCAGGCCTGGCTCCAGGGTGGGGCCCCGTTTGCGCTGTATCGGGCGACATTGTGGGGCCTTTATGATCTTTCATTGGGGTTTTTGAACTGCTCTTGGTTGGGCCCGTTACCTTGGACCTGTTTGCCATGGGAGACCCTGACCCCCGGGCAACATAGCTCCTTGGATCATTCTGGCACTCAAACCCCTCCACCATGGTAAGGTGGCAGTTCAAGGAGGGTTTTTTGTTGTTGTTTTTTTCCTCCTGATTCTGACCAGTTTGGAAACCATGCAGTATGGGAGTTGGCTACATCTTTCCCATAGTGAGAGACCAAACAAATGATGAAAGAGAATGCTAAGTTACTTGTGTAACCCTGGTTCTCTGAATCACAGTTGAGTTATATCCCCCACACTTCCCTCCTTGTACTTCACTGGGGAAGAGAGTACTCAAGAATGGGGAGTGCTGGGATCCTCAGTTAGCTGCCAGAAATGGTTGCACTGGTGCGTCCATAGTGAGATACCTCACTTCTGATTCAGAGAAGCAGAGTTACAGAAGTAAGCTAGTGTTGTGTGCTGTGAGCGAACATACTTTTTGTTATTGTACTGTTGAAAAAAAATTATTTTCGCCTAGTCAGAAGTGAAATGTGAGGGGATGTTGAGGGGGTCCTTCTCATTAGGCACTTGCAATTCTTAGTGGCTGGCTCCTTCATTTGGAGTTCTCTTTATTTTGACTTGATCGTCAAAAGCAATTAAATTAGCCCCTGTGGGGACAGTAAGTATTCTCACTCAACCTTTGAGCAGACAATTTTGATGGTGTGTCATGAGTGGCTAGCATGTTCTCTCTGCATTCCTCTGCATTATTGTGGTAGGAACAATAAAAAAAATGGTTCTTTCTTTTTTTTTTGTTTTAAATTCATGATTGTCGTGGAGTTTGTACAGAGCTTTAGGATTCTGATTTACAGGCTCAAACGGGTGTGTAGTTAAATGGTGTTTGTTAGTATTTGACTACACATCTGAATGAAGCCTTAATGTGTATGGATCCAGGTCTTTTGGCAACCTCTTCTAGTTATTAAGCTGCAGTCATTGTGTGGCTAGTAATAATTCTACAGTAACATCTCCTCCCTGATGGTGAAGCTGTTTGTTGTAGGTAGCTCTCACTGTAGTGACGGTGCAGAATTCACCCCCTCAAATTAATCCTCTGTCAAAATTTTAATTGGCCCTTATCACAGCAGATGTTTGAGCTTTCTCTCTGTGAATGGAAGCTGCATTTGTAATTTGTCATTATCTCTAGTAATTGTGAATTAAGACCTAATTACATTGTCGCAAGTATTTGCATTTTACATGCTTTTTTCTTTCCTTTTGCTCTGTGACTCACTTATTGACTAATTTCAGACTAATATATTGTGTAGATCTGCGTAAGCAGCAATTATGGGTACAGTAGTAATGACAAAAATTGTATTCTCATTGTTATTCTTTATATGACACCTGCATTCATTAGTCCACCTCTTTGGGCAGGTAGCCCGTTCTGGCAGCCGTGATTTCTCAAGCTTTTGTGCCAAGGGAAATGGACTTATGCAAAAAAGAAAAAAATTTAATGGTTTATTTCCAGGGATTCGCTAAAGAGCATTTACTTTGGCTTGATCCAAGATTGTTATTGAGGCATTTAAGCTGTTTAGATGTCCTTCTTCTAAAAATGCACTGAGGGATTAGTACAGCTGCTTTTTTTGCTGTATGAATAGTTTATTAATTACTAAGAAGAACATGTAAAACAAAACAACTAGCCAGTTCCTTGTAAGGAGCAATTAAAAATCAGCAGGTTGGATTGATATGTAACCTTTGTGGTTTTGGTCTTTTGTTAAACCATTCCCTCTTCCCAGTGGCCTTTGCAATCCTCAGCCTTCTGTTAACTTTGATGACGTGTGAAGGAAATCTGTCACAATAAAGTGTTTAATTTTAAAATTATTATTGACAATACCCTATAAAACACAGTATAGAATATACTAGTGAAGTCACAACCTGCAAGCCTTTCAGGTACACAAAAAACATCAGGGCATTATTAGAGTTTGCCAGAGAATGTGACAATGACCAGGACAGGTAAATCTTCAGTCTTGTCCTGGGTTTTTCTTTACTCATCTTTAGGTCTGCTCTTGGGCTGATGCTGAGATTTTCGTTGGGAGTGACAAGGATGGACAAAATTAGAAAAGAGCAGATCAGAGGGGCAGTGAAGGTGGAGCAGTTTGGCAATAAAGCCAGAGAGGCCAGGTTGAGAAGGTTTGGACATGTGTTTAGGAGGAATAGTGGATATATTGGACAAAGAATGTTGGAGATGGAGCTCCTGGGCAGAAGGAGAAGAGGAAGACCTCAGAGAAGGTTTATGGATGTCGTGAAGGTGGAGTTTTATATTCTTTTGCAGACAGTGGACTAGCTGACTTCCATTTGTTCTGAGATCTTTGTAAATATGTCTGGGAAGGGATTTACATCCTTATTTCTGACAGCCTCAGAGTGCTGTTTAGAGACCACTGATTTCAACAATCAAGAGCAAACCAAACTAATGTCTTTGTTGCATGAACATACTTGCTCTGCTACCACTTGCTCAACTACAATATACAAGGGCACTTCAGTTTCCCTTCAGATTTTTTCTTAATTTCTGTGGACAAAAATACATTGTGGACACATTGAGAGACATTTGTTACTCAGCAACAGACAGTGGAACAACAAGGAGTGCACATTTACTCGAATAAGCAACAATGGCACTGGATGCTGTGAATTTCAGATATTTTCTCATTTAGTTTGCTAATGTTAGGTTTATGTTTGTTTAATGTGTTAATTGTAGACTAAGCAACACAACAGTGAAAGATAATTCTTAAATGGCACAATTAAATGAATAGTGAGTGTTGGTATTTGTTATAATTTTAGATGTTACTTCATGACAATTTGATATAGTGCAGTATCAAACATTTCAATCATTTCATCATTTTAGGTCATTTCAAAATGTATCCTGCTATTTATAACAGTCACATCAAGAATAATAACCATTTATAGGTCAGGAAATTTAATGAACTATTCAGTGCTTATTTGCACATCTGGTGGCTACAGGTAGATCTGCAGAAACTCATTGTACTCCTGTCTGTTTTATAGAGTAGGATAGAGGGGCTGTTCATGATTAGACCTCTTTGTCTATATTTTTGTCTCTGATACCTTCTGCACATTTCACAGCTATCTTCATTTCACACCAAGTGACCTCAAATTCCAACTTCTCACCCAGATGCACACCCACATACTTCAGTGTTGACCACCTTAATGTTCTGATTCCAGATGGTGAAAGAAGCCGCGAGAGACTTTGATTCTCAGAAAAATCTGCTAAAGCCTCCTTATTCATCCTGGCATTTAGATGGAGATGGTTGCGTAGATACCAAACAAAACTGTTGCAAGTCTCTGTTGAGCACCTATGTTGTTTACAGTTAACTCTGACACACCGTTCCATAGTTGGACATACTACTAGGGCCATATATCAAGAACATAAGGTATCCACCTGTGCCATAACCAGCTTTTCCCACAGCTGGAGGGACATAGGTTGTGTCGAAGGTGCGAGAGTAGTCCAAAAGTGGTGCTGATGGTGCTCCCTGTTGTATCCTGGTGAATAAGCTTGTGCAATTGTTAGATCATGGTATTCACTCCTCCGTGTCCAATGAAAAATGATTAATTGTGATAATTATGAAACACCATACAATGTTTGTTTGGTCAGTGCCAAAGAGGCATTACTTTACAGCTTGTAATCCTCTTTCAGTAACCTTGGAAATGAGTACAATATCATAGTGCCACCTACAGTACTGGGGCATCCCTAGGCAACAGCCAACACAACACCACAAGAGTATCTGTTCATCAGCTCCTGAAGATAATTGAATGATGATTATAGTATCTATATCACTGTAAATTATAATTGCACCTCCACAGTACTGGCCATGCCCAAATGCACGTCATGCTTTCTAAATACATCTTACAGGATATTTTAGCACTGGCACAAACATTCCATTCTATGTTGGCCTATGTTTTATCCACAGTTTTGCCTTTGTGTGCATTTTCTGGGGCAGCAGTGAACGCATTCCTTGTTAGTCATTTGCTTGTTCATGTGATATAACCACATGAAAAATAAAACAATGTTTGAGGGAAACAGAAGTTTTGACCTTTTGCATGGAGTGTGGTATTTTTGAAATCATAACATCATAATGTCAGCTGAAACTTGAGCTTGATTTTGGCACAACCAGGATGCAGTGCAATCATGCTCTTGGGGAGGAGTTGTGCTTTGTCAGATGTTGGGATCTTGTCAAATACCACATATTAGGAAACATATATTTTTTTTTCCATGTTAACATTTGCACTAAGACAATACAAAATGTATTTAATGAACACAAGTGATATTCTGGGATTGAAGAAGCAGAGCGATCAGCAGCTCTCTTTATATATCATAAAAACTAACAAACCTCTAGGTCTGTTTTAGTCACATGGTGTCTTTCTCACCCTTAAGGCACTTCCTAAGACATTATACAAGATAGTCCTGGTCACTGGAGCTGTAGCAAAAATGCTGGCGAACTCCAAACCTCAGTTACAATCCAGTGTTTGAAAATAATTGTTTCAGTAGACTATTTGATGCAGAAGGATAGAAATATTAAATTCTTAGATTATACATTGGAAATCCATTAGAGAACCTTGGGTGTCCATCATATGGTATATTTGAAAACATCTCAACACTTTCAGCATCTAACATTTTAAATTGTTTTCAATTTTGTGATATCCACTGGAGGCATATACACTTCTCTAATCTTTTACAAATGTAAATATTTTAAATTTAATTGTTAATTGTAAATTTAATTTGGTGATTAATGTCTTCAATCAGTTACAGCCTGCAGATCCAGGGGTTCATGGACGTAGGGATTTATGGTGAACTGGGATATTGTTGCTGCCGTATGACTCCATCACGCAATCACTCGGGTTTGTGAAGGTGGAGTGGTTAGACGTCAATGTTTCAGGATGCTCCCATGTTTTTTACCTTCTGGTTCTCTCCTTAGTTAGGCTGTTATAGTCAGATCTGCCGGAGTCACTCGCCACACCCTGGTAATGTTTACATTCTCTATTATCTATAAATGTAAACATAACTAATTACATCTCAGTACATTTTCCAAGTTAAAGATGACCTTGATGAAACGCTAACCTTGAGCTCCTCTGCAACATCTCAGAATGATCCCAAGCTCCCCTGCCACAACTTCACATTGGCTTCCCACCTTCTGGCTACTGGACCTGAACTAGTTTCCCCACCCTGCCCCTCCCATCAGCAACTACGTAGAAATTTACATAGACCTAAATTTGTTGCTACTGTTACTATTATGTACACCAGCAATCTAACATCAAAGAAAAACATCAGCGTATTAGAACAGACTTGTGGGGGTCCTCTAAATAACTGTGTATAAGTAGTTTGACCAGAGGATATATTATTTAAAATGAATCTTAAGAAAAACAAACAGAAATCTGCTATTACTGATGGTGCCCAGCCCCATTGCAGGAAAAACAGTACATCATGAAAAACGTGGAAATTAATCATGTAGAATTGAACAGATTCTTGCAGTACATCAGTTGCAGATGATAGCACATCATTAGCACTTTTTTAAAGCTCAGACATTAATTTGGTTTTCTCTTCATTTTTTGAAGTGAGTGGTCCCACCCAGGCAAGATCTTCAGACACAAGGTTGTAGATGCATAAGTCTGTAAACAGATTTTAAAAGATCTCAGAAAAAATGGAATTAAACCATTTTGTTGCCAAAACATTTACAAGATAAATAGTAGCCAGGTCACCCATCCTAGCAGATTAGTCCATCTTAAAATGTATGACTTTCATGACCTACTTGTAGCTTTGTTTATTCCACTCATCTGACTTTTAATTAATTAATTTATTTTATTAATGTTGTCATTTGGTGCTCTTTTGTGACAAAAGCAACATTGATCTTAGCCAAGTTTAATTTACAGTGAGCTGAATTTTAATGATTGAATGTATGTAAAAGGGACCAGACACAAGGCTGGTATCCTGTCTCAAAACTCGTAACTGGTGGCAACCCTGTGATTTACAATTTAGGTATTAAAGCGGGTGTCTCCATGGTGCAATGGAGAATTGTCCTGTTGACATGACTGGTTTAGCGGGAATTCCTAAACTGGAAAGACTGCATTGAAAGTGACGTTTTGTATGCACCTCCCTAGGTAAACCACAAGCATGAAATAACTGCCAAAAATAACTTTTGTCTGTACCATTTGATTGTTTGATCTTCAGATTTAAATCTTGTGATTCAACCCTTTTAAATGCAGTGAGTCATTGCAAAATGATGTACAGTGCACGCAAAGCAAGGGAGAATTGTGATGGAATTTCTATGTTAGCATTGCCCACCAGTTAAATAGATTGCCAGATTGTCTGTATAATTGTTGTTGTAGGACAGAATAAAAAGAAATAGTGGTTCATGTGTTCAAGTTCACCATATAACAATTTTCCTAAAGCATACGCTATAAATTTTTCGAAACAGTTACACGATTATGCAGTTTCCCAAAGCGATAGTTGGTACTATGTAGGTAACTACATTGGTAACTTGCATAGTACCAACCATCAATAAGTGACACAGGTTTTGCACCAAAACCACAGTTCCACTGTCGTTAAAGTCTGTAGTTTAAACTATTGCCCTAGAACTTTGCTTAGAATTGTTGGAAATTATGGTGGGTCTGGTTTTGTGGGGTAGTTGAGCACCTGACTCATCTCTTCTCTGCACAAGAAAAGAAGTTTACAACAGAAGCTTGTCGTTGTTGACTGAAAACATTGTCATAACATCTTACTGTATGAACATCTAGAATGTCAAGTGCTTTGAACAAGTTCTGAATGTGTTAATGTATTTTTGTGTTACAAGTATGGTTGCATTTCAAAGATCACTATAATGTGATCATTTGTGCCTATGTGAAAATGAAATTCAAAATATATATTTAGCATTGTTAAAATCACCACATTGGTATGAAAATGAACACAGCAGCATTCCAGTTTTACACCTATGACTGTGTAATCTATTACAGTGGCAGATCATGCTCAGACATATAGCCTGCTCATGGGCAATGTGTATGTACTTTGGACCTATTATTACAAAGTTTGTGAGTTGCAAGTTTCCCGCTGTGGACACTTTTGGAACAATTGAAGTAAACTCCAACTGCTGCAAGGTACCTACCATGATGGTCATATCTTAGAAGAAGTAAGTTTAATGAGGATAAATTCCCCCAATTTGCTAAAGCAAATTAAAACCCTGAGACTGTACAAAGACTCTGGAGTGATTGCGTTTTATGATGATCATCTGATTTCTTGAAACTAAGTTTCGCAAAAACTAAGAATTCTCAATGGAGATGTTCTACCAGTTCTCTTTTGTCTATGACCAGGGAGGTTAACTGTAGTTCCCATCAATTAAAATGTAGGGCCCTGTGATTTTCCTGACACACATTTGATTACTCATATCTCCTTAGTGGAAAAACTGTTAAAGAGCGAGTGACAGGAAATTAACCAAAAAAAAAGAAATCAGGAAAAAGAATGATATTCAGATTTAATAGAAGCCTACAAATGTAATCACATAATCACCTACTGGTAGCTCTTTGTTGTCAAAAGTCAAGTGAAATGCTTGACTGTGACCCAGAATCCCCCATGACAGCAATCTGAACAACTACACTTGGACTCTTTACTGAAGGTGACAGACAACACAGTATGATGGACATTTCACCCTAAATATTTTTCTGATGCAACAAAGTAAATCAATGTAAATACGAAAGCATTCATTACTACTGTATTTCTGGGAGAAGTGGCTAATCTTTGAAAACAAGTGATCATAAATTAAAAAGAATGGTTAAAGTTTTGCTCTTTCAGATATTCAATCACACAGAAGAGTTTGTTGTTTGAAATAAAGTAAAAATACTTCCTTACTATGTGAGAGAACCACAACAGTGCGTCATTTCTGTCAAAGAAGAGGGTGGAGGAAGCTGTCAGATGCACACCCATGGCATCAAACCGAAAATGAGTGATATTTGACCGGAGGCTATTAAAAGTGTGGTACTCCCAAACCTGTTGTTATTTGCATTAAAGCTTTCTTTTAAAGTGATCAAAACATCATTCACATCATTAGACATTTCTGTCTCTTGTCACACAATAAGAGTTTTTCTTTAAGCCATTCTGGGTATAAAATTGCCATGTTAAAACCAAACACAAAGAAAAAAACAACCTGAAGATTTTGGCTCACAAATTTTGGGTCCTGAAAAGGTATTTATTTATTTATTTATTTATTTATTTATTTATTTATTTATTTTTCATTTACTGGTTGCTTATATAAACAGTTCTTAAATTCTTAAAAATATATAGCAGATACAAAATGTGTGATATGGATCACACTGGGTCCCAATTCAGTGTGTTGTGATATTTTGTGTTACTGTAAGCAAGACAGTACTGTGCTTTGTCTTAATCAATTTTTAGGAACGCTGTCAGTATAAAAGAACACTTAAAAGGTGCATGTTAACCACTCTCTGCCATGATGGTTCATGTAAACTGTTAAGTGGCATGTCAATAGTGAGAATAGTGAGAAGAGAAAATGATGACCTAATAGCAGCAGTTTTATTAGTAGTAATAGTAAAAGTACTTTTAGCAATAGTAATAGAATAGGAGTAGTACTAAGGGTAGTAAGAGTAACCAACAAGTTTGTCATCACATCACAAGGTGTAAGGGTAAGTGGAAAAATGTGGGTGCAAGTCTCTCACAGTAGTAAAACAGATGCATAAAAATGCAGGAGAAGAAAATGAATATTTACAGATTAACTTTTTTTTGTACGTCCATTATTGCACTGAAAAATACATTATTGGACTGTATGAGCTCTGTGTGTTTATATAAACTATAACAATGTGCACTGGGTATGGAATTAAAAGTAGCTATGGTGTCAGAATCTAGTGGGAGACTTGTAGTAAGTAAAGTGCAGGTGCAGAAAGAGTTTATTTGGTGTGATGAGAGGTGAATTGTGAATAGCTGTGGACTGGAACACTGGGCTACTGACTGTTTAGGAGCCTGGTGGAAGACGCTGTCTCAGAACCGGCTGGTTTTGGTCCTCATGCTTCTGTACCTCCTAAACCCTGGCAGCTTTAAGAAAAGGCAGTGACTTGGGAGATTGGAGACCATTGTAATTCTCCTAGTCTTCCTCAGACAGTGGCAGGTGTATAAATCCAGAAAGTTTGAGAGCTGATCCCTGGTGATGTGCTGGACGGTGCAGTTCCTGTAGCAGGTGGTGATGCAGCCTCATACTCTCCACTGCAGAGTGCTTCTACTAAGAGAGTAAGAGCATAGGAGTAGTAGTAATAGTAGTAGTAAGTCTGGTAGTAGCAGTAAGAGTATGAGTAGTAGTAATAGAAAGAATGAGTAGTAGTAGTAATAGAGTAGTAAATTACTACTACTCCTTCACTTACTACTCATATTTTCACAATTGCTACTACAACCCCAAATTCCAATGAAGTTGGGATGCTGTGTAAAACAAATAAAAACAGTATGATGATGATTTGCAAATCTTTTTCAACTTGTATTCAGATGAATAAACTACAAGCACAATATGTGTTGCACATGCTATTAGAACACATGCAGAATGTGGCTTGGCATTGTCTTGCTGAAATAAGCAAGGATGTCCCTGAAAAAGACATGCTTGGATGGCAGCATATGTTGCTCCAAAACCTGTATGTACCTTTCAGCATTAATGGTGCCTTCACAGATATGCAAGTTACCCATGCCTTGGGCACTAACACACCTCCATACCATCAGAGATGCTGACTTTTGAACTTTGCCAAAAGTCAACTTTGAACTGATGACAGTCCTTTTCCTCTGTGATCCAGAGGACACAACGTCCATTATTTCCAAAAACAATTTGAAATGTGAAATCACATGTGCTTGAATCCAGAGAAGCTGGTGGTGTTTCTGGGTGTTGGTGAGGCTTTTACTTTGAATGGTAGAGTTTTAACTTGCACATGTAGATGGAGTGATGAGCTGTGTTCACTGACTGGTTTTCTGAAGTGTTCCTGAGTAGTAATATCATTACAGAATGAGGTCAGATTTTTAATGCAGTGCCATCTGAGTGATTAAAGGTCACAGGCATTCAGGGTTGTTTTTGGGCCTTGCCGCTTACTTGCAGAGATTTCATTTGATTATATTATGGACTGTAGATGAGCCATAAATTTCTTGTTGTTGGAATATTTGCTCAGTTGTAGTTGTTAAAGTGGTGAACCCTGCTCCATCCTTGCTTGTGAGCAACTGAGCCTTTCTGGGATGCTCCCTTAGAAGAGTTGTAATGCTAACTCTTGTGGTATGTTTTGACAGTAGGTTATGGTTATTGTTGTAACAGGATTATTCATTTTATTAGTGTGTTGCTCAGTACTGATAGTAGTAGTACCAAAAATAGTATTTGGTTTGGTAGTAGATGATGGCCTAGTAGTAGTAGTAGTGGTAGTAGTGGTGGTGGTGTTGGTGGTTGTTGTGGTTGGTGGTTGTTGTATATGTTACTATGACTACATTTCTGTGTAAGAAAGTATTATAATTAGTAGTAAATATAGGAGTAGAATGTAAGTAGTAGTAGTAGTAGCAATAGTAGTAGTTGTAGTTACTGTTATGGTATTTGTTTAAGCAGTATATTTTACATTGTGGTAGTAATAGTAAGAGGTGTTTTTTATTTTTAGTAGTAGGAGGAGGGGGTGGGGGGAGACTGTAGGACAGTAGTTAACTCAAGTAAACAAGTTTAGACAGTGTTCACTCTACTTATTCATCCTCATTTCCATGTATCAATCTTTGCTGTCGATACTCCTCTCTTTGGGATTACTGCAGTTTTAGTTTCCTGTTGTTCTTAAGCCCCTGAACTGGCCACCTTACCCTGTTCATTACTCATGCTGTTTGTGTTCCAGTACTTGAGTAGTTCATCTGTTGGTTAGGAAAGCCTTAGTTCTAATTCCAAGGGGGAATCAAAGAATAAGCCTAGGTATTTATAAGTCACGTAAACACCCGAGGGCTCAAAGCTGATGAGCTGGCATTAATTTGAAGACTATTTTAGATTAATTTGAAGACATGGTCTTGTCCTACCCCTGCTGCAGGCATGAGAGGTGCATGTCTTTTTGTATATAAAACAAACATCTTTAATTATTGTGTGTGAACACTGTAAGGTGTTCTTTCAGATTTGGTGTGTGATGCTGCTAAAAACCTGATGAAATGCTGCAAGAGTTGAACTGTTTAAGTGCAACTGTTTAAGGTATGCTGAGTTTGCCATAAAGGTTTTTGAGCAAGTTGGTACTAGTGTTTGGCATAACTGTAGAAATTATAACCATGAGCAAGCTATCAATTTGTTTTAATTCATTTTTATTTACAGTGAACAATCCAATTCCATCTAACTTGAAGTCAGAGGCAAAGAAGGCTGCTAAAATCCTCAGAGAATTCACTGAGATTTCAAACAGACAAGGTCCTGACAAGCTAATTCCAGGTAAATTCACAAACTTTCTTTTTTGTTTGACTGAATGAATTTGTAGGAAAATACACGTTCATATTTTCCTATCAATAAACGTTGCTGATGCTCAATGCTCAAAAATCATTTAAATGCTTTAGATTTAAAGGAGTGAAGTTTAGAAACCATTTACTCATGTATACATATTTGATTTTAATGTGATTAAATGTACAATTTTACTCAGAATATAATGGATGGCTAGTATTTGCTTTATTTAATCTCACAACAAGAATAGTAACAGAAGGTTGTTGTAACCCAGTTTAATAATTTAAACCTTTTAACAAAAAATGAATGCTGAATATTACTTTTTTGTGTGTTATGAATAAATCCTTTCTGGCCATGAGACTGACTTACATACAAGCCTGAATTTCAACCATACCTGGCATAGACGCCCTATTACTGACTTCACAGAGCATTTTCTTTTTGATTGCTGTCATCTCAATACCTGAGTTGGGCCAACTATTTGATCATGAACATCTCACGTGACTGGGGGTTTTTTCTTGCAGCCAGGTGCACTTCAGTAGCCCACGTTTACCACAGATATGGACCGAGCTTGGGAGCCTTCTCAATTGCTAATACTAACAAAACGGACCTATCTAACCAGTTGTCCTCATAAGGATTGGAAATAGTCCAGGAATGTTGATGTTGATGACCTTGACTGTGTTGATGTTGATGACCGTGAGATGTAATGCCATAAACAGTCCTGCTCTCAAAACAAATGAAATATGAACTGCTGAACAGGGTTCAGCGTTTTTTTGGGGTTTTTTTTTGCTGATAGACCAGTTTCTCCATTAATGTAAAATTCTGTTATAGTAAATTTATATAATATCATTTAATAATAGGATGCGAGTCATATCAAGTGGGATAAAATTGTTGATACCCCTCAGTTAATGAAAGAAAAACCCACAATGGTTACAGAAGTGACTTTAATCTGACAAAAGTAATAATTAATTATTCTATGAAAGTGAACAAATGAAAATCCAACATTGATTTTGACCTGTGGTTCAACAGAATTATTTTAAAAAGTAAACTCCATTAAACAGGCCTGGACAAAAATGATGGTACCCCTGAAAATAATGTGACCAAAGGGATTATATTAAATCAAGGTTTCCTCTGATAGCATCACAGGTGTCTACAATCTTGTAATCAGTCAGTGGGCCGATATATAGGACTTCAGGTAGTCACTGTGCTGTTTGGTGACATGGTGGGTACACAACAACATGGACCAGAGGAAGTGAAGGAAAGAGTTGTCTCAGGAGATTAGAAAGAAAATTATTATTTATTATTATTAATTAAATTAAGCATGTTAAAAATAAAGATCATAAGACCCTCTCCAAGCAGTTTGATGTACCTGTGACTACATCTGTACATATTATTCAGACATTTAAGATCCATGGGACTATAGCCCACCTCCCTGGACATGGCCGCAGGAGGACAATTAAGGACAAATCAAAGACGGACAATACGAATGGCAACCAAAGAGCCCAGAAACATTTCTGAAGAGATAAAAGGTGAACTTGAAGCTCAAGGAACATCAGTGTCAGATTGCACCATGTCATTGTTTGAGCCAAAGAGGACTTAATGGGAGACGACCGAGGATGACACCATTGTTGAAAACATATCATAAAAAAGCCTACATGTTGACAACAACATGTTGATAAGCCACAAAGCTTCTGGGAGAAGATGAGACAAAAATTGACATCAGCTGTTCACAGACAGAAAAATGAAGCATATCAAGAAAAGAACACTGTCCCTACTGTGAAACATGGAGAAGGCTCTGTTGTGTTCTGGGGCTGCTTTGCTGTATCTGGCACAGGGTGTCTTGAATCTGTGCAGGGTACAATGAAATCTCAAGACTACCAAGAGATTCTAGAGAGAAATGTCAGAAAGCTTGGTCTCAGTCGCAGGTTGTGTGTCTTGCAACAGGATAATTACTAAAAATACCCAAGAATGGCGAAGAGGAAAACATTGGAGTATTCTGAAACAGCATTCTATGAGCCCTAACCTAAATTCTGTTGAGCATCTTTGGAAGGAGCTGAATCATGCCGTCTGGAAAAGGCACCCTTCAAACCTGAGATAACTGGAGCAGCTTGCTCATGAGGAGTGGGCCAAAATACTTGTTGGGAGGTGCAGAAGTCTCATTGACAGTTACAGGAATTGTTTGATTGCAGTGATTGCCTCAAAAGGTTGTGCAACAAAATATTAAGTTTTATATTAATATTAATGTCCTGGCCTATATTAATTTCTGTCCTGGCCTGTTTCATGAGGTTTTTTTTGTTGTTGTTGTTTTTAAAATAAACATGCATGGTTTGAAGCATGGTTGAAAAGAAAAGTGCCAACAGCATTCAAAACAATGGATAGTAAATATAGCTGCTTCTCTTGTGTGACTTTTTGGTTGATTTATTGAATGGATTAATTAAAATTGGGACCGTTACGTTGTCTGCTGTTCACTTAGGCCAGGGAAAACTTGCTTTCAGAAATTAAAGTGTACTGATTTTCAAAAAAAAAAGCACACAATGAAATGCTTGGATTGCAGCTGTTCGACTGTCTCAAAAAGTGTTGAAACTGTAAACCTCACCTAATCTGAGAGTCACAAACATTTAAAAGCAGAGGTCAATGCAACTGCTGCACACTGTACTTCAAACAAATGAATATACACGCCTTTGTATGTGTATGCAGGGTGAATTAGCTTGCAGTTTGACAAACAGTGTCCACTCCCAGTAAGCCCCTTCATACACTACACAACGTTCATAGCAGACTATACAATATCCAGTCACACACAACTAGTGGTCATACACTACACAACGAACCTGCTGCTGAATCGAAACAAACTTGCTCAAAAATAAAGCATTGTGTTACCTATAGGACTGCTTGCTGCAGTCATTGTTTGTGTGGCTAAATGTGCTGACCCAGTAAGTTAAAAATTCAAAAAGCTGCTTGTCATGAGGGAAAATAAGCAGTATATATTGGTGGCCACCCTTCGTATGATGCAGCTGTTGGCTCTGTGAATGAATTTTGGTTCCACCTAATCCTGAAACCACCAGTCTTCATACTGATCTCTCCATTTCCCTTGAGCACTCACTGGTCACTCCATCTGCAGAGATGCAGAGCCTTGGTGTAATTGTGGATGACCAGTTATAGTTCTTGGGTCACATTGCCAACCTGACTCAGTCATGCAGATTTCTCCTTTGCAGCATCATGAGAATTTGACCTTTTCTGTCTAGAGGCAACTCAGGTGATTATTCAGTCTCTGGTCATTTCAAGACTAGACTACTGCAACATCTACCTGGCCTTCCTATGTGGACCATCAGGCCTTTGCAACTCATCCAGAATGCAGTGGTGCAGCTTGTCTTCAACATCCCCAAATTCAGTCATGTAACTCCTCTGCTATGATTGGTGTGGCACAATAGACAATACCAACCCGTGAGCCACACCACCATGCGTGAGTCTGGGTTTCGATTCCCAGTCTTGGTAACTATGCGGTGCTGCGAAAATACGAGTCCTTGGCTTCATCTCCACCACCTCCAGCTCAGCCTCCTGTCTTTTAGACAGAGCCTCAGTCTCCAAACCATACATTATAAGGATAAGAGCATCAGATAAATGGCATAAAATTAAAAAGTAAGTAAATGCTGTGTTCCCTTCATTGGCTTCCTGTACCTGCCTGCATCAGATTCAAAACCTTGATGCTGGCCTACAAAGCCAAAAAAAACACCTAATGGAAAAAATCTGAATAAAGTTAACCAGCACAGACATGGCCAGAATGACAATAAAAAAATCACATTGTGTAATCAGAGTATGTTTTACTGTATGGCTTGTTCCAAATTCACCATACGCCTTATTGATATGTTCTGCACTATAGGAATAAATATTCTCAATATTTCTACAAAGTATTCACTTGTCCTTTTGACAGGTGGGTATTTAAAAATGGTGCTACCAGAAACAACCAGACATGCTCAGTAGCTTTGCTATTGTTTACCTCATTGAAACAGTCTATAGGTGAAATGAATGGGCAGGATCTTGTAGCATCTTGTAAACCTCCTGGGTCATTTCACAAACAGTAAATGTTGTTGATTAGATCATAAATGGCCACAGCAACTTAGTGATTTGGTGCCCAGTGTAAAAAACCATTTAGGTGCAGGATTTTGTCTTTTTCCTGTATTATTTATGTAAACTTCACTAGAATCCAATAATATTAGCCTCTATTGGCACCCTGCTGGGTTACTGGATTCAATGACAATCTTGTTCATAATGTACCAAAAAATTGTCACTGTCAAGTCATTAGTCGTTGTATACATCGAGTGATAGAAAGGGAGGTATATTGATCTTTTTATTGTAATAAGACTTACATGGAATTGATCAACTATCTGTATCCAGGCGCAGCTGGTTAAGAGCTTCTCTGGGTATCACAGGGTATTTCAGATTCACCCATCCATGTAGCAGTTTTTGCCATCAGTACTTCCTTTTACAGTTTTGACTTGGTGGTGGATTGACCATACTCTCTGCTTTTCTGTTCAAAGCTCATGTGATTGCCAAAGCCCAGGGACTGGTCATCTTATCAGTCATCAAAGCTGGGTTCATGATTACTGCTCGAGGGGGCAGTGGAATAGTGATTTCTCGTCTTGCAGATGGACGTAAGTTGATGATTTATTTATTTTTATTTTTTTTTAATGTCCCATTACAACACTGTTAATGCTGTTACTTGTTTCATTGGAAAAACATTGTCAGCTTGACAAAGATTCATATTTACAGAGATTATGTCAGTCAAGTTAAAATATTGTTTTTATGAATTCTTACACATACATAAAGTGTGCACATTTGTCATATTTAATCTGATTTTAAATTGTGGTGTTTGTGTGTCACACATCAACCAGCTTTGATTTGGGCAACCCTTATCTAAATTTAATCTGCTATTAAATCAGCAAGAACTTGACAGCAAACAAGTTTTCCAGGCATGAACGTCATGTGAAAGAGAAAAAAGATTCTTGAAGACTTGAACAATGTTTGGAACAGTTAGCAGATTAGTTCCAGGGAGCAAGGTGTCAAATCATTCAGGAATTGCCAAAGAACACAATAACATTTAAATAATGTCAGTCTGACATGAGAAAAAAAATGGAGCGCGCTGGTTTAATACCTGGTAAGACTGTAGATAATTATGGCTAAGAGTCCCAAAGAGCAACATTGGCTTGTTAGTTAATGTATCACAACTAGAAGTGAGTATTTTCCTCCAAGAAAATGTAGCTGTCCAGTGATTTGGTTTTATGTTAGTTTGAAAGATTTAAGAAAAAGTTTGAAAAGAGCTTTTTTTTTTTTCAACATTGAGGAAGCAGTTTCCCTCCCAGCCCTTGTAACGTAGTGTGATTAGGTGGAGTCCCAGCTACTGTGTGATTACTACACCTCAACAAATTTAATAAAACATTTTTTTAAAAATAACTCCATACCTGAAGTGCATCCAAATCTAAATCCATATTAAAACCTGAAACTGCTGAACCTGACCACTTGGGTTATGCAGCTCAAGTACAAGAGCAATAATGATGCTTCTAGTATGTTGACATTAAAATAGCTGGCACATGAATAGGTTATTTCTATCTTTGATATTCTGTTTTGGATTGGCCATCCATTTTTCTTTAGCTGTCATTATAAAAAGGCTGGGGAGCAGTAATTCCATACCAGACATATACAAGAGATGGTAATTTTCCAAATTTGTTTTTGTCCTTTTATAGTTTATTTTATTAAGCAGAGCTGTATATTGCTTGTGTCCTCATGAGAGCTGTTCTTTATATTTCTTTGACCTTCTGTGAACTTTCTTTATAATGCTATTTGGGAAAATAATTCAAAACATGCTATATATCATGTCTACCTATCAGTACTGAATGCATTTTGGAGTATAGCCATTTTGGCATGAACAGTGCATTCTTCCTTTCCATTCCATTTTGATAATCATTGCTCCCTCAGGCATTTTGCTGTAAATATAGTATAATATATGTTGCATCGGTGTCTACTGTCGATGGCTTGAAATGTGTTTATTTGTTGTCATCAAACTGACTTAATAATGCTTTTACAAATGATGATCTAATTAGGTTGATCAGAAAGGTTTTGTTAAAATGTACGGTATAGTTTTCATAGCACACAAATTTTACATTTTGGGTTTTACTTGTTGGTTCATGTCCTTGGTCCTTAAGCATAATCCTTTCAGAAAACAGATAAGAATATTGTTTACTGGATTAGAAAGCTCAGTGGATTAGCTTTCTGTGATTTAACTGAACTTTTGACTGAACTTTAACTGAAATTCTACCCACCTTTAACCCACCCTAAGTTGTGACACATTTGCTATGTATCAGGAGCAGGCAAAACCAGTATGCCAGCAAAATCATAGTATTTTTTCCCCCCATTCGCCACCCCCACCCAATATTGAGAGAATGCACCAGTCTGAGGGTTTAAATACAGGCTTAAACAAATTCTCCCCCTCTTAGTTAAGTGTGGCTGCACGGGGGTTAGTGCTCCTCCATGGTTCACTGCAGACAAGGGAGTGTTTCTTTAATAATGTTTACTATCCATGAAATCGTCACACCAACAATGATTTCCTGCCCGTATGTCCATTTTTTGCTTTATGTAATTTTAAAGAAACCTGCGTTATGATTTCTGCTTCTGGTTGAGTTTAAAATGTTTACAGCTTAGAATGGAAACAATGTATCTTATTAAGAATAATTATAATGAAAGAAAGCAGCATTGATTTTTTTTTTTTTTTTTCCTTGTCTTACAATATAGGTTGGTCTGCGCCGTCAGCCATTGGTATTGCTGGGCTTGGTGGAGGCTTTGAAATTGGTTTGGAGGTAGGTTCTACTTAATTCTGATTTGTTGTTTTGGTACATAAGTGGTCTCCAGCCCAAATCTGACACATCCCATTTAGCCAGTCAAGCTTAATTCAGCCAATCAAGAACTGAAGGCAGTAATTAGATTAAATAGGATGGATTAGGGACTATGTGAGGGTATTTCTTTAGTAGCAGGTTTTGACAACGCCAAACCTGTGATCTAACAATGAGATTTATTTGTTTGTATTAATTCTAAAAATGTAACCAGAAATAATTATCTATTATATAACCTTATAGTTATCTATAAGGGATGCTTTCCCTCTAATTATTCCTGTCAAATGAGTCTAAAGTGACATTCTGTATTAATGTTATAACTATTGTGCTGTTTGAAATGTATTTAATAACAAGGATTAAAATAATTTGTTGAATAATCCTAAAGTAATATACAGTACCTTGTACAATTAATGAATACCTAAAAATGAGGGTTAAGTGTTTTGAAGAACTTCTTCAAGGCAGTAGACCACCAGGACTAGGCATTGGGCATACCTGGTTTAGGGCTGTTCTGGATATCAAATTATTACTGTACTAAAGTATAACTTTTTTTCCTTTTACTACTGAATACTTTTTTTTGCTTCATTGTATTTGACATGCTTTTATGTAGCTCTCCAACAAATGCTAAATGAATATCAAGAGTTTTTCACAAATACTGTTAATAAATCAATGAATTTTACTGTATATATGCTCAACTATTAAAGCTGAGATGTTTTCTAGGGAAATATATCTTTGATAGTGAAATTTTTCACGGAAACCCAAATTCATTATTTATGGTTAGATATTAAAAAATAAGTCTGTGTAATGTGACTTCTCTGCACTAAACACATTATTCTAGTTTGCTAATCCGTTCCTCAGTTACAATATATTTCAATGTATTGCTTTTATTAAAACAGCCAACCAAATTTAACCAAGGAACACAATCAAGGAAAAAAACAAAGTTTGTAACTTGATGCAGACTTTCTAAGAACTTTAACATTTATTCAATTGTCTTTTTGTAATCATAAAAACCCTAAACAAGACGCCTGCAAATGTCGCATAACTCCACAACAGGCTGCCCTTTGCATTGACTGCTGACTCTGTTAAAGAATTATGCACCTAAAACTGTTTCCCTTTATACAAGAGCTATTTGTGGCCTGAGCACAGGCTTCATAATTTTTCTGCATGCTGAGCGAATCTTCCTATCTCAGGCCCAGGAAATCACGAGCAAGGGCTTGTGCTGATCTCATTCCTCAGCACCAGGAAGAGAAAGTTGCTCAGTTTCATGGTCCTGACTGACTGTGTTCTGAGTGCCTGTGCAGTTTGACCTTTCTGC
Source organism: Acestrorhynchus altus (assembly GCA_034509495.1). NCBI lineage: Eukaryota > Metazoa > Chordata > Actinopteri > Characiformes > Acestrorhynchidae > Acestrorhynchus > Acestrorhynchus altus. The sequence continues at coordinate 21,735,411 of CM067513.1, forward strand.
AGTACCCTCACAGCTCATGTTGCAAGTGATTAAAAAATGATGTACAGCTTGTTACTGCACCTGAATCCCAACCAAATCTTCTCCACCAAATAAACAAAAGCTCTGAAGATAGATTTGCTTTTCATACTTTGTGCTGATGACTGATCACTAAAGTTGTTGTCAGAGTGATGCTTTATATGTCCAGATGTTCTGTGGACATCCCTTCTCATGCATGCATTCAGTTACTTTGTTTTACACATTGTTGACAAATGTGCAAATGCACACACCTAGCTTGCCTAGTCCCTGTAAAAAAAATATTGCCAAAAGAACAGGACTTTCTGAAGCACACAAACATGAACCTGCTGGCACCTGCTGTGGACTGGAGGACTATAAAGAACTCCACATTGAGCTGTGGATCAGTTCAGGGCTTCATCCATTACTGTTGGGATGAGGTGGGGAGGTGACTATCCAACAACCTTACCTTTATTAATGCTCTTGTTGCTGAATGCTGTCAAATCCTCACAGCAGTATTCCCAAATCTAACAGAAATCCTTTGATGTAAAGTAACAGGATTAACACTTTAACATTAAACATTAATTGTATGTGTCTGTTTACTTTTGTCTGTATGTGTTTGTGGACCCTGGCTTTCACCATTCATGATATTGCTGTTTGGTGGCTGGTGTGTGTTGTGGCTGGTACAATGTATTCCAGTTTTAACATAATGGAAATTAATTAATTAAGAAAAAAAACAGTAATTATTAATTTCTTCAAAACACTAACATCAGAATGGATATACATAGACAAAACATCTTGATTTGATGTGTTTGCTACCTTGACTATTTCCAAAACCCTCCTCAATGAAGCCCAGTATTTAGTTACAATTAAACACCTAATTTATCTAACCAGTTATTCAAGTAAATAAGGTGAACTGCTGGTGGAACTGAAATCATAGTGTATCTAACAAACATATCAATAATTTTACTAGCAGAAAACAAAATCTGACTACATAAGCCACAAAAGCATGGTCCCTGAGAAACTTCAGCTTTATAAAAAATATAAATTTATTTTTGCTTTCAGTGGAAGTCAGTGTAGAAAGATTTTTTTTCAGGTCATTTTGGAGCGTTCCTATTGGTCTATTCCTCATTAAATTTTCTCACATATAAAAACATGCCAGAATGTTTAATTTGCATGTATTATAAAAGAATACAGTATTTTACAGGTAAAAGAGCCTGCTAATATAATTAATAGCTGTAAATTGTACAATTTCTGTTTACTTTGTAAAACTCACCCTCAGATTGCTTTAAAGGGGTGGTGATGGGTTCAGTATCTACTCAGTAATTATATTTATTATCTCAAATGACATTTGAATTTGTCTGTTGCTGTACAATCTTTCATTGCAATCTTGATAAAGGTAAAATAGTGGTAAAAAAAATAGAGTAGACCTTGACTGTTGAATTTATGCACTTTGTAAGTGAGGGCCACTGTTTTGTCTCACTGTCACTTTAAATTGCTTTTCTTCTTCTTCAGGCATCTGATTTTGTTATCATCTTGAATCAACGTCGAGCTGTGGAAGCCTTCAGCAAAGGGGGGAATCTTACGTTTGGAGGAAACTGCACTGTGGCCGTTGGGCCTCTTGGCAGGTAGAAGCTTTGACATCACTCTCGATGCCAGACATCTTAAACCAGGTTCCAGCAAGCAGGGAGGGGATTTACAGTCGCTTAATGAGATGAAAATCTGGGCATTTACACTGCATTGTACATGTACATTACGCTAAGCCAAATTACTCTTGTTACTTGAACCATACACTTTTAATGTGGATGTGTTTGGGCCAGTACATTTGTCTTTGGAAATTGATAGCTATGTCTGCAGACAAGCTTGCTGATGTGCTTTTGAGAGGATATGTATTTATTTTGTTTGTAGCTTAACGTGTGTAAAAATGGAAGTGGAGTAGATATTAGGGTTTGGTCAGTATCAATTTTACAGTGAAAATGTTGCTACTATTTCTTTATTAATGAGTACAGAGACTCCTTTCTTTGAAATCTGTAATTACAAGTCTATATTGTGGGGGTGATGGGGATAGTGTAACGCCTCACTGTTCAGACTGTAGTATTTCAAAGAGTCTTCTTCTGTCTGATGGGGATAAATATAGCTATCTTTTGTATTGTGGTGTTGATTTTTAATTTTGGCATCCGAGGAGACTTGTTACCTCTGATGAAAGGTGATTTATATAGAGAGCGGATCCGGTACTGCTGCCAGCACCAGCTCTAACCAGCAGCCCAATTATCCATCATTCAACAAGCATGAGCACGTATAGACATTTCTGTGAGAATTACATATAATGACTGCAACCTTTGCTAAGTATTCCTTCAAGAACTGGTGGTTTGATTGATGGTTTTATTGCTTCACAGTGAAGTCTAGCTTTAAAACTGTGACTGTGCACTTTATAGACTATTCCAGACAACTTTTTTCAACTGGGCTGGGGAAAAGAAATGAAATACCACAACTCAATGTGGTATGACCAAGTTTTCTAAATTGTGCTAGTCATTGTATAGATTATGCCTGCTTCACATTGTATAATGTCAGTACTTTGTTCGTTCCATCTGAACACATTATTTACAAATATAAATGCTTGGCTGAGCCACTCGGAACCGAAACACATTAATTTTAAGATTTAATTTGCAGTATTATTTTCATTGCAAACAATTCTCACTTATTGTGGACTGACCTCCAGCTCTGTTAATTTATTTCTAAGATTCTTAATCCTTCCTGCAAATATTTGATACCCAAAAACTGATTACAAATATTTGAACAATACTCTGTAGAAAAGATACTGTCTGGTTGAGCTGCATTGGGACCCAGCTAGTTTTTGAGTGTGACTGGCCTGCTTTAATCCCTGAATTGACTGTAGGCTTAGAATGTGGATTGTGCTCTACTCTGCCTACATGCACCCTGACAAGCCCATCTGACTAAGCATCTGTGACAGGAATTTAGAGGCTGATGTGGCATTCCGCAGTACAGCAGCCGTTTTCTCCTACTGCAAGTCCCGCGGTCTCTATGCTGGAGTGTCCCTTGTTGGATCATACCTAATTGAACGCAAAGAAACTAACAGGAAGTAAGTGTTTTAAATTATTTTACTGTTAGGTTGATACTAATGTTTAATGTGATTTGTTTTATTTGACATTCCCTCTATCCAGTAGCAGTCCTTTTCATTCAGTCCTTCTGCTTTTCTTTCTGGAAGGTTCTACTCCCAGGACATTCGTGCATCTTCCATTCTTAATGGAGACGTGGAGCCTCCCCCTGAAGCTCATGACCTTTATGCCATTTTGGAGGACTATGCAGACAAGTACACAAGTGAATGGCAGAGCAAACATCTACGGCCCCCCAGCAAGGTCAGTGTTTCAGTTTTACTGAGCACGTATCACTTAAGCAGTGTTTGCATGCTTATCACTGGTCAACAGCACGTTAAAGGCTTTCTGATTTCTGTGATTAAACAGAAACCGCCATGGTTCTTATCAACTGGCTCTATACTTTGTCAGGCTAATAGCAGTTTCATAGATCATGTAAACTGCAATTTAATTGAATGAGATGGTACCACTTGTGGTAATGTATGGTACCACCCAAGGCCATGTCAAGGGTCAGAAATTATTTTTCAGGTATTAATAAAATTAATAAACCCTTATTTTGAGGACAGTGTAGAAATAATTGCTAACAAGTACCCCCTATTATTTGGGGGTATAAATCTCTGGTGATGCATCTGAATATATTGTGAATAGTACAGCTTAGTGACTGTTCACAGGTTACTTGGGGATATCTTTATATTGCTTTCGTGTCCATGTGCAACAGCCAAAGGGCCAAAGCAGTTTTTGAAATGAGAAGCAGAAGCAACAGCACCTCCCACAGGACTTACTACCCTGCTGTCTTGAATTTAGTGAGATGATGGGACTGCTGGGTAAATAATAATAATAATAATAATAATAATAATAATAATAATAATAATAATAATAATAATAATAATAATAATAATGTTCTTTTATATAGATATTTTTAGGCAAGCTGAAAATCTTTAGGGGTCTACACCCGCCTGGAACTGACCTATGAATAATATGGCTGTTAATATTGGTTGTACTGGTTATCAAGTAATCTGCTGATTATTTTGACAGTTAAGTTAGCAGCAGCCTGATTTATTGGGGTTTTTTTTTTATTCTTAATTGGTGGGTGGAGAAGAATAAAACTAGAAAGACAGTCAAAGCACTACATCAGGTATTGCACTATTCACTTCATGTCCTGGGGTGGAGTTATTCCAACAGGGGATGCCATTCTAATTGCTGACCAATTTATTGACAAGGAAACTTCAATTTATCACATGATTTATTCAAGTTTATTCAGTTATTTGCAATTCAGTTTTATGTTGTTGTGGTGTTTTTGTTTTTTTCTTTCTTCTTCACAGACGAGTGCGGCCCCAGCTAGACCAGGGCCTCCGGGAAGGAAAGTTACTTCCTCCTTTACTCCAAAGGCAGCAGGTAAGACCTTCGAGAGAACTGCACTCCTGCCTTCAACAGTAAAACTCATGATATCTGAAAAAGAAATGCTGACTCTTGAAATGACTGGCTCATGATCATGAGTTATTTGTTCCCTAATAACTTTATAACACTCCTGTTCTTTGATGTTCTTATGGGCAGGAATGATTTTTGTTATTGTAGTAAATTCATTGTAGTAGAATTCACTTCTGTTAATAAGTCATTATTTTCCCAGCTTCTTTTGCAGAAACAAAACCGACACTGTATCCCAACGTCTCCAGCTGGCCATCTGAAAGCTCAGGTGAGTGAATCCAGAGTCTAGCATAATGAACAAATTAATGTGGGATTCCACTAGCTTTTCCTTAAAAGAACAGATTGCAGTTAGGAATGAAAATGGTTGATTGTAAACAGGCAAAAATTAGTTTAGAGTGAGCTAATATACTGCTTGGGTTTAGAGATTTAGAGATGGTATAATGCTAAATAAAATCTATTTTTTTAACCTTTAACCTGAGAATTTTAAATTGAAGCTTTCAAATACTGCTCATCTTAACATAGGGGTCCACCAAACTACATGCCAGTTTTATGCCAGTTAAACATCTGTAAATACATTTTTAAAAAGATAAATTAACTTTCTGTGCAAATGTGTAAAACTTGACAATATAATGTAAAGCAGTCTAGTCTGTGATGAGCCACAAACCATTTAGATATTTGGTTAATTTTAACAGTACTTGAACAAGATAATATTTATACAGTCATTTTGCAAATTTATTTTCCAGCACCTGCTGTTTACTTAGGAGATAATGGCATGCATTCAGATGTTACAACTAACCCCATAGGCTGGGTTAAATGCAGCAGATGGATAAACTATTTTTATCTAAAAGGTCTGGTGAATCAATGAAAGCATTATTAATTTCAAATAAATATATATCATTTGAATCAGATAAGGTTTCCAACAAAAATACAGTCTTTTCAAATAATATTCAAATAAATATGATTAGGAAAAAATGTGGAACACCTAGCATTTTGACACTTGATATTATTCTAATGTTGAGCTACAAAGTGATCAGATTTGGCATGCATTTGGCTCTTTTACTGTGGAGCTTACAAAACAAGCAAACACCAGAATATCTTGAAAGGTCTTTTTTATTATTTAATTCAAAAGGGTAAACTCTAATATTGATTGTAAAGTGTAAACTTTGTAGCCTTTCTTGTTTTACTTTTGAGCTGTATGGATTTTCATGTATAGCTCAGACATTTAATTTCTAATTCATCTGCTGACAAGCTTTATGGAGGTGTTGATTTTCTATTCCAGAAGCACTTCCCCACAGGGCACATTTAACTTTCCAATTAGTGAGCTTGAATTTTCATGAACTATAAGCCACAGTTAAACAAAATTTAAAACAAAAAAAGGAATATCATGTGTAATGAATTTATGACAGTTAATCATTTTTAATGAAATTATGAAAAAAAAAATACATTTTTACAATATTATTTCATGATTTTTTTCCAAAATTGTACACATTTGTAAAATATGAGCTTAAAACTTTGTTGACCCTGTTGCTTTTATTGAGGAGCTTATAGTACTAGAACACACTATATTGCAGTTTTCATTGTAAAATAATGTCTGTAGGATGATGTTGTATTAGGGCACCTTGCAGAGGAATTTACACTCTGCTCAAGTATTTTTGCTTTGCACAACATAATCTTTTTTATGTCATAAATCATTGTCAAGAACATGCCTGTTAAGAGTAATTACTCTACCATGTGTATCCATACTTTTGTCTCTGACTACATTGTTGTTAAATATTGTCATTATGGTGGAATGATGGAGTATTCAAGAAAATAAATCTAATAAAATCTAATACAAATAAGCCATAATTAGTGATGCATAACTAAATTTTAATTTGCGTCACTTTTATGAATGCAAGAAGCCTCCCATTCATCCAGTGTCTGCATGTGATGAAAGATTTGTGTTCTTTTCAGTTAGAAAAGCACATTTATTGTCGTCAGTGTTGCAGAGACCTGTTTACAGTTGAATTAATGGGATTAAATAAGAGAGCACGCACTGAACACAGTCCCATCTGCACTTATTGCTGAGGGAAACCACTTGGCTTGTCTGGGAAGATTTCAAAAGGCGTTTGGCCACTTTCCCATCTCCTCTCCTCATAGGAAAGGCCTCTGTGCTCTTTGCCATGTCAGAAGTCAGTTGCTCAGTGGGTGCATTCTTTCCCACAGAGGGATGACAGTAACATCAAGGAGAGGAAAGATTAGACTCGATGTTTGTCCATGAGTGAAGGACTAGGATGGAACACTCACCACATAGCCCTGAATATCAGAATGTTCAGATTTCACCATCATATTTCACCATTATAAATGAGGAGGAAAAACTCCAGACCTAGAAAAACAAGTTCCCTGTCGGCCATGTTTAGTCATGATCTTGTGCTGCCATTATCTTAATGGCGTTACTATTTAGGTAGCAAGAAGCAGTATCGGGTTTTTTTTCCTTCAATCAAAACAGTATCACAGGGCCAAGATTTTTATAGTCTTGCAAAAATATGTAGCTCAGCAACTGTCTAACTTGTATGCATGATGAGGTGCAACAAAGTGTCACTAGTTCATGTGTGAGTGGGATTAAATAATAACCATGATAACCTTATTTTTGTTAAAACAATACATTATTTCTTTATTTCACATCAGTGATGCATGTATGAGCAAACAAATGCTATCCTGTTTCTAAACATAGCTTTAGCTGAAAAGTCTCCTTTGATACACTAGGTAGCAATGCAGTTCTTGTCATATATTTAATATTTCATGTTTTTTGCTTGCTTGATATTAACATATGATTAACTTTTCTGTGTAGCAGTTTGACAGTGACCTAGTAAGGAGCACTGATAGAGTTGCTGCTTCCATTTTGTCTTCTAACAGTCAGTTTTCAGAGGGCCTAAGAGTGGCCTACAGGTTTTTCTTTTTTCCCCCTTCTCATGAAACTAGTCCTTAGTCCCTCAGCTGTGGTTAAATCTACTGTCCATTCATAATTTTTTACTGATTTGTTGGATATGTAAGGCTTTCTCTTTAGCTCATGAAGACCTAAGGATAGGGCTGCCGTGTGTGTGTGTGTGTCTGTGTGTGTGTGTCACTGGATGGGTAAAATGTCTAGGTTTAAGTTCTGTGTGCATAACAGTTGGTCAAATGAGAATAATAATAATAATAATAATAATGGTTCTATTTATTATCAATGTAAAGTTTGTTTTTTTTAACAGCATAAATCATAAGGGGTTTCACATTAGAGCTGTTGATGGTGGTGTGTTTGTGATCAATTACAGTGTCCAAAATATTTGTATAGCACTTCATACAGCTGATGCCATCATAGACCAGCTTTACAGATATCAAAACTTAGAACATGAACAACACGTGAAACAAAGGACGAAGACATAAACCCCCTGGTGAGCAAGCCAAAGGGTGACAGTGGCAAAGGAGAAACTCAGAGCTGGAGGAAGAAACCTTGGTAGGAGCCAGGCTCACAAGAGGGGACCCATCCTGCTCTGTTGAAACTACTCATGCATAGTTGATAAGAGGACACTGGACCACCACATCTTTGCTGTAATACTCAGGTGCACTGAAGTAATGATAGCTTGATTGTGGACATAATAGTAACCGTAACAGCTAATGCAAATTTATACATAGTTGATGGTGGTGGGTAACTCGTCCAGGGCAGGGTGGTAAACTAGTCCATGTCCAGTAGCCAGATGATGGAAGGCCAATGTGAAGGGGTGGCAGGGGAGCTCAAGGTTGGCCTTTCATCATCCTGGGCTGGTGGGTCATCATGGACTCTGGAGGTAGAGAGATGTTATTAGTTTGTTGTTTACGTTTTTGGAGAACAAAGGTGAACATTACCAGAGTGTGGTGAGTGACTCTGGCAGATCTGAACATAACAGTCTAACTATAACTAGAAAATGTGACCAGAACAGTCCAAACGTATCAGCACTGTTCTGGCATCCGGTCAAATTCCATACTGATTAAATTTTCCAACTTGGATAGTCCTATATGGGCTTGCCCCGAGTACCTCTAAGATCCAGAGCCCCATGTTCCATGTGTATATGCTTCTATTTTATATGCAGACCTGCGTAGCATATGTACAACACAGTTTATCAAACCTTGTGTTGCAGAAATCATGACTTGATAAGAACCTCAAAGCCTAAAATGTTTTGACACAGTTGTGTGGTAAATGTTTAGAAATATTCTAATTCACTGATTCCATCACTAACAGGAACAGAAAAGGCCATGAACTCAGTAAACATACTGGAAATCAGAACTAGGAAAGTTCCATGGGTTGGTATAACACAGCCTGTTTTTTTGGTTTACTAAATGAAATTTTAAAACACGTTACATATAATTATTGATAGATATCAATGCCAAATGATATCAGTTCAGTCATCTCTGCAATGGATGTTGTGTGTGCATTCCTGCTGCGTTGTAGCTTATTCTCTTACATGTAGAGGTGTTTACAGGGGACCTCGATTCACTTTAAAAATGCTGGAAATTAACACACATCAGTGCCAGACTGTTGGATGTGTTTGAGATTTCTGTCTTGTGACTCATGCCAAACTTGTACACAGATGGTGTATATACACATACAGTATATACAGTTCTGGGCTTAAGGCTAAGGCAATCTGAAGTGAAGCTTAACTTTCAGTGGAAGTCAATGCAAAAATGCTTTTTGGGATGATTTGTCAAAAATTGGAGATGAAAGCTTTTTTTCTGTAACAGTGACAGTGTGTGTGTGTGTATTTTTTATATATATATATATATATATATATATATATATATATATATATATATATATATATATACAAGAGTGTAAGGATTGGCAACTGAAAGATGTGTTGAATCTTTGTCATTCAACTGTAAAACTGAAATTTAATTTTCCATTATACTGGCCCTTTAATACACCATTTATATTTGATGATCAAGTGGGGAAAAATAATTGTGCCTTGGACAAATGTCAGTAAGTCAGTACTTGGAAGCAACAACTTTGTCAAATATCACAGCTTGTAAGTGCTTCTTTTGTAGTCAGTTAAATCTTTATACTCTTGCTTTTAGACATTATATCTTGGAGAATGCATTGAGTTCTGTGATATTTTTGGAACATTTTGCATGCACCAAAGGTTATACCAAGAGATTTTTTTATGATGTTGGGGGTGGTGTGGGTCTATTCCAAAGTCTTGTGTCCAAAGTATGTCTAATTGATATTACAGGTAAGGGTGTAACAGATCAGATCAGATCAGATTTTTTTACCTAAACCAAACGTTCTAAACAGTATAATTTTGAGTAATTAAAAAAATTAAACAGTGCATGTAAATCACAGACATTCTGATTCAGAAAATACAATATAGCACAGAATACAATAATACAGTATAGCACGGAAACGGATAGAGTGCCTTCTCCAGGTCAGGGATCAGGTCCTTCCACGAGTGGAGGAGTTTAAGTGTCTGGGGGTCTTGTTCATGAATGAGGGAAAACTGGAGCGGGAGATCGACAGGCGGATTGGTGCTGTGTCAGCAGTGATACGACCACTGTACCGGTCCGTAGTGGTGAACCCGATTTACCCATCGATCTCTGTCCCTACCCTCATATATGGTCATGAACTTTGGGTCATCGAGATCTCAGATACAAGTGGCTGAAATGAGTTTTCTCTGCAGGGTGGCTGGGCTCTCCCTTAGAGATAGGGTGAGAAGCTCAGTCATCCAAAAGGGACTCAGAGTAGAGCTGCTGCTCCTCCACGTCAAGAGGAGCCAGTTGGGGTGGCTCAAGCATCTAGTGAGGACGCCTCCTGGACGCCTCCCTGGTGAGGTGTACCGGGCACGCCCCACCGGGAGAAGACCCAGAGGAAGACCCAGGACACGCTGGAGAGACTATGTTTCTCTGCTGGCCTGGGAACGCCTTGGGGTTCCCCTCGGAAGAGCTGGACCAAGTGGCTAGGGAGAGGGAAGTCTGGGTCTCCCTGCTTAGGCTGCTGCCCCCGCGACCCAACCCCGGATAAGTGGCAGAAAATGGATGGATGGATGGACAATATAGCACTAAATTGTTTATTTGAATGTGTATATTGCTTATATTAAGTATAAATTAGAGACTGTTGCTTTCATGTAGGTGTTTTGCTTTGCCTTTCTGGCCAGCATATGAATAGTTCTGTTTTCAGTTTTTTGTTTTTTGTTTTCTGTTTTTACCTTGATTTCCACAGTTCACAAAAAGCAAAGAACTAACAACTTTTTTCTTTGATCATACAAATTAGATGTTCTCACAATCTGAGGTTCGTGAGTGAACATTTTAATAACTGAACTCTTCATTTTTGCACACCATTTTATGATCCAAACATTATAGAAAATGGATTTTGTTTTGGGGCGGCACGGTGGCGCAGTGGATAGCGCTGTTGCCTCACAGCAAGAAGGACCTGGGTTCAATCCCCGGGTGGGGTGACCTGGGAAGTTTCTGTGTGGAGTTTGCATGTTCTCCCCGTGTTCGCGTGGGTTTCCTCCGGGTACTCCGGTTTCCCCCACAGTCCAAAGACATGCATGATAGGTGAATTGGTGACTCTAAAGTGGCCCTTAGTGTGTGGATGGATGTGTGTGTGTGCATGTGTGTGCCCTACGATGGATTAGCGCCCTGTCTAGGGTTGTTTCCCGCCCTTGCGCTCAGAGTTGCCGGCTGGGCACCGGCTCACCCGTGACCCTATTCAGGAATAAGCGGTTTGGAAAATGAATGAATGAATGAATGATTTTGTTTTGCAATATGTGTGTGTACTATAGATTAATTATTTGAGCTAATTTTGTCCTAATACCATAAGATATTTTGAGTCAGTTAAGATATAAGTCAAAAAGTCAAGTCCTTTTAGGTTTGATTTGTCCTCTGCTATTATAAAGTTTACAGGGATTTCAGTTTGTCATGTTGGGTGCAGGAGTGGGTGGAAACCCTATTGAAAAAGGAAACTCATCTAGTTTTTATTCATAGGCAGACTGCCCTTTCCCATCTTTACTTTTTAAAATTGGTTTAAACATCATTTTTGTGCATTTTCTGTTGTTGTGTCTCCAATACAGGTGCATTAATTAGTCAATGAGTGATACATGTGGCAAATCAGTTGATGCACCACTTCTTTGATTTTTTTAACATGAACTTGGAGTTTTTCTACATTATAAGGGAGAATTGAAGGGAATGGGGTTAATGTGCATTGGCATTTAAATCTTTAAGTACCATAGTTTGTTACTGTGAAAATAGTTAAGTGAGTTAAGAATAAAGTGTTTAATTTTGCTTTAAAATATTAGTTTGGATGACTTCTTCCTTCCAAATGACAGATTCTACAATGGTAATGTTTTCATTTTACTGCTTATATTTGTTTTACCCAAAATGTATTTTTAGACAAATTGTTTGAAAAAATGGCAGATTGTGAGCTCTGTTCACTTGGACCTGATGTCATGAGGCTTCCTAACAGTACCAGAAAGGCCCACTGGGGGGCTGTAGTTCACAGGTTAAAAACCACTTTCATAGATATTCTGGAAATTCTCAAAGCAGACTGGCATCTCCCACAGTAAAGGACATGATGTAGTTAATGTAAAAAGATGCCTCTACAAATGTGTAATGTTTATGTATTTCACCAGGAAACTCAAAACAATATTTCTGCTATTTGTCATGTTTACAATCTGTGTCTTGGTTGTCAAGCTCATCACTCCCTCAGCTATCATTATACAAGGTGAAGTGAAGGAGGTCACCTCCAAAACTCTCACTCATCAGTGTTTCATTAACATTCCTTCTATACACTGCAGGTCATTAGCACAAAGCAAATACTGTAATTAAGACACTCCTGGTGAAAAGTAGGAGTGACACCATCATTTCTCTGAAACACCTCTATTCTCCATCCTATAAATGGAGACCATTGTGCGAGCGTGGTTTATCCATGGGCAATGACTTTAGGCAGTATGAGTTATTTTAGTATGTTGTTTTCTGGTGGTTTTACAAGACAGGAGGAGCAGGCTTGATTGTAGCGTTCAGTGCCTTAATCCGGCTGTTTTTTTTCCTAAACATACATAAGCTTGCAACATAAGATCAGCTGGCATAAAGATTGACCTTCATTAATCGTTTGTCAGTTCTTCGTCTTTTTCTTTTTTTTTTTTTTTTTCTTTTTTTTTTTGCACAAACAAACTTCTCAGATACCACCATAGACTGACACTAGCATTAGGGGGGCAGGGAGGTATCTTGCCTTCTGACAGTATGCGTGATGGGACCAGACCTTGGTTACCTCTAATCATAGAGTGCACCTAGGTGTAGACATGAGACATGACTGAGCTACCACCCCCCCACTCCCCTCTTTCAGGAGCTGTAACTATTTGGATGTTGCATGTGTGAGCAGAAAACCACATAGCTTGAATGTCACGACTGTGCCAAAACACACAAACTTGACAGATCTGAAGAAACTCTATGGATTGTGTTGCTGTCAAACTTTCCCAAATACCCCCCCCCCCCCTCTCGGCTTGTTGTGTCTTGTAGCTTTTGGTAGCAGGGGAGCGAATGTTACGTTGATGGGATGCAGTTATTTTAGGATTCAAGTCAAAAGTGTTTAGTGTGAAAAATGGCCCGACTGGAGCAGCGCCTAAGGTCTTTTCGCAGGTGACGATAGTGAGAACTTCTTTCTTTTTTAACTCTGTACTCCCCTGTATATACCACCTGCATTCCTCATGCCACCTGTTTCCCTTCCCACCCGTCCAAATTGTCCTCCTCCTTCAGTCTGCATGTGCTAGTGCTTATCCAGCGTATGATCCTGTCAGGTATAAATTTAACCTAAGACTTGAATTTGAATAACTCAAATTCCATATCTTACATTTTGTGTGTGGGTGGATTTTTGTGTTTCTATGCTAGAAATTTTTATGGTTTGATGCACTGATTGTGCATTTGATGCACTGATTGTGAAAGCTTGATTTGAAGTTAAAATTCACATATTACAACAGAGAAAATGGAATGCAGGCTAAAAGTATTTTGATTATATATTTTATAATATATAATAAAAATACTTAAAATTATATACAGTATAATGGAGGGACACAGCTTTAACAGGGGGGGACGTAGTAGGGCGCACACAACAGAAATACTTAGAATTTATTTATTTATTTATTTATTTATTTAGCATTGCTGGGTTTCCTCCTTTGAACTGCTTGCTGCAGGTTCATCCACAACCTTTCTATTGGATTAATCTTTATCTGTCAGAGAATGACCTTACCACAAGACCTTGATATATACACCCGCATGCTGTACAACTTTTTTTCTATTGTTATTAAGAAGGCTTTCATGTAATTGTTCATGCTCAGGAAATCTAACTAATAGTCATATCAGGGCCACAGCTATTACAGTATAAATAATACTAATAATATATACAGGGGTTGGACAATGAAACTGTAACACCTGTCATTTTAGTGTGAGAGGATTCATGGATAAATTGGAGCAGCCTGGTGGCCAATCTTCATTAATAGCACATTTCACCAGTAAGAGCAGTGTGTGAGGGTTCAATTAGCAGGTAAGAGCACAGTTTTGCTCAGAAATATCGCAATGCACACAACATATTATGGGTGACATACCAGAGTTCAAAAGAGGACAAATTGTTGGTGCACGTCTTGCTGGTGCATCTGTGACCAAGACAGCAAGTTTTTGTGATGTTTCAAGAGCCACGGTATCCAGGGTAATGTCAGCACCACCAAGAAGGACGAACCACATCAAACAGGATTAACTGTGGACGCAACTGTCTGAAAGGGATGTTCGGGTGCTAACCCGGATTGTATCCAAAAATGTAAAGCCACTGCTGCCTAAATCATGGCAGAATTAAATGCAAAGGGAGGCCCTACACCATACACCTACATTACACCCTACACATACATTATTGTGGTCACCAGGTGTTTCAGTTTCATTGTCCAACGCCTGTGTGTGTATATACAGTGTCTTGCGGAAGTATTCGGCCCCCTTGAACTTTTCAAACTTTTGCCACATTTCAGGCTTCAAACATGAAGATATAAAAGTTAAATTTTTTGTGAAGACTCAACAAGTGGGACCCAATCGTGAAGTGGAATGAAATTTATTGGATTTGTCAAACTTTTTTTAACAAATAAACTGAAAAGTGGGGTGTGCAATATTATTTGGCCCCCTTACGTTAATACACGTAGCGCCACCTTTTGCTGCAAGTCGCTTGGGGTATGTCTCTATCTGTTTTGCACATTGAGAGACTGAAATTCTTGCCTATTCTTCCTTGTAAAACAGCTCAAGCTCCGTGAGGTTGGATGGAGAGCGTTTGTGAACAGCAGTCTTCAGCTCTTTCCACAAATTCTCGATTGGATTCAGGTCTGGACTTTGACTTGGCCATTCCAACACCTGGATACGTTTATTTGTGAACCATTCTTTTGTAGATTTGGCTTAATGTTTTGGATCATTGTCTTGTTGGAAGATAAATCTCTGTCCCAGTCTTGGGTCTCTCTAGGTTTTCTTCCAGAATGGTCCTGTATCTGTCCCCATCCATCTTCCCATCAGTTTTGACCATCTTCCCTGTCCCTGCTGACAAAAAGCAGGCCCAAACCATGATGCTGCCACCACCATGTTTGACAGTGGGGATGGTGAGTTCAGGGTGATGAGCTGTGTTGGTTTTACGCCAAACATATCGTTTTGCATTGTGGCCAAACAGTTCGATTTTGTTTTCATCTGACCGGAGCACCTTCTTCCACTTGTTTGATGTGTCTCCCAGGTGGCTTGTGACAGCCATTTCTGAAAGATATCCATAAAAATTCTCATTTAAAGTTTTTCTTCTTGCCACTCTTCCATAAAGGCCAGATTTGTGCAGTGGACAGACTCTCCCACCTCAGCTGTAGATCTCTGCAGTTCATCCAGAGTAATTATGGGCCTCTTGGCTGCATCTGTGATCAGTCTTCTCCTTGTTCGAGATGAAAGTTTAGAGGGGCGGCTGGGTCTTGGTAGATTTGCAGTGGTCTGATACTCCTTCCATTTCAATATGATTGCTTGCACAGTGCTCCTTGGGATGTTTAAAGCTTGGGAAATCTTTTTGTATCCAAATCCAGCTTTAAACTTCTCCACAACAGTATCTCAGACTTTCCTGGTGTGTTTCTTGGTCTTCATGATGCTCTCTACTTTGCTTGAACAGAACCCTGAGACTATCACAGAGCAGGTGTATTTATAGAGACTACACACAGGTGGATTCTATTTATCATCATTGGATCATTCAGAGATCCTCACTGAACTTCTGGAGTGAGTTTGCTGCACTGCAAGTAAAGGGGCCAAATAATATTGCACGCCCCACTTTTTTACAGTTTTTATTTGTTAGTTTGACACATCCAATAAATTTCATTCCACTTCACGATTGTGTCCCACTTGTTGATTCTTCACAAAAAATGTTTAATTTTATCTTTGTTTGAAGCCTGAAATGGGTTGAATATTTTCGCAAGGCACTGTGTGTGTGTGTGTGTGTGTGTGTGTGTGTGTGTGTGTGTGTGTGTGTGTGTGTGTTGTGTGTGTGTGTGTGTGTGTGTGTGTGTGTGTGTGTGTGTGTGTGTGTGTATGTATGTATGTATGTGTGTATATATATATATATATATATATATATATATATATTCCTTGTGTGTGCATGGTTTGATCAGACATTTCTGCTCAAGCCTTAGTCAAAGCTTCCAGGGAGGGTAGTCACTGCCCTCTAGTGTTAAAGTTCTTAAAATCAGTTGCTCATAGTTTAACATACAATAAACTTTTAAAAATGTAGTCATTTTATTTTATTTGTGTGTGTGTGTGTGTGAGAGAGAGAGAGGTGGACAACTCTTTATAATTGGAAAAACTCTTGGCAACTATAAACTCAAAACTGACAACCCCAATTACAATGAAGTTGGGACATTGTGTAAAACAATACAAAGATTTGCAAATCCTGTTCAACCTATATTCAGCTGAATACACTACAAAACAAGAAATGTAATGTTCAAATGGATGAACTTTTTTTTTCTTTTCTTTTTTTTCCCCAAATATTCACTCATTTTGAATTTAATGCCTGCAACACATTGCAGGGAATGTGCATGTTTACCACTGGCTTACATCACCTTTCCTTTTAAAAACATGTTTCGGAAATGAGGATACTAATTGTTGAAGTCTTGTAGGTGGAATTCTTTCTCTAATGTAATATGTAAGTGGATGCTCCCTTTATACCCAATAATGACACTATTTTCAATTAACCGGTTCACCTGTGGAATGTTCCAAACAGATGTTTTTTGAGCATTCTTCCATTTTTCCAGTCATTTTTGCCACTTTTTGGAATGTGTTGCACATTCAAAATAAGTGAATATTTGCAAAACAACAAAGTTCATCCATTTGAACATTAAATATCTTGTATTTGTATCATATTCAATTGAATATAGATTGAAAAGGATTTCAAATCATTGTATTCTCTTTTTGTTTATTTTTCTCATAACGTCCCAACTTCATTGGAATTGGGGTTTTATTACATTGCATAAAATCTTATCAGATTCCCCCCACTGTTTGCTTTCCAGGACTGTAATTCAGATCTGTTGAATTAGAGTTCAGTGAGTGAAAAAGTCTACTAGACACTGTTCGTAGGCACTACATGATTTGCTAAACATGTCTGTACCACTTTGGCAAGAGCCATTAAAAATCCAGTGAGTGTCCAATGCATGTTAACCTAACAATGTTCTATCTCATCCCTTTGTTCCCCTTTGCTATTTTCTTCTAATGCAGGCCAAGCATCCAGTGGGGCACTTGTGGTCACAGCCATACACCCTTTCACTGGACAGCAGCCAGGAGACCTGAGCTTTGCAGTTGGAGATCGCATCACCGTTCTCACTAAGACTGACTCCCAATACGACTGGTGGGAGGGAGAACTGAGGGGACAGGTGGGCATTTTCCCTGCCAACTTTGTGTCCTACTGAGAGCATTAATGCAAATTGCAATTATTTACAGCTTGGTCATTTAGAGTTCAGGCTTCAGTGTGAAGAGTTTTTGGTTTTTCCAAGCTAACACTGGTCGATGCTCAAAGGTCAACTTTTAATGAAGGAGGTTTTCAGTGTTAACCTGGTGTTAGAAGTGTATTATTCTCTTTTAAAGGATTGCATTCTATTGTCTCTTTATTTAACTATGAAAAGCGGGTGATAAGATGAATGTTTTTGGGTTGGTTTAGAGATTGATTTGAACTTCACATTGTGTTCTTCTGAAACTGAATGTATACAGTTGTTGTTTTTTTTTGCTCTTTCTAATGATTTACAGACTGGTTCAATATAAATACAACAGACATTGTGAATGTAGTAAAATGTATGTGGGGGTGAGGGGGTGGCACCACTATTCACATTCACTCTATTTTACCAAATCATTTGTAGTAAGCATGTCAACTATTTTATTTTAAGTACACAGATGATTGTTTAGTTCAGAAAACAGCAGAATGCAATTAATTTGAATAAAGTATTTTAATTATTATTGTTTGCATTATGACACTACTTCATGCAGCTGCTACTTTTCATATATACAAAATAATGGAAGAAATATTACTTCTGTATTTATCCTGAGGGTTTAACTGTGCCATATACCTCCTGGCTTGCTGGGGCCTATAATGCGTATGAATTCAGAAAATAACATATTACTGGGTAATATGGGAAATTGTATATAATTTTTACTACAGATTTTGAGTGATTCTAATAAATATATTTTTGAATGATACTTGCTGTGTGAGATACTTTGTAGCCACAATTCAGATAGCCTTGTAATTTTTTTGTTTATTTATAATGTACATACTACACCGTATATATACTATACTTCAACTAGTAACTCACAACCACAACACATCTGGACTTGGTGCAATATACAGTTCAAGTGCAATAACAATAATAATGTGCAATAACCCCTCCTACCTGACTCTTTTTCTACTTTTTCTCATGCACTATTTATATATTTTATATTGTAATATAGTCTCTATATTATATATTCTTTATATTTATATAGTGTTCCTTTGTTAAGTTATCTCTTTCTACCTTTTCTGTACTGTACTTATGCTGCGGCTAGAACCTTAATTTCCCTGAGGGAACCCTCTCAAGGGATTAATAAATTTCTATCCTATCCTACTTTTATCTATTCTCATACTGAGTTCCTTGATACCCCATTTGCTGCTGCAACATTGTGAACTTCCCCACTGTGGGACTAATAAAGGATTATCTTATAACTTTTGAAACTGCTAGCAATAAGTGGATCACAATATTTAAAGGCAATAGTTAATTCATTCTGTTTTTTCCCCTAATTTCAACAAAACTATGCTCTACATGTTTCCTGTCATGTAAAATACAGTTTACAAAAGATAAACATAGTAAGAAATACATGCAATTCTTAAAGCTAATATATGAACAGCAGTACCAATCCATTTATTGTGCAATGGAAATCTTAGAACTTTCTATAGTGTGAGCTAATGAATGTACTAGTGCATCTAAGTAAAATTAGAATACTGTTTTTAAATTATCAAAACTCTTTACGACATTTAAAGTGATATTTTGGGCCTTTTTGTTTTAAAGTTGATAGTGTGATTAGTAATCTTCAAATTTGAATAAAAAATATATTTAATAAATAAAAAAATTATCCCGGTTATCCCTATTTTTTTTCACTTTAATATAGTATCTATCTAGCCTGTAGATTGAATGCTACTAACCATAGCCCAGCTGTTGCTGTTTTATCACCCCTACTGTACTCCTTGTACACCCATGACTGCATGACCACTTCAAGCTCCAACATCATTGTTAAGTTTGCTGACGACACGGTTGTGGTGGGCCTGATCTCCGTCGACGATGAAAAGGCCTACCTAGAGGAGATTGCTGTGCTCTGCTGAGCGCATCATGAGGACAACATTCCCAGATCTATTTTTTTTCTACTCTGGATTGCACATATTTATTCTGTTTACATTCTCCCTACCTTCTCCCTTCTCTCTCCTCTCTTAATTTGTTAGGGGTTAATTAGTCATTCACTCATTGATAATACATATGAAGTAGATGAAGAACTGCCAACTGACAATCATGATAATGTTGATTTTTACATTTTCTTTAATGTATTAAGAAATGTTAGTTTGTTTGGGTTAGAGAAAAAAGTTCAAAGTAAAAAAGTGAACAAACTGTATCCCTAAGTGCAAATCGTAACCTCACTTTTTTAAAGTTGATTCTATAAGTCATGTTTTTTTTATAGTGAATAAAACTCTAAAAAATATATATAAAAAATAATGAACAACTAGGTGCTCAAATGAAAGAGTTAAAGTATATAAATGTGTGTTTTTGTAAAACATGTGCCATTGGTTATTTATAACATGAACCACTGGCATTTGTTTTATCAACTTGAAGAAAAAGGCTTTTGTAATCATTCCTGCATCAGCCTCCGGCTTGTGGCCAAAGCATCTAGGTTCACAGACAGTTCTCACTAAGGGAGAGGTTCTTCCAGGACATTCTATGTCTCCAGGACATATTCATATTGTCAGTAAATACTGAAGTGCTTAACATTGTCTACAGCATCATGTGAAAAGTATTTGCCCTTTTGGATGTCAGAGGCACAAAAATCTGCACTAACTTTGCAGTACTGAGTTGCAGCACGGTACTAACTTTGGCTGGTTTGTACTTTTCAGGGACATAAACAACTCTGATTATGAATATCATAAAAGACAACCAGACATTTCCCTCAATATTCTCAGTCTTTGACTTTGAAATGGGGTTGGATTCCAGTTGGCTCTTAAAGTTCTTTACCTTGGTGAAATCGACTTCTTGTTTTGGCTTGTGCTCTGATGATCCACTGGCAAAAGAGCAAAACCACATTAATGGTTAAAAAAAATAATAATAATATTAATTTTTCAATACCAATTCTAACTGTAGCTAACAAAGTAGCAATGGAAAAACAGTGCAGAATCTAACAGCCAGGCATTGTTTTGCATTGAGCAAACTTGGAGAAATATGCATTTATTTACAGACTGTTGGCTATAAAATGCAATGCTAGGACAAAACACTATTGTGCTTACAAATTCGTTCATACATGAATGAGGATTATTTTCATTTTTTATGATACAGCAGCATCCGTGCTGTGTTGAAGCACCTTTAGCAGCAAATACAGCCTCAATCTTTTGGAGTCTGATGCTACTATCTTAGCATACATGCTTTTGGGATGTATCTCCCATTCTTCTCTGCAGAAACTCTCAAACTCCAGCAGATTGGATGGGGATCATTAGTGCAGACATGTTCAGATATCTCCAGAGATGTTCAGTTGGGTTCAAGTCTGGGCTCTGGCTGGGCCACTCAAGGAATTCATGGAGTTGTCCCGAAGACACTCCTTTGTTATTTTGGCTGTATGCTTAGGGTAGATGTCCTGTTGGAATATAAACCTTCATCCCTGTCTGACGTCCAGAGCTCTCTGGAGCAGGTTATCATCTTTTCCTCAACCCTGATTAGTCTCCCAGTTCCTGCTGCAGAAAAACATCGCC
Organism: Acestrorhynchus altus; assembly: GCA_034509495.1. Lineage (NCBI taxonomy): Eukaryota > Metazoa > Chordata > Actinopteri > Characiformes > Acestrorhynchidae > Acestrorhynchus > Acestrorhynchus altus. The sequence continues at coordinate 21,756,432 of CM067513.1, forward strand.
ACAGCATGATGCTGCCCCCACCCTGCTTCACTGTAGGAATGGTATTTACTAGGTGATGAACAGTGCCTGGTTTCCTGGTTTGACATTGAGGCCAAAGAGTTCAATCCTAATTTCATTAGACCAGATAATTTTGTTTCCCATGGTCTGAGGGTTCTTTAGGTGCCTTTTGGCCAACTCCCGGTGGGCTGTACCCTTCCCCAGATCTGTGTCTCAATACTGTCAATTCCTTAGGGTTCATGGCTTGATCTGAGCTCTGACATGCACTGTCTACTATGAGACTTTATATAAACAGGTGTGTGCCTTTCCAAACCATGTCCAATCTACTTAATTTACCACAGGTGTCCAAACAAGCTGTAGAAACATCTGAAGAATGATCAGGTGCACCTGAGCTCAATTTTAAGTGTCATGGCAAAGGCTGTGAAAACTTATGTACGTTGTTATATTTTTGTGTTTTATTTTTAATACATTTGCAAAGATTTCACATTCCCTATTTTTGGTATGCCATTTACGAGTCACAATACAACACCGTTATAACTATCCTGATGGTACATTTTCTTGTCTTTAATGGCTTTAATGCTTTGTTTTTAAACCTGTGGCCACACACAACTCTTCATCAAATAATGCACACACAACATCAGCTGATTAAACAATATAAAAGACAATGTTTGATCTATCTGAAATGATTATGGTAAACACTACAACAGCACTAGTGAGACACTTGACTTGTCGAAGCCGAATTTCTTAGGTGAGATAAAGGTGTCCTAGAATGGAAAATATTTACCTTAAGAGTTTTACACATGGACCTGACCTCAAACACTGTTGTGTCCCCCTCCGATAGTAAAACCTATGCAAGTTAAACATCTGTGATGGTTTGGCCAATTTCCAAATGACCAATGTAACAGACTTTGCTCATTTAATTTACAACCCCAAAATTTACATACACTCCACTGATTAAAACCTTTTGAGGCTAAACGTAGTGGATACAGAAAACAGAAGCAAAAGCTAATGTAACTGAATGGGTAAAGCACTGCTTGGAGAAGTATCTGGAAACCAGAATCGTGCAGAGAGCACGGTTTTTGTTTCTCAGCAGTAAGTGACACAGTTTTGCTTGGTTTTCTTGTTTCTCTGCTCTTGTGTTTGCTGTGCTTGGTTTAACCCTTTATTGGCACTCAGATATATAAAAAAAAAAACAGTGATCTCACTCCATAGACTTAAACTAACTTTACCAACTTTACCTATTACAATCCCTTCAGCTAGCTAACCTAGAAAGGAGGACAGCCACACTTTCGATAACCTTCAGAAATAATACAAAAATCTTAAAAGCAATCCTAGACTATGCCAAGCTGAGTAAAACCAGACCATAAAAGTAGCATGTTTCATTCTGGGAAAATAACAGGATTCTAAACAGACTTTTAATGTCTTAGCATTTACGTCCCAACCAGTTACATACTGACTATGTACACTTCAAAGATCAACTTAAAGCACTCTAAAATACTAAATATGTTCTAATAACATTCAATAACTTTATAAACAGAATATAATTAATGTGCTGAACAATTTCAATGTTACATTTTAGTGTCCTTATTTACAATATGCATTAACACACCAAAACTGTTTTAAATGGTTTTCTGCTGCTGGTCTTTTCCAGGGTGACTGCACTGACTTTTTAAAGCGTTCCAAATACTATTTAGACAAGTGACTAAAAATATAGGGTAGCTAAAAAGGACCTGGGCATACATTGCTCAAAATAGAGCAGCTCATCTAACACTGCTGCACAAAAATAGAAGCTTGCTAGGCTGCAAACCAAATAGCAAAAGGCTTAACAGGGATTAAATGTGGTTGTTCTCTGCTGCTAATATGTATAAATCAACTCCATGCTTTCTGAATATAATTGTGTAATCTTTATTTCAGTATCTCTGTATTTTTAATGTGCAAAGCACCAGTGAAAATCAATCTCACCATATATTCACCTAATGTTTACTGAGTCTGCTCAATACGATACATAATCAATACAACTGTTTAATTCGTTTAATTAGACTGTGTTTATAACTGTGACTTGAGCCTGATTTGGTTGTAACCAACTGAATTCAGATTAACCAGAATTTTGCTTGATTGGCTAATGTTTGTTGTGTAGTGTCAGAGGGGAATTAGATGATCAGATAAATTTCTAAAATGTCTGAGATTTTGGTAATTTGTGTCGCAGAGTTCTCAAAAGCCAATTTCTCCACATCACCAGTTTTCTCTCTTCAACTTCATTGTAAATCTTCCTCATGAAAACAATTAATAATGGTGGCAAGGCAACATATACTCTCTGTATCTGTGTGAGTGAGAGAGTGCAAGATTTCACATGCAATGTGAGTACTGATCTTGCCACATGTCAGTCAAAAGGACTAATTTCATACAGGGTGAGCAGACAAATCCCAGGCTTTATCCATAAACAATTCAAACAAACTATTCAAACGTGCAGTCTTGAGTTCACACACAAGATTTCCAAAATCATACAGTGTAATGAGAATTTTTTATTTCAGGTTATTCCAGAAAGGTTCACTTTTTTCTTGCAATTGTAATTCATTGCATATTGTGACTAAAGTATGCCATGTCTGAAAGTGGAGATTCTAATTCATTTATTCTTAATGATTATAACTGCATTCTTTAAAAAAAGCATTAAAAACAAAAGGGTGGTGTAGTGTTTGTACTGTCTGTATTTTACTACTGTATATTTCAAGGTCCAGTTAGAGAAAAAAAAAATCCTCAGTCAAGATTTAGTGCCATGTCTTGTATATGTAAGTAGCCTAATAGTAATAACATTTTATTTGGTCAAAACTGAATGTCAAATGAATGTTACAGTACAGTATAATTACAATTCAGTTTACACTTGTTAAAATGTACAATACAGTGGTGGTTGGTGTGGCGCTACAGCTAAAACCACCAGTCAGCCACCACACGATGTGGGAGACTGGGGCAACTATGCTGTGCTACACCAATAAGAGTCCTTGGGTAAGACTCCTAACATTATTCTATAAGAGTGTCAGCTAAATGCCATACATGTAAGTGTACAATATACAATCTACAAATGTCAACTTTTGTTGCACAAGCAGTTGCACCCAGAAGGAAGTGTCAGACTGCACTGCTATTTGGATGGAAGATTACTAGAGGTTATTCGAAATAATAAATGATTGAAAATTTAGACTGATATCGGCCAATTTATTGAGCTACACATGCAGACGTATGGCACTGGGTATAATGCAGTACAGGTCTTCAAGGTGTCTGTAATAATACCAGGTGATAAGGCATTGAATGAAATTGCACCCAACACCATGAGACAACACCATGTCCTCTTCACCAAGAAAAAAGTAGGACACCATTGCAGCTGAGCATAGCAATTGGCTGATTCCTTCTGGGTGCAGCAATTTTTTCACAATAAGTATAATTCAACAAAATTGGTTTTCACACTGAAATAGACAAATTCTAAATAATAAAATACTCTAAATAAATGTTATTTTCTCACATCAGTAAAGGTTAAAAACAATGCAGAACTGGCACACAACATTACTGCTTTTCCCTTCTAGAATATCATCTGCCGTCCTCCACTCACAGCATAGCCTGCAACCTGATTGGCTCTTTTTGTTTGACTCAAAAAAAAAATGGCACATTGAGCATTACAAGGGCTTTTATTCATATTTCAACTGGTGATCCGTCTAATCATTGTGAGGTCAGAAATTAATTGGAAGTGTTGTGTGTTACTGAGTACAGCAGGACCTGAGTTCCAGCCTGGGTTGTTTCTCACAGTCCTGGATGGTGTCTGGTAAAGGGATGCTGCTGGTCTCTGGGAGTAGTAAGCACAGTCCAGCACCCAGGATGGGCCCACTGCTGTAACAGATCATGGCTCCAAGAGAGACTCCACCTTTAGGGGCCACCAACGCATTGACAATGCAGCCCACTCTATAACACAGGCTGACCACACCAACACACTTCTGCCTGTAAAAGATTTTTAACTGCAGTAAACACATGCTGCTTCATTCCAATTTAAAATGATATGGTGATAATATATATTGCATACACATATTTCTGTCCTATATTTGAAGGCAGTAACACATTGTAGTTTGAAATCTGATTGGCTTGGCCATTTTCAAACATTTTATTATACATTTAGAATAGGCTTTTGTGTTTTTTAATAGACCAACTGGACTGCTATTTTACTTAGCAACTGCACCGGTGGTGATTAATAACAATAAATAAAAATAATTAACTGATTGATGCATTTTTTCTGCTTTATGTTGTTCATAACCATGGTAATGGCTTATTGCTTTAATTAACTTTTAATATACCATCAGTAATGTAACATGCTCATGTAGATACAGTATATTTGCATAAGTATTTATGTCATTACAGTTAAGACCATTTTCCTCACAAAAAAACGTGTTAGGGCTGATTATTACAAGAACATGACAATTTGTATTATGATACAGGGGTTAGGATTCAGTATACACTGCCAGGCCAAAAAAATGTCACCACCTAGATTTAACTAAGCAAATGGGTAAGAGTCTCCCATTGGATAATTACTTCATGGGTGATGATGTATTTCAGCTGGCAGCAAGTTATTTAAACCTAACTCATGAATTGCTTCTAAACTGTTAAACAACCATGTCAAAAGACACATCTTGTGGAATTGTCAAATTATTGGCATGCTTTAAGCAGAGAAAACATTTAAGATTGCTGAAACTACTAAAATCGGGTTAAGAACTGTCCAACACAATTAAAACGTGGAAGGACAGTGGGGAACATCATCTTTAAGGTAAGAATATGGTCAGAAAAAAATCTTGAATGATCGTCATCAGCGTTCACTTCAAAGTTTGGTGAAATCCAATCAACAATGTTTAATAGTGAAAGTAAGTATATGGTATATATATAGTATATAGTATATATGTATGTATGTATGTATGTGTCTGTATATATATGTGTGTGTATATGTGTATGTATGTGTGTGTATGTATGTATGTATGTATGTGTGTGTATGTGCATATGCATGCGTGTGTATGTGAGTGTATGTGTATGTGCATACATGCATGCACATGCAAGCATTTTTTGGCCAGGCAGTGACCAACAAAACCAGTATCACAATATACTCTGACACTATAAGCATGGAAATATTGTTCATTTTTCAATCAAATTTCAGGAAAACGGTATGAAAACCACCGTTAAACCATGGAAACTAAGGACTTACCTTATGACAGTAGGGAAGAGCTCAATGCCATAGAGGAGAGAAACACAAGTGGTTGCTTGCACACACAGCTTCCCCATTAGAGCCAGCGCCATCACCAGAGCAGGTATATCTAAGAAGAAGATATGTAGATTAGTCAATTACGGTTATGATTTTCTAAACTGAAAGCACACCTAATTACACAAGCTTTTTGTGAGCTTATTTTGAATTCCTGTAACATGGATCAGTTAATATGTTTATTGATATAAGGATGTTATGATTTATACAAGACCAAAAGCAAACTTCTCTTGACTTGCTGGTTGGACTAAATTTGTAGTCTACAATGCTTGTTTTTCTCCTATTCTTTTAACTGTCCTTCCCATGTGGATCAGTATCTACGTTCATGGAGTTCTCTGCATGTGCCAACGATAGCCCCAGATGTGCCAGAAAAGAGGAGGTCTCACTTAATTGTCCACTCATGGATCAGGGCATCAGTGAGCTCCTGGACAATCTGTGGTCCAACTTGGCAGATATATTGATGCATAAAGTCTCAGATGTTTTAACTGGATTCAGGTCTGAAGGACCCTCTTGAAGTATGTTCCTCACGCTTGTTTAGAAACATGCACTCCAGTAGCCCACATGATGTCACTTTCTATGGCTCTGGTAGTGCTCCTCCTGTTCCTCCAGGCATGACATAGCAGAAACCAGTCCTGCTGCTGGGTCCATGCCCTTATAATGCCCTGTCCTGCTCTCCAGATACTGTGCTGAGAGATACAGCAATCCTTCTAGCAACAGTACATATGGATGTGCCCTCCTGAAGGAACCAGACTGCCTGTGCCAACTGAATGGCTGCAGGTTCTGCCTCATGCTATCAGTAGTGACAAAATGCAAAACTAGAAGAACTAGAAGTCACATTGTACTGTGAACTCTTCTTGTTCATTCAGACTCACTGAGTCAGGGTCCACTGACCTCTGTCCATTTTGCTTTCCTGCTATTGAGTATTAATCAGAGGATGATGTGTTGTTTTTGAGTATTGGTTTATTCTTCTTGCTCTGGGAAAACCTACCCTTTGGCTTCTTCAGGCTCACCAGGGGCCTGGACTCAGACTGCTGTAAAACTGCTTTGTGAAAACACTAATTGATAAAAGCATTAAACAAATACATTTGAACTACATTTTGCTAGTCTAAGATATTTTTTATTGAAGCACAACCTAAAAATACAGTTGAAATAGAGTTGAAAATTTCAGAGTAAGAGATCAGCCTCCATGTTTGCTTCAGTAGTTTCACACTGGACAGAATTAATTTAAAACAATGGGAGCTTATAGCTCACTAATTAGGGTCATGCATAATGGATACTGGTCTTATTTTGAGAGTTGAGTTAAAATATGGGCAAAACTAAGTAAATTATATTGTCAACAGAAAATAATCTTAAACAGTCTACAGACTGCTCTCCTTACCACAGAATTTGGAGACAAGAAGAGAGAGTAAGCAGCCGGTGCCACTGAGCAGCAGACTGGCCATGCTGAAAGGTCTACGGCCCCATCGTGCCAACAGAAGTGGGAGGAGGAGGGAAGGAGACTCCGACAGCCCTGAGAAGAACTGAGCCAAGTAGATATTCACTCCAAAATTCCCAACACTGAAGCAGATCCCATAGTAGGTGAGTGCAGATGCTAATCTACAAAAAGAAAATGTATATTCTGAAGGTTGGGGACACTTGGCTTTTCTTAAGGTTTTTAATACAAAGAAGCATGCTTTATATTGCTGCTGTCATGGTAAAAAAAAAAACAACTCATATCGAATTGATATTCATATTGAAAAATAGCAACTTCAGTCACAATATAAAATGTCAAATTCACATCTAAAAGTGAAAAACAGTGGGAAAAAAAAAAAAGCAGTTACAGGGTTTTTGTTGGCATGGATGAATCAATACTTGATTAAACATCCATGTGCCTTAAGTGTTTAATAACTATGCCATTAATGTGGTGTACATTACAGCTAAAGATCATGTGCACATATTTCAGGTTTTCATCTACTGTTCCAGATTTTGAACTGGGACTGAGGTCTGCTTTCAGGCAATACGATGTGTAACTCAGAATGAGAATGGAAATAATCTGACAATTGTGCCAGTATTTCTGAGAATAGAAGTTTGGTAATAATGCCACACTGCACAAATGTTATCATATCCTGTAGGATTCATCAGTATACAAATGCAAACTTTTCAACCATTTAAATAACAATTTAGTTATTTCATTATTTTAGTTAGTAAATAACAATATATAGTTCATTTGATTATTTTACATTATTAGTATTAATAGTTTAGCATATTTACAGTACAAACCTCGTACATGAACTACTCATAACTATTAATACTAAAAACAAAATCATTCATTGATTGTAATAATGTTCAATTAATCATAATCCGGATTTGAGGTAATTTTGCCCAACACTAGGTAGGACATGCTTGAAAACCTTCAGAAGTGGGAGCCAGGAGTGATTAAGGATAGTGTTAAAAGGGAGGAGAAGGAATGGTAAAAGGCTGTGAAGGATAGAGTTTTAATTTCTACAATGTTAGATTAGGAGGAGGGGTTTCATGACATGTTCCACCTCACAAAAGTTAGTTATTTCATAACTCCAGTAATTGTGATTAAACACAATAAAAACTTAGCTAAGACCTTGTTATCCAAATTGCATTACTTGATTTACATTTTATTTATAAAGTGGCAGCACTGTGATTCACATGTGGTAGGTAATGCCAGGTTTCATGAGTTTATTGCAGTTTTTGAGTAAGGAATTATTTAATAAGTCACTTATACACCAAAGGTCCACATACAAGGATGTGTGCATATAGAAGTGAGATTGTATTTTAGAGACTAAATAGCACTAAATTAAACAATGTAATAATAACCCTAAACTGTGTAATACTGTTATTTCCCTATGTAGGAAAGCTATCTGGTCTTTAAAATTCAACTTCCTCAGAAATGAAGAGTTAATTAATGACACCAGATGATGTAAGTGCATTGCAACACATATAGCACCTGTATTCACTGTCTAGTGGTTTCAGTTGACTACCCAACCACAAGGTAAACAGATCTTTGCAACAACAAATGAAAGACATTCTTAAGGTCTGAAGGTCATTTCCCCCAGGAAACTGAAAATTCCTCACAAACTTCTGAGAAAATATATATATTAAAAAGTACCTTAAAGTGCTTCATTCTTTTTGAAAGAACATACTGTATTGATTATTAGAGTTAGTTATTTGAGAAATTTGGTCATATGGCCACATGAAATAAAAACAGCTTAGGCCAGTATTTTTCTGATGAGTGTGACACAAAGACTGAACAAACTTACCTACCCAATAAAACTCATGATGAACAGGCGTAGGATTATAGTGGGGGATTTAAAATGGGTGAAATTAGAAACTGTCTCCTCTTTGTTGACTTTTGGAGTCTCGTTCCCCACTGTATCCAAAAGCTGTCAATGAAACAGAATGCAGTTTTAATGTTAGGACTGATATTTTCTAATGTTTCAGGAAACTGGATTCTGCTCATCATTACAATTTTCTATGAAAGCCAAACAAATACAGCTTACGTTAAAGGAACCGTGCGTATAAGTACACACATATATGTCCATTACGTTTTACTGTCAAAACTTTATAGACTTCTTACCAAATCTAGATAGTGTCTGTCCTCAGGACTCCTGTTGCGATAGTCCTCTAAAACACGTGTCCTCTTATTCAGAAGAAGCCACCTCGGAGATTCTGGAATGGTGCTAAACACAAAGGAAATCAGAATCCAATGCATTTTCACATTAAGGAGCAGATGAATACATGAACAAATATATAATGGATACTAACAAATAGAGAGGCAGGCAGAGGATCTGTGGAATGGCCAGTGCCAGGTGGAACTGCATCCAGCTTTTGGTGAGGTAAGCCACAGCAGCCAGTGCCATCATGCCCAAGCTAAAGATAAAGGAGAGTATTGTGGTCGGCCAGATGCGATACTTTGGTAAACTCCACTCCACCCCTGCAAAAGTAGATTACCACATCAGTTACTTCCTCTGATATACCATTTTAATATTTATATTTCTACTTAGGTGAAGTTTTGTGCTGTTTCTTTACAGTTTTTTTCAGTCCTATCATCTCTATACCAGCAAACCTCATGGGAGGACTAATCTAAGTCCTTGTGGACATGCTGCTGGATATAAAGTTGTTGACTGCTGCTGGATTACCTGATACAGTTAAGAGATTATCTTATCCAATTTGATTGTTTTTGGGCTATTTATTAACTGAGATGTTTTTTGCATCCTAGTATCCTATGTCACAAGAACTGATATCAAAATCGTGAAAAAGTATGGTTCTTCTTGCCTGTGGAACCAATTCCGATTCCACAAGTTGACAGCATAATAAGCATAGCCTATGTGTGCAAATATGTAACAGGTTTTATATTTAATGAGATTACTTTTTTATTAACAGTAAAAAAGAAACGTGTTAAAAATATTTTTCTGTTCTTTTCAGGGGCAGGTCTTCTGCTCCATCTCTCTCATCAGGTGGTTCTGTTAAGAGTACTGCCGGAGAGAGTTCAGTGAAAGTTTGGTTCTGATAGTGGTTAAAGCCTCTTTAAGTGGTTAAAGATAAAATAGTCATTCACTAGTCCAACAGTGAGGAAATTAGCAAGGCACTCAGTACATTAATAGATGAAGTATAGTCTATAAAGTATAGTAGTTAACATTAAATAATAAAGAAATCAAAAAATGTATACAGATAAATTACAGATAATTGAACATGGAGAGATGGAAGTATTGCACATTATGTTGTTAGAAATCTTCAATAGGGTGTGGAGTTAAGTCTGTGTAAGTAGAGAGAGAGTCCGCTTTCTCAATGTCCATTCCCTGGATGTTCACTGTTGAAAGGGTGTGTCTACACCTGTGTAAGTCCACCACCAGTTGTTTGGTCTTTCTTCCATTTACCTGGAGGTGGTTCTGAATCATTTCTCTATACTTGCTGTCCTCCTCATTATTTATGTGGCAGAGAACTTCTGGACTTCTGAACTTCTGGTGACAGGTTGGTGAGCTGTACAAGGAGTCAGCAGTGTAAAGGGTGCTAGGACCATTCCTTGAGGGGCCCCTGTGCTGTAGACCACCTTGTCAGTCCCAAGTCCTGAGACAGTCCCAAGGTCTCACCCCCTATAGTCAGTTGGTAGGGTAGTCCAGTTTGAGAGGTGACTGTCCACACCAACATGCTCCAGCTTGTCCTTCAGCAGCCCAGGCTATATAGTCTAAAAGGCATTGAAGAAGTCGAAGAAGGTGATTCCCACAGTGTTCCCAGTTTCTCACCAGGTTTCTGCAGGAGAGAAAGAGCTCTATGTAGAAGATAGATGACAGCATCATTCACCCTGATGCCAGGCTGGTAGGCAAACTGAAGAGGGTCCATGGATGCACTCAACAGTGGGCAGAGATGGGTAAGGACAAGCCTCTCCAGTAATTTCATCAGATGAGAAGTCAGTGCCACCAGCCTGTAGCTTTTGAGGTTGTTTGGCTGCTGCGTTTTTGGTACAGGTACCACACAAAATGTTTTCCACAGTTGTAGTACTCTTGCCAGCTTCAGGTTCATGTTAAACATGTGCTCAATGACCCCACAGAGCTGATCTATGCAGTAATTGAGGAGCCTGGCGCTGATTCCATCTACATCTAAAGCTTTCCTTTTCCTTAGCTTAATCCTCAACTGGGCCATTGTGAAGGACAGACTGGAAAGAGGGGGCAGGGTGCTGGAGTATGTAAATGGAAGATTCAAGCTGCCAGCTGATGAGCCAATGGGGGTGGCAGTGAGCTGAGTTGTTGAGATGGGGGTAGGGCAACATAGTAGTGTCCCAGAGTGAGGGTAGAGCAGGGGTGTCTGTGTGGGGTGAAGGGCAGGTGAGTGATCAAATATATTCAAAATAGATTGAGGTCATCCACCCACTTCTTGTCCCCCACCACCTGGGAGTCGGGTTTCTTGTGGCCAGAGATGGTTTTAAGACATTTCCAAACACCACTGACATGTTTGTGCTGTAACAGATCCTCCAGCATCCTTTATTTTCCTTCTCAGCTCCCTCTACACAGCTTTTAGCTCATCTTTATCACCTGACCTTAATGCCCTCTTCTTCTCTTTTAGGAGACCCTTTATGTCAGGATTAATCCATGGTTTATTGTTGGAGAAGCACTGAATGGTCTTAGTGGTGACAGTGTTCTCCACACAGAAGATGACATAGTTGACATTGAGAAACAATCTCACATTTCCCATATCGACAGAGGGAATTACAGGCTTGTAGCATCTCCAGCCTGTCTGCCGCATTTCTTCTTCTGCAGCTCACAGGAGATGTCGTGCCCTGATGTGGCAGCACAGCTGCATTGCTAAGATGAATGTGTTGTATTTTTAGCAGTAAAAGCAGAGCTGGCAAATGCTAGACAAATGCTAGTGCTCACCATTCATGGGCACCTGCAAGAAACATACTGTTTTTTATTTGTTAATATTAAAAAAAAAAACAAGCAAAGCTAACAAAACCATAACTTTGCAGTTGAATAATATTAGCCCTAATAATAATTTCTTTGTTGCATGAGTATTCCTGGGCAGCATCCTCCTCATACCAATACCCCATACTTCTTCATGTAATCTGAAATTCTAATGAACTGGAATTCAGAAATGACCAGGAGTCAAATTCATTTTTTAGACTTTATTGTGTCTCTATTAAATGTTTTTGACTGGGATTTGAAATTGCTGTAAAAGATAATTAAATTATAAATTTAAAAGATAATGACAATAATAATATCACTGTAAACAAAATACTTAACAAGAAGAATGGCAGTTTTTTCAGAATTTATTATACAAATAAAAACAAAGTAAGACTGGCAGCAGATTTAAGGTGCTACACTAATAGTTCTTGTGAAATTTATAGTTTGAACATTTTCTTCAGATTCTGTGAACCTTAATTTTGGGCTTCAGCTTCTGTATGGGGTTTTGCTGTACCTGGCAACCCTACATTAGAATGTCTATTTGTGGGGAAGAGGACTGTGACTTGACAGTGAGTGACAAGCCCCCAGTAACATGTCCAAAAGGCCAAAGTCCTATGGTGCTCAGGGGAGAAAAAATGAAAAGAAGAGGGTGAGAGATGGCAAAAAGACAGAGGTAATGTAATGTAATGAATGCGCACTTTCTTTTGCACAGTAACAGATCACATCAAATTCAAAGGTGCATACTGACCCACTGTGCAGCACACACAGGAATTTGTCCTCTGCATTTAACCCATCTACACACACAGTGAAGCATATACACACAAGGGGCCAGTGAGCACACGTGCCCAGAGCTTTGTTTTTTTATTGGTATTTTAGTCTGTTTGGTGAACCAGTGTTGGCCCTTCTTATAACAGTAAATACCAATGCCTTCGCTCTTGTCATTAATAATTATAAACCATTATCATTAACATTTTCATTTCATTCATTGGTTTTGAAATTTTTGCTACACATACAAGTTCTAACTGAATACAGCTGGCAGAAATGTACCCCAATATGTGGGCGTCTCTGAAAATCTTTGCCACTCTTCCTGTTACAGTGCCTGCAGTTGAATGTAGCTTCTCAAAGCTCACACATTAAAACAACAACTGTGCTCTACTATGGTCCAAGAACATCTCAGTGGACTTTCCGTTATTAGCATAAATAAGCGTGGAAACTACACAGGGCTCAGTACAAATATACCTGGAATAATCATGTAAATACAAAACATAGTAATCATCACGATAGTGTAAACTAATGTAAACAAAAAATGTAAAAAAAAATTCAGTTCGGTCTGGTAGCAAGTAATTAAATACCAAACATCTTGTTTTCATTTAAGACCAAAGTTAATTTACTTGTGTTTTTATGTTGATCAAAAATTATCTAATGCATGACTTAAAAGCTGCAAAATCTGATCCAAGAAATTTGTGATCTGTCCCATCCTAAGTGTTTATTTTGTGCTGTCGTATCGAAATTGGTATTGAGAATCATAGAATTTTAGTGGTATTGGTATCAACTACTGATTTTCTGGTACTGTAACATCCCTAAATCCTATATATCAAAACTTAATACTTAAGAAAACATTTAAGATATGTTATTCTTAAATTAGATTGTTATTCTTAACTAAGATTTTCTTTAAACCTTTTTATTTAAACAATCTACTACTAATTAACTTAACTTACTGTAAATGTGTGTGTGTGTGTGTGTGTGTGTGTGTGTGTGTGTGTGTGTGTGTGTGTGTGTGTGTGTGTGTGTGTGTGTGTGTGTGTGATAAGCATGTGTGTGAATGATGAATGTGTGAATGAATAATAAATGTTTGCAAATGCTGAATGTGTCTGTGAATGATGAATATGTGTGTGTGTGAGAATGAATGATGGACATGTGTGTAATGTATTAACATGTAGGTGTGTGAATGATGAATGTGTGCATGAATGATGAACATTTGTGTGAATGATAAACATGTATGTGAACGATGAATGTGTGTGAATGATGAACATGTGAATGATGAATGAGTGTGTGAAAGAATGAATGTGTGTGTGATGAATGTTTGTTTTTGAATGATAAGTATGCATGATGTGCGGAATCTCTAGATTCCAGCCTTGTCTACTAGCTAAGGATATTCTAAGTAAACAGCAAAGCACTTTTGTAAGTCGCTCTGAAAAAGGGCGTCTGCTAAATGCCACAAATGTAAATGTAAATGTGTGTTTGAATGATTACTGTGTGTATGTGTAAATGATGAATGTGTCTGCATAAATGAGGAGTGTGTGTGTATGATGAATGTGTGTGTGTGAATGACAAGTGCTTGTATGATTATAAAATTAAAATAAATAATGATAAAATTGTCATAACTGATAAAATTCAAACTGAAGTAAACTTACATTTTAAGTCAGAATCATGAATAATATGAAATTATAAATATATAAAATTACAATATGAGTAAAATTATTATAATAAAATAAATATGCTGAAATAATGCTTAAAATGTTTTTAAGCTTTATTTTTTTTTAAGTCTGAATAATGAATAACATAAAAATGTAAAAAAGATAAATAATAATATTATAGTACAATTATAATTTTATTGATTAAACTAGTTAAATATGATTTAAAAAATAATGCAATACAAATATATATAATTAGATCTAAAATAGGGCTAAAAAACAAGATTAAGTCAAAATAACAAAAAAAGATACCTCAATGCAAGATAAATTGTTGCTAAACCAGTTACAATAATAAATATGCAATAAATGAATGAACAAAATCTATATTTTTAAACATGAATAAAATAGGTCATATTTTATTATAATAAATATTGTATTGTGTATATTTTATTATAATAAATATTGTATTGTGTATATCGTATTATAATAAACACTATATTGTGTATGTTATTATAATAAACACTCTGTTGTGTATATTTTATTATAATAAACACTGTTGTGTATATTTTATTATAATGAACACTGTATTGTGTATATTGTATTATAATAAACACTGTATTGTGTATATTGCATTATAATAAACATTGTATTGTGTGTATCTTATTATAATAAACAGCAGCCAAGAAATGGATCTTGAAAGGATGGTTTGAACCGACCATATCTCTGTTACAGCTGTGGTGCAGATATTTTCTGGACATACTTATTTTGGAACAGGCAAAAACTAGATTCTATAGTGCTAAAGTGGCAACGATTCATTTTTGGACTGATATCATAAATTATGTTAAAACTTGGATTTGTATGTTACTATGGATGTATATGTTTGTTTATAATTTTATATACTCTTTATATCTTTTAACTTTGAACTGTAATTACCCCCCATGTATTTTGTTTTCAATTTCAATTTCAATGTTCTCTTTGGAATGCAGAAAATTGTTAGTGTAAAATCAATAAAAAAGATGTTAACCAAAAATAATAAACACTGTATGTGTATATTGTATTTTAATAAACACTGTATTGTGTGCATTTTATTATAATAAATACTGTATTATGTATATTTTATTATAATAATCACTATTGTGTGTATTGTATTATTATAAACCTGTATTATGTATATTTTATTATAATAAATACTGAATTATGTATATTTTATTATAATAAATACTGCATTGTGTATATTTTATAATAAATACTGCATTGTGTATATTGTATTATAATAGATATTGTATTATAGATGTAACTGATGGGCAGTGATGGAGCTCTCTGCAGTGCTCTGTCTGAAGAATCTCTCACAGATGTTCAACAGGCCATCGATGCTGCACTGAGACCAGTTCACAGGTTCTATTCTGTCTGGAGAAAAGTGTGTCCAGCTCATCTGTTCTCCACGCACTTAAACTGCGGTGGAAATATTCTGGACGAAGTGCTTTAAAGCTGTTTTGTTATTGCTTGTTAGATTAAGGCCTCCTGCTGTTGTTTCTTCTGCTTGTTTGTTCATTATGGACAGTGAGAGATTTATGGCTAAATGTGTTCAGATTGATAATAAAACGTGCCAATACTGTCAGCTGACGTGACCACCCTCAGTATTACAGTACTGTACTATGTACTGTGTGTGTGTGTGTGTGCGTGTGTGATGAATATGAATGTGTGAATAATGATTGTGTGTGTGTGTGTGTGTGTGTGTGTGTGTGATGAATATGAATGTGTGAATAATGATTGCGTGTGTGTGTGTGTGAGAATGATAAACGTGTGTGAATGAGGAACGTGTGTGATGAATATTAATGTGTGTGTGAGTGAGAGAGACAGAGAGAGAGAGAGAGAGAGAGAGAGAGAGAGAGAGAGAGAGAGAACCTGTGTGTTTGTAATGAATATGAATTAGTGAATGGTGTGTGTGTATGTGCACGAACCCAGGCTGTAGGTACAGATGTGAACAGCACAACAGGTGACTCCAGCCACGCAGCGCGCGCTCAGGTAGAACAGCGCGTGCGGGAGGAAGGCGGTCAACAGCGCGACCACAGCATGAAGCACTGAGCTGCACACCAACAGGAACTTCTTTCCGTACCTGCATATCAGAGGGTTCACTATAAACACACTTGTGCACACTGTTCAGACTTTCTCTGTGAGGCTTAAAGTGACTTTTACACACTTGTCCGACAGAGCGCCTCCGAAAATAGAGCCCAACAGCAGCCCGCTCATGTATATCGCCTGTCCGTAAGCGAAGGAGGTCTCAACTGTACACACGGACCCCTACACACACACACACACACACACACACACACACACACACAGTGAAAAGTGGAGAAACACCACGAGCTCCACACTCTACACGTCGTGCTGCAGTTGCGTGCCTTTAGACTACTCACGTTTGTGGTGAGAGTAGTATCACTCCGCCACTCCGGGGTCCGCTGGGAGATGTAGTTTTCGTTAGATCCTTGGCTGAAGTTGAACAGTTCGCTGAAGTTGAACTGTTCGCTCTTGTCCATATGGCAGAATTTAGCTTCAATAAACACGTCGACGAAAAAGAGAAAAGCCGTGAAAAAGATGGGTAAACTGAGCCTCAGGTACACGTCCCTCTGAAGTGGACCCATGGAGCTGCTATCTCGACATCCGCGCAGGAGTCGTACTGGAGGAGGGTCGCAAAAGGAGAGAGATGTAATGTCAGCGTTTTGACCGGACAGCCCATGTGGTTCTCATTGTCCAACTGCTCGAAGGCACAGAAGCAAGAAGCTCTTGGGTCTTCAGCACACTTTACACTCTACACTCCTTCAGCCGCCTGAAGGTGTGAGGTCCGCACTGCTGACACCTGGGTGCTCGTCTTGATACACAGGTCCAAATAAGTTAATCACTTGATAACAACCTGAGTGTTAAAAGTTGGGCCTGGGTGGGACTGCAGAGGCATTTGAGGATGAAAACAACATTTTACTTCTGGCACCAGTAATTTAGCTTCCAGTAAGTTTGGCTGGGAACTTCAATCACAGTAACCCCAAGAGATCTTTAAGAGAACATCCAGGAAAAGTTGCATGGTCTCTGAGTTTCTGGGTACTGGATTTTAAGAGAATATAAGAAAGCTCCACAATATAAGCATGATTTTGAGTTTGTCTTTAGCTTTGTAGATCCTGCACCACAAGCAAGGGGTTGTATATACAGGTGTACCTCAATAAAATAGAATATAATTGAAAAGATCATTTATTTCAGGAATTAAATTCAAAAAGTCAAACTCATAGATTAATTACAGGGTGATTTATTTGAGGTGTTTATTTTATTGGTGATGATAATGGTTGACAACCAATGACCTCCTTGGAGTCCGAGCAGCCGAGTCCCTCAATGTCTTCAAACGCAGACTGAAGACTCATCTGTTTCAGGAGTACTTAACTCCATAAAGACTTTTGTTTCAACACAGTCTAAATGTGTGGAATCTCTAGATTCCAGCCTTATCTACTAGCTAAGGATGTTCTAAGTAAACAGCAAAGCACTTTTGTAAGTAGCTCTGGATAAGGACGTCTGCTAAATGCCGTAAATGTAAATGTAAATGTATGCACTCAGTACTTGGTCAGAACTCTTTTTGCATGTATTACTGCATTAACCAATAGGGCACGGAGGCGATCTTCCTGTGGCACTGTTGGGGTGTTCTGAAAGTCCCTTTGATAGTGGCTTTCTCATCTCCATAAAGCTTGTCAGCAGACAGAAGTATGAAACGCTGACTTTGGACTTGATATAGCACAGTGGACCAAAGGCAGCAGATGACATGGCTCCCCAAACCATCACAGTTTGTGGAAACTTCACAGTAGACCTCAAGCACCTTAGATTGTGTGCCTCTCCACTCTTCCTCCAGACTCTGGGACATTGGTTTCCAAATGAAATGCAAAATTTACTTTCATCTGAAAACAGGACTTTGGACCACTGAGCAATAGTGCTTTTTGTACTTGGCCCAGGTAAGGTGCTACTGACACTGTCATCCTATGTCATAAGTGGAGTGATACGGGGAATGTGACTACTGTAGCCCATGACCTGGATACCATCTGTGTGTGGCGGCCCTTTAAGTACTGACTCCAGCAGCAGTCCACTCTTGTGAATCTCCCATATTCTTGAATTGCCTTTTCTTGACAATCCATTTAAGGCTGAAGTTATCACTGTTGCTTTGTGCACTTTTTTCTACCACACTTTTTCCTTCCACTCAACTTTCAAATCAAATCAAATGAAAATGTATTAGTATAGTGCTCTTCACAACTGATGTCACAGAGCAGCATTACTGAAATAAATAAAATAAAAAGGATAACAACACATGAACAAAGGATAAGAAATAGACCCCCTAGTGAGCAAGCCAAAGGGCGACAAAAGGAAAAACCAGAGGAAGAAACCTTGGGAGGAACCAGGCTCACAATAACTGCCTTCTGTTAAGTCAACAGTCTTCCCCATGGTTCCCCATGTAGCCTACCGACCAGACTAAGGAACCATTTATAGACCTCGGAAACCTTTGCAGGTGTTTCATGTTGATTAGCTGTTTAAAGTGCGACACCATGAATCTACAATATTGAACTTTTTCACAATATTTGAATTTTCTGAAATACTGACTTTTGGGTTTTCATTGGCTGTAGGACATAATTATCAACAAATAAATTAAAACAAATATCTCCATGTAATTAATCTATATGAGTTTCACATTTTGAATTCCTGAAATAAATTAACTTAAATAATATTCTGATTTATTGAAATGCACCTATAGTATCACAAATTGTGGTTAATTGGCATGAGATTAGGGTAGAACTTGAATAGTTTGACTAGTCAAACAGCTAAATGTGTTAGTTGTTGCAGGTTAATTTGTAATAATCCCTTTAACAAAAGACCTTTTCAAGCATGACCAGCTATCACTGTCAAACCCATGATCATCAACATGTTTCAGATACCAGAGGCCAAAAAAACATTGGCAGGTCTTTGTCCATTTTTTTTCATTATGTAGCTGCACATTCTCTGTGTTCCATCCCACCAGGATCAAACTCTTGGTTAGGGAAAGTAAGGAGGGAAAAATTTTCAGTGCTTTAGTTAAAAAAAAAGAATTTAGTGTATTTTGGTGCCCATTTATTATAGTTCTATTTACACTAACAAATGTCTTTTAAATGTTTGTCACATGTCTTTTAAATGTGACAAATGTGTTTTAGTCTGATTTTCTATAACAGTTCATCAAAATATTTGTTTATAATGCATTGAAGTATGAATAACAAATGATCTTTGAATGAAATTGTGCTGAAAAATATTGCAATTATAAATTCAGCCAGGACAAATTAATCCTTATGATAACATATAATGATGAACTTCAGAACTGGCTTCTAATACATTATTGACTATATGAGAAAAATGTGGAGCACAAATTCTCCTGTCTGAAAGCACAGTGGATCAATACGCTCATTTATAAGCACATTTATTTTTTTTCTTCTCACTTTCTCACTGATGAGGGCTGCTAAAAAAGTGTTAAACCCTGTAATAACTTTATGAAAGCAGCGCCAGTAGGTTTCAGTCCTTAGTAATTCTCTAGATCTTTGAGCTTTGTGTATGTTCTCAGTATCATGAAAATCTTTGAAGTCCACACCTACTCATAAACAGGTAATAATGGGTAATATGGTAAGTAGCGTCATTACATTTAAGAAGCAGCTATTTAGTTGCAGGGTGCAAAAGACAAAAGAAATAGAAATCTGTTACTTTGTACTCATTTAAGAATCTCCATGCATTACATATAAATAATACATTTGCAAGATATAAAGTCAAATTAGTTCACTGGTAATATAGAGGCAACACAACAGGCTGTTTATAATTGAAAGCATTTAGTGTTTTTATGGCCTGCAGTGAAGTTATGGGCTCATAATATTTTCTGCTAAAGTCTAATAACATGCTTTTTATGAGTTCATTAATTTATTTGTCATGCATTCATTTATCTTCTTATCTGCTTTTTGTCTGTCATGGTCTCTGTGAGTCCAGAGCCTACCCTGAATCATTGGGCACAGCTTCATAAAGAGGGGGCATTAATGAACAGATTAGAGTGGGGCCCTGGTTTAACTAACAGGTCACCAGGGGCAGCCTGGATCGCAAAGTTTAGAGAATGGAGGCTGAGGGTAAACTGTTGCAGCCATGGCCCAAGAATTGGTGCCACATAGCTGCCTGGAGCATTACATTTTAATGGAGGTAAGACTGAGCCCTAGACATAAACTGAAATTAAACAACAAATAATCATAGTATTTAAACTACATTAACATAACTTACAAGGTCAAATTCATAGCCCACACTCCAGTTTTTTAAATATCTTGTGTTTTCTTTCTTTATGTAATATGACCTATGCCAGAAGTAACTTTCGAGTTTAGAACTGATTTTGTGGAATTTGTGGAGTTGATCACAGATGATATACGAATAATTGTCCATTACCAACAATACTGAAAAGGAAGGATCTAAATACCAATCCAAACTTTTTGTTTAATCAAAATGCAAAAGCTACATATGCTTCTTTTGAACTTTGGAAGTGTCCAGAGCATTACTTTGTTTACACATACCAAATCTAACAAGGGGCACAGAAAGGTCAAAAGAGTGTCCTTTGACCTGCAGGAAGGCATCTAGAAGATGCTAACTGATTAAACTGGACTCTGCACTTTCACTCAGCAGCAAAACAACATGGCTCATCATGTAGCAAACCCAAAAATATGACATATCAGGGATGTTTTGGTTTATTTTTGTTTAGTTTACTGACTGCTTATTAAATCAAATTAAATCAACATTTATTTGTATAGTGCTCTTCACAACTGAAGTTGTCACAGAGCAACTTCACAGAAATATAAATAAATAAATAAATAAATAAATAAATAGGTTAAAACAGGAACAAAGTATAAATGAGAGATCCCCTAAAGCCTGTAGTGAAACCCAACTCAGCAGAGAAAGGCAACATTTAGACTACATTGATATTTTATTCAACAACATTTATGAAAACAAAATGTTACAAACACATTTTATTACACAATTTCCTATTATATGAAATGCCAAGTGAATGAAATTCCTTAAATCGTTGCTCCCATCTAGTGGTAGCAGTTATTATTTATTATTTCTCATTAGTAGGCCTTTGCAGATATAGCTCATTGTAGGCTAATACAGCTTGTTTTAAAAGGCTATAAATCCATAAAAAAAGGTCCACAGCAAGTCACATCTGAACAGAGCTGTTGTAGCATATTTCATATATATATGTCTTCCTGCCATATTTCCAAGGCAATTCAAGAGCCAATGTCAGTTAAAAGACAAAGGTTATTGTGTTGTTTTTTAATGTTCACACATGATATATATATATATATATATATATACCCAGTTTTCATTCAAATGAGAGACTCCCAAGGAGGCACAGGAGCACAGTTTGTCATACATTTTTTATTTATATTTTTCAGATTTTGTTTAGACTTTTCCAAATTCCTATCTCCAAAATGTCAACTTTACAGGAGAAAGGATAAAAATGTAGTTTTCAGTGGAAATGTAAAAAGATTTTTTCAGGTAATTAAGCATTTCTATTGGCCCCTTCATCATCACTAACTGACATAATGTAAATAATATCTGCCAGATTTACAGTATGTAAAAAGTGAAAAACTGCTAAAGAGGATTGGGCACAACAGCAACGATTTTGCCCCTGGCTGTTCATTTACAGTGTAAATAGTGGCCATAATTTCATCTTTAGAAATCTATAATCTAGGTTCTGTTTGGGATCTGACAGCTGTCAGATTTGAGCATGGAAGCATTATGGTAAGTGCTTCAGTTCTGCCTGTGGAGCAACATATTCATGGTGTGATCTAAGACCCCTAGCAGTGATCTGAGGGACACATGCAGCTCAATGTTACGTGCAGGACATCATAGAGCAATGTTTAAGCTCTCATAAGAGGGCTTTCAACCTCAAAGCAGGGAAATGCTCCCTGATACACAGCAAGTGTTACACATGTTTGTCTCAATGTTTCTCTGGCCTTCCCAGATTTATTACCAACCAAGCATTTTTGGGACCAGCTAGGAGTATAGCTTTGACAACAAAGGTCCATCTGCACCATCTATGGGCAGATATGGGTTCCATACTGAACTTGTACTATACCTGACCATATATCACATTGTATCCAGGAGGCAACCCATGTACAAGAACCTCCTTTCAGTTTTACAGTTGTCCCCAAAAAGCCAGTCCTTTCACTCCAATATTGTAATCAATTACATATATCATTACATTCACACACAACCTTTTGTTTATTTCTAACAAATCTAACTATGCACCTTTTTGGTGCATTTTTGTCACTCAGTGTAAGTTCCTCTCAGATATGCAAGTTATTGACCCTAATGTCAACAGTGACACTTGTTTTACAAAACTTTCTTTACATGTAAAATTGTCCATTCATAAAAATAACATGTCTTCATGAAAACATTTGTCCCAAAGGTATCTCCAAAACCAGCAGGAAAGATATGTTGTTTATCTCACATGTTGCAAAATGTGGATTTCTTTAATTCTGTTGAAAACCTGTTTCAGGTCCAATCTTTTATCATCAATCTCATGGAAAAACATTTTACTTTAGTCTTTATTCCAAGTCATTCTGGAGACATTCTATCACAAACCCATGACAAAATTTTAATATAATAAAAAACTACTGCCAGATTGTCAAAAAGCAAAAAACAGTAAAAATTGAGATGCAAGGTTTTTATGTGACTGTTGCTGAAACTCTGTGTAGTTAATGTTCTTAACATAAACATGACTACACTCACAAAACAAATTCAGTGGTCCAAAGTCCTGTTTTCACATGAAATAAAATTCTATATTTCATTTGGTGTCCTGGAGTCTCAACAAACATTGTAATTCTCTGAGATGCATTAGTAGTTTTACATGTTGGCAAGTAGTTCCAGCTACTCAGAGTAGACCACACTTGCTGGAGAATCAGGTAAGAAAGGTAAATGTTTTCAATAAGATGCCTGATCAATAATACTGAATTAAAATTTAATCAGGAAAAGAGTATCAGGAGACATGTTTGGGGCAAATCAAACACAGCATTTGAGTAAAAGCACCTCATACCAACTGTGAAGCATGGAGGTAGAAATTTCAACGTTCGTGGCAGCATAATGGCGAGCTATCCATCATAGAAATCACAATGAAATCTGAGTGAACTTAAGGAAAATGTAAGGGTATCTGTACAAATCATTACATTACATTACATTTATGGCATTTAGCAGATGCCCTTGTCCAGAGCGACTTACAAAAGTGCTTTGCTACTCAGATATACTTAGCTAGTAGAAAAAAATCAGCACTGTAGAAATTTTAAAATCATGCTCTGAGTGCCTCCTTATGAACATCCGTAAATGTGCTGTTGTTGACAAGCTATGAGTTAGAGAACTGGCACCTGAAATGACAGAATCATGTGGACTGAAGCAGTAGAGTACTGCATGAAGTTACACAACATTACACTGGTATCCTAAGCGGTCTCATGCAGCTCCAACAAACACATAAATTACACACTAATCTCAACAACCAATAATATTAACAATACGTAATATTACATAATCAGAATATCTAATCAAGACCATATGTGTGCCATTCCTGTAAGATTGTTTTGTAAATTAGTTCTGTTGTGATTGACCATCCTGAATTGCACCTAATTTAAATATAAATAATGCTATTTAAGGTCAATATTACACTTACTACATTTACTGACTAACCAATGCTTTCATATACAAATGTTTATGTTTTTTCAAAATTTCTTGGCATCAACAAATCCCAAAAAAGTTGGGACAAGGACATGTCTAATACAGGCCTCTAACTGTTCAATCGTCTTGGGCCTTTTTTGTCACACCTTCCTCTTTATGATGCACCAAATGTTCTCTATAGGTGAAAGATCTGGACTGCAGGCTGGACATTTCAGTACCCGGATCCTTCTCCTACGCAGCCAGGATGATTTGATTGCTACAGAATGTGGTCTGTCATTATCTTGTTGAAAAATGCAGGGTCTTCCCTGAAAGAGATGACGTCTAGATGGGAGCATATGTTGTTCTAGAACCTGAACATTGTTCTCTGCATTAATGGTGCCTTTCCAGACATGCAAACTGGCCATGCCACAAGCACTCATGCAACCCCATACCATCAATGATGCAGGCTTCTGAACAGAGCGTTGATAACAACTTGGGTTATCCTTGTCCTCTCTGATCTTTCTGCGCAACAATGGTGGAATTGGTGATCCTCTTACCATCTTGGCTTCAGAGAGACACTGACACTCTGAGAAGCTCTTTTTATACCCAATGATGTTGTCAATTGACCTAATTAGTGTTAATTGGCCTTCCAGCTGTTCATTATATGCTCAATTTCCTTTTTCTCGCCACTTATTGCTACTTTTGGGGATTTGTTGACACTGTGAAATTTTGAATCAACATAATTTTCCTTAAAAATGTTACATTTACTCAGATTAAACTTTTGATCTGTCATCTATGATCTATTATGAATGAAATATTGACATCTCCACATCATTGCATTCAGTTTTTATTCACAATTTGTTTAGTGTCCCAACTTTTTTGGAATCCGGTTTGTATTTCAATCACATTGCTGGCTGTTTGTCTAAATTATTCACCTCCCAATTCGATGATCACTTCACATCATATTTTTTCCAAAACAAGCAGCAAGTTAAGGACTTCCCCCTATACCTATGCCAGTCTAAACCTGTAAAACATATACAGATTATACAATATACACACTAAATGCAGTGATAGACCATCTGTTTCTTTTTAACATTATCAAGCAGGTCCTCCATACGAACCCAGTTTTTCCTGATCTGGCATTCCAGACTTGTTTTATTTTCAGTGGAATTGATGATGTGTAAATATGTGAACATGTGTGAACCTCATTTGCAAAATGACTGTTTGCTTGGTCAGTCTTTGTTCAATCGTATGTAACCACAATAAGAAAAAAATACAAATGCACTGCTGAATAAATTAACAGATTCAGTTATTTTGCTCAGAATTCAAAACTCTAATGGGTTAGAAAATATACTGTGGACATGTTTTCTATATTGTTCATTCACAGTTTTACAGTGGTGCTGTAGCAGCTGTGAATGGATATGTAAAACATGGTAAGACAACCATGTTTAACTTTTGTCTGAACTTAAATCCTGTTCTGCTCATGTTGGATCTGACAAAGAAACACTGTGCTGTAAAATAACATGGAGTCTCAAAAATGGCATAACAGTGTGAACCTGCCAGGCATTTTTAACTACTGTTTTTAGCACTCCCAGCCTATATCACGAGCACAGATTACTTCTCTACTTATATCAAAATAGCTTATTTTTGTTGGAGGGTTCATTTGCTTTGCAGTCAGACTGTAGAACATTTCAGAATGATGCAGCACTTTCAGGCTTAATGCAGTGCCCTCATATGCTTTGAAAAGGAACTGCCAAAGGTACAGCCTAGATCCAGTTTGTTCTTGTTCTAATATTTTACCACTAGGGTGAGCAAATGTACCACAAAAATCCAAATCTTGCCACCATTCATGTTTAAAAATTCATCCAATCAATAATTACATTTAAGACATACTAAATACACAAATGTAAACAAAAACATCACAAAATGTCTCCAAAAAATTTCAATTTCAATTTCAATCCTTCTCAGAAGCCAGGGCTCTTAAACAACCATTATAACAACTGTTCAGAATGTCTGACGCAATGCATGAACATCATTGGTGTGATATAATGATATAATTGATATATAGTTTATATAGTTGTGATTAAGATATAATCACCTAGCACCACCTAGGTACAGAAGAAAAAATAACCAGTCTCCATGCATAGTCCAACCATGCATAGTCTTCAGCAGGAACCTCCATTGGTTTTACAAACCTCCTTGCACCTGTACCTGAGGAGTATTTGGGTCACTTTTCCTGCGATGGTGGAGCCTCAGGTTCAGCCACAGCATTGGCCCTGGCTTGTGGCTTCTCCTCAGGCAGCCCTTTGGAATCCTGGTGCAGACTGTTGGGAATATTTGCAACAAATCTCTGACCCTTCCTGTGCCCATCTGCCCATGGAATAGCAGGGGTGGCCTCACCAGGAGCTTGTGTGCTGCCATTTGTTGATGAAGTGGATGCATCCTGAGGCAGAGATTCAGTATGAATCCTGAAGGCATTGACACTATTGCTCAGTTTGGGCAGGCCTGTCTACTGGACCAGGTGGTGGAGTAGCTCTGGTTTTGTTGATTCTGGTCTTACAAACATCATCCTGAGGCTAGCTCATTGTGCCACTGGAGGAATGTGGAAAGTCATTGCTGCCAATAGCTTTAATTTACTCTCTGTGCTCCTGTAGCCTGGATTCTCTGTGGATTTGATTGAACGTCTTCAGTCCTGATCACCTTCAGGAGAGTGGAATGATGTCCATTCTGATCTGCTCTATATAGTCACACATCTATAGTAACTGTTCAAGTACACAA
The DNA here is from genome assembly GCA_034509495.1 of Acestrorhynchus altus. Classification (NCBI taxonomy): domain Eukaryota; kingdom Metazoa; phylum Chordata; class Actinopteri; order Characiformes; family Acestrorhynchidae; genus Acestrorhynchus; species Acestrorhynchus altus. The sequence goes on from CM067513.1 coordinate 21,783,029, forward strand.
TATAGCATAGTTCTACAATGTTCTACAAATTCTTCATTAACACACAAGTCACCATTCAGACACTTATGTTCTTTGACCATCTGCTTGGCAACTACAGACTAGTGTGCAAAAACTGACAGAAAATGTTGTGTATCATATAGGAAGTCCTAGAGGATGTTTTCATGGTTTCAAATTTGTCATATCTGGTTAAAATTGATCCATACAATCCACTTAAACTATTGGCATGGGGGGGGTGGTATACAATACTTGTGTGTTATGTTGTTTATTGTATGTTGTTTTTGCTGCACTCACTTACTGTTAAATACTGTATTGTAAAAAAAAGTGTTATGTTAAATAGCTACATACACATTATGAGTGCATCCCTGTTTCTGCTGTGTCTGTACCAGTGCAACACACACTAACACATCACCACAAGTGTCACTGTATACATATGTGTATACATGTATGTATATACACACACACACACACACACACACACACACATATACTGTAAGACCTTACACAATTTGTATTGTAACGCTGAAAGTTGCCTACAGGGACAACACCAGGAAACACGCCCACCGCCTCTGTACTCCCTCCCTCCTCATTGAATATTCATGAATTCCTGGGACTCAGGTAAGGGCGAGCACAACAGCACAGCTGGAGTCTGGAGAGAGCGCGAGACCGGCTACAGAGACCCCTGGAGAGAAGACAGAATAGAGGAGAAGTGGCGTTCAGTTCTGGGGCGTGTTCGGAGTGAAACCAGGGGAAAAGCGAAGTCGGGTTACACAATCTCGCTCGTTTAAAAGCAGCATTATTATGTTCAGCTGGGTCAGCAAGGAGCAGGGAGGAAGAAACAAGGACGGCGATATGTTTCAGACAGTCACCGAGGGTCTCCAGAGCCTCTACACCAAAAAACTGCTGCCTTTGGAAGAAGCCTACCTCTTTCATGACTTCCACTCCCCGGCTCTGGAAGAAGCGGATTTCCAGAGCAAACCGATGGTGCTGCTGGTTGGACAGTACTCCACGGGGAAGACCACGTTCATCAGGTAACGACACCGTCCACACTTCATCAGACAAAGAGCAAAGAGTCCGTTTTCTCCCAACGCGGCTCTAATGAGACGCAGCTTTGTGTTCAGCTCACTGAGCACTTATTGACGCGTAAACACCGGCTGAAGAGTGCGGACTCTCAGTGCCACCTCACAATACTCTCACAGTCTGAGCCACGAAGCAGTCAGCCTGATACACAGGTACAGTCTTCTCCCTTCCCTCTCAAGAAAACCAGATGTTTCTGTGACACTGCAGACTGTAAGCCAACGTTCAGTCTTAATAAAACTGTCAGAGCCTCTAAAGAGCTCATATCTTGGGAAAAGTCACTTTGCTGTGTGATCTCCAAGGTTTAAAATGTTCTACTAACTAAAGTCCATCTTTGGACACATTGGATTTGACCTTCACTATCTCATGCCACATATTTGTTTACATATGAAGTATTTTGAAATGTAGCCTATTCACACTGAAGTCCTCAGGAGTGTTTAATCCCAGATTGCTTTGTGAAGGGCTTACCTGAATCTTACAAGCAGCTCAGTGCATGAATGTGCAAATGACAAGAAAATTACAAATAACTTCAAGACTTTACTTGAATGTAGCACAATGTAGGGCAGCCAGTGTAAAGGTCATTTATTCATATTTATTGTAAAGTCAGTATCAAGAACATTTTGATTAGTGCTAAGGGGTATAGGTAGGTATACATGTGAAAAGTGTTTGTGTGTGTGTGTCCGTGTGTAAGTAAGAGAGAGCACCCTCAAAACAAACACTGAAGCCATTATGTGTGTTTGACCATGAAAATCAAACAGATGATGTCTGTGCAAGAGGAACAACCACAACTTTGATCAAAATATTTGAACCTGTCACTAAGTAAAGTGGGTTTGGGACTGCTTCCCGTTTTATTATTTTGACATTTATGGTTGATAAGCACTGTTTCCTCAGTTTTTATAATGTTCCTCCAATGCAGCAAAGACTTAAAATATACCAATTGTAGTCTACTGCTTAAGATATTAAAAGTCCATAATTTATTCCTGGGAAACTCATGACATGCCATCCTTTGCTGAGAAACCTTTAGCTCATTGTCACATCCTTGCAGGATGTGGTGATTTAATATTATAGCACGGAAATTCCAGCGACAACAAGGTTAATGAGGAGGTCTCAGTCTGCTTTTGTTTTCTAGCTTCTGCACAAGTGAGAATGATTAGTGTAGGCTTCTGTCCACCAGTGGTTCTCTGGTAAGCATGAAAGAAACATTTATTAAATTCCACAACTTAGGCTTTAAGAGTGTAGATGAAGTAGATTTTGTAGATAGTTTTTGACTAACTAGCTGTGCCAATGTTGAATCATCTGCAGAATTGACGTTTAGTGTATGCATAGGCTTAGTCTTGGTCTGAGAAAATGGCCCTTCACACAAATCGTTGTGTGAATAATTGAATTTGTCAGTTTTTAAAATTTAATCATAAATTTACATGCTGACTTCAATTTGGAAACCGTTCCATATTATTTGTTGTTGTGGTGTGTTCCAGTTCCAATTTTTGAAGATTTTTTGAGACTGGATTGTATTGACACTGCTGCATTGAAGGTTCCAATGAGCACAGTGGTCTCCATCATCCCTAAATAGAAGAAGTTTGGAATTTCCAGGACTCTCTCTAGAGCATGCCACTTGGCCAAACTGAGTGATCATGGTTGAAGGGCCTTAGTCAGGGAGGTGACCAAGACCCCATTAGTCACTTTTACAGAGCTCCAATGTTGCTATGTGGAGAGAGGAGAACCTTCTAGAAGGACAACCATTTCTACAGCACTCCACCAGTTAGGTCTGTATGGTGGCCAGTATGAGTGGCCAGACGGAAACAACGCCTTAGTAAAAGGCATATGAACATTGAACATTTCTGGCGATGTCAAAAAATGGCACAGACGCCACCCATCCAATCTGATGGAGCTCAAGAGGTTCTGCAAATAAGAATGGGAGAAACTTCCCAAAAACAGGTGTGCCAAGTTGTAGCATCATAGCCAAAAAGACTTGACGGTGTAATTGCTGCCAAAAACTAAAATATTGAGCAAAGGCAGTGAATATTTATGCAAATCAACAGTGCACATTGCAGAAATGGTTCTCACTTTGTCATTGTGGGGTAGTGTGTCTAGAATTTTGAGGAACAAAATGAATTGAATCAACTTTGGAATAGGGGTGTAACATAAAATTTGGAAAAAGTGAAGCGCTATGAATAATTTCCGAGCAAATTTATACTAATAAGTGCCTGTAATGTTAATCCAATTTTATGTTTTTCCAAAAAAAAAAACATTGGCATTGCACAGATATGTACATGAAAATATTGGTTATTGGCTTTGACCTACCATTGCATTATCAGTACATTTGTACAAATGTAGTTAAATATACAGCATTGTCCAAAATTCTTCTGAGTGATTATGTTAAGCATTTTTCTAGGCAGTGAGCATTCATTTGTTCAAAACAATGGTATTCAAATAAATAGCTACACAATGAAATCATAAAAAAAACAATAAATTGTGACCTGAAAATCTCTGACCTTAATCCTTTCTACTCCTCCACCCAAGGAAGCCTAGAATTTATTTGTTTTAATCATAATATTATATAGTGATTTACATGCACAGGAAACACAAATAACAATCAGAGGTCTGATCTCCAATGACATCAAGGCAGCCTGCACAGACCAATGAGTCAGCAAAACCAAGGAGTTGATAGTGGATTTCAGAAAGCAGGAGAGGGTACTCCCCTGCTCTCCATCAATGGGACCACTGTGGAAAGGGTCAGTTTCCAAACCTGGATTTATTCACCAGCTGCTGTCTGAGGAAGACCAGGAGGATTATAATGGTCTCATCCCACCCAAGCCACTGCCTGTTCTCAAAGCTACCCCGTGTTAGGAGATACAGAACCATGAGGACCAGAACCAGGCTGTTCTGTTCTGCACCTGCACTTTACTCACTACTCGAGAAGCAGTTAGCTGCTCAGTTACACTACACCCACTACATTGTCTCCCACCGCAGCCACTAAATACTGTCTCCCACTACCTTCTCACACTATAGCTTCTAATTCTATACCCAGTGCATGTAAATATAATGGAAACATTCCTTTATAGTTTCTATATACAAAGACCTTTCAGTACAATATGTATGTATAGTGTAAATTCATTGCACACCCCAGTCATTTCAGATTGAATGATAAAGCACTAGAAACAGCTCTGAAGTTAACGGTTTATAAATGAACGGCTTGTTTGTTTGTATATGAGTAGTCCACTAAAGCAGCTGTGTGCTCAAGCACACACTCTCTCTCTTAGTGTAGATGCTCATTGCTCTTTGCTGCTCTGGCTGTAGGTATCTCTTGGAGCAGGATTTTCCCGGCATGCGGATTGGGCCTGAACCAACAACAGATGGTTTCATTGCTGTGATGTATGGAGAAAATGAGGGGGTTGTACCTGGCAATGCTCTTGTAGTGGATCCCAAGAAACCCTTCCGTAAACTTAATGCCTTCGGAAATGCCTTCCTAAACAGGTAATGGTTACAGATGTCTTCTAACTTCCAAATCTTCAAGGTCATCACTGTGACCTGGTCACATTCTATGCATTAATTTGATAACTGTGTTATTGTTCAAGTTATTGTTTGTAATTAGGAGCTGTAATTTGAATAACAGGTGATTATATTCTCATTCAACAACAAATAATATATCAAATAAACAAATTGTGCACTCCAGGTGTTTTCCCTGGTCTAGCACACTGCCTTTATTTTACAAACCACTTGGTGGTTAGTTATTATTCAAAAGCATGTTGACTTTTGACTAGAATATTGTCTGGATATCAATTAGAGTGTATAATTGTACGTTACCTTTTATACAGTTTACAAAGCTCTGGCAGATCTGCCTCAGAAGAAAGACTGTGATGCACACTGTACACTTTTGAATATCTACAGTACAGGTGTGAGCAATTAATGTGGGTAAATGAAGTAACAAGCTTGTCAGACTTGCCATAACAAACCTTTGTATTAATGTGGAAAGGAAAGGTCTCAAGACAACTTGTTTGGAATGGGTTTTACAAAATACTGCCCTCATTCATTCTTACAAACTCTACTATTAAAATAAAAGTAATAGAAACATCAGATGGTTTTTAATGCTATGTCATACATGCATTTAAGTAGTGTGGGTCTTTCAGTGCATGCTCTTTATAACTACAGTGTTTATGAAGACAATGTTAGCATATTAGATAAATACAAAAACATTGCAAATCATTACAGTTCCTTTTAGTTTATACAGAACAATGCAGAAATAATTATTATTTTTTTCTAAGTACACTCCATTGCTTCCTTTCCTCATGACCCTTATGATTTAATATAACTGGCACCACTTTCCATAAACAAGCTGTGGGAAGTGGCTGGTCACTGCTCTTTTTAAGCAGCAGGGATGTTGTTTGTGGTGTGTTTTTTTTTTATGTTTAACTTTAGCATGCAAACTGTTTGGGGAGTATTTTTCCCCCTTTTGGCTGGATATTTATGTCCAGGGGAAATGGCTTAGTGCTTCTTTGACAGTCAGAGTTGGAGAGGTCAAAGGCACACTTGACAGAAAACATCTCCTCTTCTCCAGAGGAACCTCAAACAATGCACTTGTTTCCTGTGAACCAGTCTGTGCGTCATATGATGGCATATTTTAAAGCAGTAGTGATTTTCTTTTCCCCTGAAAGAGTCCCCTTGATCAGATCAGCTTTGTGATTTATCATTTTCTAGAAAACAAAACCTAGGCAGGTCTTCTGCTGAAAGTTTTCTCAGTTTTCCCTCCCACTTTTACCAGCATTTTAGCTGATGGATGATGCAACTTCCTCTTTTTTTTAAGGAAACTGCTTTAAAAACAGGGTAAAACAGAACTATTTGTTAATTTTCACATTTGTCATATTTTTCTTTTAAATATAAAATAAAACAAAACATTAAAGCTTAAATTATTAGTAGTGCATGATTAGTACAAATAATTAGTTAATATTGTTGGATCTTTTCTGAGCAAGTTCTAGGATTATTGATCATAGTTTTATGTAATGCATAACTGTTTTCACCAAGTACACCAACTGATACCCAACGCTTTATTGTAGTGATACACTTGCTTTGTAGCCACACTGTATGAAATATATTATTAGTTTAATTCAACATTTTGACAGTGTATCACCTCATATATGTACCCCACTTAAACCTGAAATCATGGCTGATTATTTAGGAATAATTTATCAGAAAATGTTAAACAGACTAATTTCACCGTCTGCCAATCCATGATTTACAGACAACAACCAGCTGTGATGGGTCTGCCTCTGTTTGCTTTCATAACACTCAGTGCACTCTCTTGTTCCACCAGGTTCATTTGCTCACAGATGCCCAATCAAGTCCTACAGAGCATAAGTATCATTGACACGCCTGGCATATTGTCAGGGGAAAAGCAGCGCATTAGCAGAGGTCAGTAACTGCAGTGCACAATGCATATGATGTTGTTGAGTCTGCTACTGTTACCAGGTTTAGCATCTTCTGGTTGGATTCAGTTTAGCAGAAGAGTGCTATACACACAAGACTGCTGTTACGAGGACCATTTCTCAAAGCACTGCTTTTGAGTCCAGCATCATGTTGGCAGGGAAAGGGGTTACCTTAGGTCACTGAATTCTAAATGCAATGTGGTCAGATATCACATGACCAGCCAGCTAGTCTGATGACATTATGTGTACTTGGAAAAAAGTCATCTACACCAGAGATATATTTCTAGTCCTGGAAGGCTGTATTTAAGCACAATTTGGTGATTTTACTGCTTGGACACACCATATTTAACTCAGCTCTTGGTTGCAAGGTTTAGACGTTTTTGAACAGACCAAACTGTGCTTGACTGAGACTCTCTAGGAATAGAATTGATCTTTGCTGTCTCCACAACAATATTAATCCTATTTTCTCCAGATCAATTTCTGGTTGTGTGCACCATTCCTAGTGACTAATTCTTGGGGGCTATAGAAACACATTTCACAATATGCCCAGCAGGCCTAGTCATAATGCTGTGGTCATTAGTTTTAATCTCAGTCACCAGATGTAAGTCTGTGTCTTTGTAAAGAGGCATCATTTCCGTCTCTGCCTTCCATCCTGTGGGTAAAGCACATTGAATAGAACAGCCTATGCTAAGGGATGTGGCACTTGCTGTCAGCAAATCTAAATTTCAATTCCTCATTCCTCAAGTCTGGTTAGATCAGCATAGAAAGAAGTGTAGGATGTCTATTATAAGACCATCTTTACAATTCATATTATTCATGGCCTGTATTAGAGAGTGTCATTCAAGCATTAATTTTGTGTTGAAATCGATAAAAAATGAATAATTTTAAGTATTCACTCAAAATTTAAACTCTGCAGATATAGGCTTTCACGATTTGAAGAATTCATGATTCTCTGCATAATTACACCAAAATTGTGTTTATATTATTGAAAATGATTTTGTTTGTAAAATGAACATGTAAGGCTGTTACAGTGGAAGGGATAGCATGATATGGGATGATCCTGACTAAAGGGTTCTGGAGTAAAAACAAAAAGCTTATATCAAATTTGAGCATGTTTAGTCTAATCTTAGTCTTATCATATTGTTTGTACTGTGTCTAACTCAAAGAGCTGTCTCAAAAAATAATTATTCATTGTATCACTGTGGATGAGAATACCCAGCATTCTTTGAGATGTTGTTTTGTAGCTCTTTTTCTCCTCTTATTATTCTCATGCTGTTTTGTTTGGCTGTATCTTACAAATGTTTTTACTTTTTGTGTCCACAACTAATAGTCAGACATCTCTAGTCCAACAAACCTAGGGCAACTTGTCATCTTTACCATTTCTTATTTTCTAGTAACTTGGTTGTTAAGCCAAATCCTAATACAGTTATATGTGAAATTTTGTCATGACACACTTTATAATTTTTTTGTTTTGTTTGTTTGAGAATAATTGATTTACAAGGGATGAACCAAGTCATTTTTGGTAAAACTGTCACTTGTAAACTTACAGTAAACTTTTTTTTGCCTTTTGATTCAAGATTTTATGTGCCTTTCTCAGCAGAAAACAAGCTATTCTGGGAGTTTTCTTGATATCCATATTATCTTGACCTGCACAGGTCCTCTGAAATCCCATTATTTAACATTCCACACTAGGGACCGTGAGCTGTAAACACTTGGCTAGTTCCTTATTTCCTTCCCCTTCATTTTCGCAATTGAATGCTTTCACTCAGATCTTTAGATAATTGCTTAGAGGAGCTCATGGTTGCTGATTGTTAGCACAAGGTTTCAAGAAAATGTATTAAGCTTGGAAATCCAACCAACAGGTTTTATATTTTTGCTGTCTTATTGTTTTTAATAATTTAGATATTAAACATGTAATTTTGTCAAAGGTGCCAAAACATTCACATACAACTTGTAAATTGTAGGTTGTGCTTGGCCACATGTGAAAGCCTTATCTTAAAATGTCAGGGGAGGGGTGGTTTGGGCTGATGAAGGGTGGAGGGTCTGGTGAAAGTTACACCAGACTACGGTGCTACAGAGTCATTCAGATGTTGACCACAATGCTCTGGAGCTGAGGGATAACGCTCCATATGTGGGCGTTGCACATATGTTCCTGTTTTAGCCCCTTCAGCTGAGGCTGCATTCCTCCAACACTATGCTTCTCAATTCCACTGATGATGCATTGCTGAGCAGATAAAATCTGCTCTGTATGTCCTCAAGTTGTTTCCTTTTTTTCCGAAATCTAATATGGAATATAGATGAGGTTATTTAAAGTGCTTGTTAGCTTTTGTTCAATGGCATTGTCATTTTTTAAATGTGCACTTTTCAAGAATATCAGTTGAATTTTGTGTATGTAGGTATTGTGTGTGGATATATTTAAATGAATACTGATTTAGTGACTGTGGAAAGTTGTTTTTCCTGTGATATACACGGATGAAGAGCATATTTCCCCTGATTCTTTTACCAAAGAACAACTTTAATAGTTCCCACACCAAGCTCCTCCTCCTCCGCCATTGGCAGCATTTTAGAACATTTCTGTAATGATATGTAATCCATGCCATTGTTTTTCACAGCATAATTTCACCATGTTTTGTTAAGTCATAATTATATCAGCAGATGCACTGAACTGCTGGCAATTGTTCAGCAGCACTTAATTTAGTATGAAGTTTCTTTCTAGTCTTAGTCTAGTTTAATATGATGAACATTTCTGGTTCTATGAGCAATTTTGGGCTGTGGACCGTCTCATTCATTCATCTGTGGCTCCATGAGTTTCTTTTTTTCTGAACCAGACTCTGTTTCAGAAGGGGGTTTAACTAATTATTATTTACAACTGATTAAAAGGTGTTCTTATTTTATTGTTTTTTGTTTGTTTTGATCGTAGTATCCCAAGCAACTGTAGCTAAGACTAAAGTAAAGTCATTGGCAGTACTTCTCCAAAGAGTGCTCTGATGAATCAAAAGAATATTTAGTGTACTAGTGCCTGATATGATTATATGAATTAGTATATCACAAGAAAGGTCTTTTGTTTTTCAGAATTTAATTCAGAAAGTCTTTTTTTTATTGTTATGTCAAGTGAAATATTTCAATCCTTTTTTTGTTTTACTTTTGAGTAGCATGGCATCATTTCCACAATCAAGAGCAAACCAATAATGAGGTTTAAATAAGTCCACCTCCTACAAAGTCCTTTATGTTCTGCACCTGATATTAATTTTTAGCATTTTAAGTAGAAATAAATGTGGGAACTAGAATTTGGCATCTTGCATTGTGTGTAAAAAACCTCTTTGCTCTGCTGCAGGCTATGATTTCTCTGAAGTCCTACGTTGGTTTGGTGAGCGTGTGGATCGCATCATCCTCCTCTTTGATGCCCACAAGCTAGACATTTCTGATGAATTCTCTGAGGCCATCAAGGCCTTCCGTGGACAAGATGACAAGATTCGTGTAGTCCTGAACAAGGCTGACCAGGTGGATACACAACAGCTAATGCGGGTCTATGGGGCTTTGATGTGGTCCCTAGGGAAAGTGATCAACACCCCAGAGGTGGCGAGGGTCTACCTGGGCTCCTTCTGGGCCAAGCCACTACAGAACACAGACAACCGTCGACTCTTTGAGGCAGAAGCGCAGGACCTCTTCCGTGACATCCAGGCTCTGCCACGAAATGCTGCTCTGCGTAAGCTCAATGACCTCATCAAAAGAGCCAGACTGGCAAAGGTCAGGACACCTTTATTGTTGTTCTCTCAGGGCTGCATTTTGCAGACAATTTTCTATTTGGTTCAAGACTGAAGGTTGCTTTGGACATTCTGTATACCACTGGGTCCCATCCCTGGTCCTAAAGTACCATGGTAATGCATATTGAAGTATTTTCCTGTCTACCCCATCTGGCGGTTGTTTCAAAAGAGAAAAACATGTGCAGGGCAGGGTAGGGATGGTGAATATGACAATATTTTTTTGAAATTGTGATGAATTTTGCTTTTCATGATGTTTGCATCTTGTTTATAGTTTTATTACAAAGAACGTAATTAGTACTGTTTAATTAGAAAAAGTGCAGCGCATACTGTATATGGTTATTATATGCAATGTATGAGAGTATCTGAATAGCATTTAAGAACCTGAATCATAAAAATTTATTTTTTCCCATATTGCACATCCCTAGGACAGGGTTGAAAAGCACTGCTCCATACCACTAATTTCATTTATTAACATGCTTAGTGCAGGGGAAAAAGTATCTTACCCTGGTATAGTTAAATCCAATTCTAACTTAGTAATAGCCTGTTCCTTTTAATTAATGCTATGAACACTGGGAAGATTCAGTGCTAAGGCCAGCGCTTAGATCGCTGCATTACTCAGGAAGCCTGGATGTTGAACTATTTATGTAGATTCAGTCTTTCACATTCCCATGAAAATATTTTTGTGTCAGAGACAGTTGGTTGTCACAGTTTCCCCTGGGTATTGTTATAGTACCATGAAAATCATTTTCGGTATTCCATCAAATTCCTTCATGTATTTGTATATGTAACCAAATTGAATGAATTGATGAATTATGGTTACATCAGTTTACCAGATTTAGCAAATTTTACAACTAGCCTTTATAACTAGAAACTTTGCATTCACTTCACTTTGGCCATACAGCAGATCCTAGAAACATCAATGCAAAGATGGGCAGGTTATTTGTATAAATATATTATTGATTCTTTTTAAATACTTTTATGATGATTAAACTAAAAGTGTTTTTACTTGTGCCTCATTCTCCCTTATGTAGGTTTTAGCTTATAATTTTGCAATTCTGTTCTACATGGTTAGATGTGTAGGCTTTTTGTGTGTTTACATTATGATTATTTAATTTGCTTGTTATTACTCAACAATTATACCTTTCAAGCCAAGTGTCCATTTCAGATAACATTGTCCTCTGTATCACACTGTATCATGACTGTTTTGTCTTGTGTTTGATCACAGTTAAGCTAGTGTTGTTTTTGGCTAGACTCTACTGTGTAAACCCACCCACTCTCAGTGTGTTGCTTTCGGTGCCAAGCACAGCACTTAAGTCTGCACCCTTCCAAATGATCTGTTTACGGAGCTCCTGGCAAGAATACCTCTTATCTCTTCCTCAATATTTCCTCAATCGTACCTGACAAACAATAATCCTGGAAGTCTTTGCATTCCTTCCTACTATGTGTAAGCCACAAGTCAGTTATGTGCTTCCATCTCTGGAACCGACTGGTGTAGCCCCTTTCCCTGGTACAAGGAATGTGTATGACGTATGTTAGTGCAGTAAATGCACATTTTTCCCCCCTTTTTTGCCTTCCACCCTAATCTGCACTGCCACTCCTGGCTCTGGACCTTGGCCTTTCATGGAAGGAATAAACATGGAAAAGGCTGGGCCTTATTTTAGTCCCACACTTGCGACATACTTCCTCTTTATTAAGGAAAGAGGTGTATAAATACAGGATCGTTTGGCAAGGGGCAGCCTGAAGGCGGAAGCCAGTTGATAACTTCAGATTATGTAACCGGCCTAGGGGAGTGTGAGGTGAAGACCTTTTGGGGGATTAAATAAAGCTTTCTCTATCAATCACAAAGACTGACAGTTTCCTGGTGATAAAATAAATAAGTCTGTTAGAATAATGGATCATCCACAGTGTAGTGGATGTCTTAGATATATCACTTTGGACTGGACATCATGTTGTGTGCTGCAGGTTTTGAGTTCCAGAATATATTAATAGAGTAGAGTTCCAGATATAGAGTTCCAGATATATTAATAGTTGAAGGTTATATAAAAGGTTAATAAACATAGCATGACCATGTACTTGAACTAATACTATTCTCCTGTACTCTTTTTGTAGGTGCATGCTTATATCATCAGCTACTTAAAGAAAGAAATGCCTTCTCTGTTTGGAAAAGAGAAGAAGAAGGAGGAATTGATCACACACTTGCCTGAGATCTATCAGATGCTACAGAGGGAATACCACATTTCACCTGGAGATTTCCCCAGTGTCAACAAGATGCAGGTAAACCCTGTCTTCAGTCACAAAAATTAGTTATTTAATCATGAAACATTCTCAGTTTGTGTTACAGGAGATTGATTTGACATTTGTAATTTAAGTTTGGACTACTGGATGCTCCCATTTTCTATTGTTTTATGTCAGTTCAACATCCTTAAAAGAGCCCTATCGTATTCTTCCTACCCTAAAAACAACCCTGCAAACTACTGTCAAAATGTGAAACGCATGTATTTGCTTTATTAATTCTACAATTCATGAGTTATGACTGAGTTTTATGTACTTAAAAATATGCGAGAGATGCACCTAAATTAGGAACAACTGGCTGGCCTTAGTATAATGATTTTAATAGATGAAATTTAACAGTGGTTAGTAAGTAGTTAGTAATATACATGGTTCACTCAAACAGCTTACAATAAGCACTTATCATAATCATAATAAAATATTCTATCTTATTGCCCAGTTCTGCAGAGGCTTTGGGGTTTTTTTTTTTTCAATTAAAACAGCTAGATCTTTTCCCCCAAACTAATTATTATGCTTAATGGCCTCAGTACTGTATTTTACTAAATGGTAAAAATAAATGGTGGTTGTGATATGCAAATAGTACCTATTACACAAGTGATCTAACTAAACTAGCTTTGTGTATCCATTTGAAATATGGAAATAAATTATCTGAGCTATTACTATAAATAGAGCCTCTGTGCTAGATTCATCAGTGATGTTACAGGTATTAAGGCTACCTCAAGTACAATTCAATCTCCTATGAAAACAGATATCTGATACCTTATCAAATATATCTTAGACTGGTGCTGATGCATGCAAACATTAATACCTTATCATTTGCATTTATCATTTGTGCATCTTTCTATTGTGTATAATAAGCAAATTCTTAATTGCTGCACTTTATGTGAAGCATTTTTACATATTGGCAAGTATTTACGCCTGTCCTTGAGACAAAGCAGAGCTTAATTAATTCAAAAACAGTACAGAACATGAAGATTTAGTAAATTGCTACATCCAGTGTGAACAGTATGCTAATTTGAGGAGGACATGAGACAACCCTGTTATTTTGTGCTTTGCAGTGGAACAACCCACTATAGTCTTGTCTATGGATATTTACTCAACATGAGGCCCAGGCATAGGTTAGAGCCAAGTCACTTTATGTTTTCCTGAAATATGCTTCCAAAATATGCAACCTAGCAGTTAATGTATGCAATTATTTGCAGTGAAGAGCATTTCCTGTGGCCTGAGGAGAACATACAATAAAATGGGACTGTATAAGCATTAGGATCCCTCAAGACTGGAGAGTTTCCAGGTAGCACTTAGAAGATACAAACTGTGCTCTAAATAGATTTACCTTCAGATCCCAACATTGATTATCATTTGTACAGTCTCAGATATCTCTAAAAAAAGATTCAATTCAAGCCTTGCTGAGTTACCCTTTTGTCACCTCCACATAGTGTGTTAGCATTTCAGCAGAACAGAAACAAACATCACAAATGTAATTACATTAGGCAATGAAGAGTGAATGGTTTCCCTTGAATTTTAATGTGTATATCTGTCTTATTTTAATACAGGAACAGCTCATGCACTATGACTTCAGCAAGTTCCCCTCCCTGAAAATAAAGCTGATTGAGTCAGTAGACAAGATGCTAAGCAACAAGATCTCAGGGCTGATGACAATGATCCGGGAGGAAGAGGGCAAGCAGCCACCTCAGGTTGTGACTGGCGGGGCTTTTGAGGGCTCACAGGATGGACCTTTTGGCCATGGATATGGAGAGGGCATTAGTGCAGGGGCTGACACAGAAGACTGGATTGTGAGTCGTGATAAACCACGCTACGACGAAATATTCTACACCCTTATGCCCATCAATGGCAAGGTGACCGGTGTCAACGCCAAGAAAGAGATGATGAACTCACGTCTGCCAAACACTGTACTTGGAAAAATCTGGAAGCTAGCTGACTGTGACAAGGATGGCATGCTAGATGATGAGGAGTTTGCCCTGGCTCAGCATCTCATTAAGATCAAGTTGGAGGGCTTCGAGCTGCCCTCAGAGCTGCCTCCACACCTGGTACCACCAGCACACAGAAAGAACCCCACTGCAGACATCCTGTACAACCACCAAGAGGACTAAGAAGTCCATGTGTACACACCAAACACAACTGTTCATATGTAAATATGTGCCAGCAGCATAAAATGTTGGCTTAAAGGAATAGTTCAACAAATTGTATATCTGGTGTGACTATCAATGAACCTAACCTCCTAATATTATTTAACATTTATTAAGAAATGTTCTCCCCCACCTTAAAAAGTCCATAATTCAATGTGATTTGTAATGTGAAGGCACTCTAAAGGGTTTTGTGTTTCGAAAGCACTCATGATGGAATTAATCACTTAACATGACTTGAATGTGGTATCAAATCTTTGTTAAAAACAACTGAAGAAGGAGGCTTGCAGACTTTACTATGTTATTGTTCAGATGTCATGCAGTATGAATATGTATGACCATTATTAGTGTAATGCCTTGCTAAAGTATTCACCCTCCTTGGCTTTTTTATGTTTCACTGCCTCACAACCTGGAATTAAAATTGATCATTTGAGGGTTTGCTTCATTTAATTTACAGTACATGCTTTCAACTCTGAACATTAGATTTTTTTTATTGTGAAGCAAACAACAAATAGGACAAAATAACAGAAAACTTCAGTGTGCATAACTATTCACCCCCTTAAAGTCATATTCCTGTATTTAGCACCATTCATCTGCCCCTCGACTCCCATCCCCATAGCATGATGTTGCCACCACCACGTTTCACTGTGGGGATGGTGTTCTTGGGTTGATGAGATGTGTTGTTGTTCTGTGTCAGATATAGCATTTCCCTTGGTGGCTGAAAACTGACCAGAGCACCTTCCTCCATACATTTGGGGAGTCTCATACAAAACTCAAAATGAGTTTTTCTATTTTTGTCTGTAAGGCTTTTTAAGTCATTTTTGGCCACTTTTGCATAAAGCCTAACTCTGTGGAGTGAATGGCTTATTGTGGTTGTATAGGCAGATACTCCATTTTCAGCTTGGGAACTCTGCAGCTCCTTCTAGGAGCTCTGTACCTCCTCTCTGATTAATGGCCTCCTTGCCCGGTCAGCTAATTTTGGGGGTCGGCCCTCTCTTAGCAGGTTTGTTGCGGTACCATGTCCTTTCCATTTGATAATAAAGGATTTGATGGTGCTCTGCGGGATCATCAGAGATTTGGATATTTTTCATAACCTAATCCTCAGTTGTACTTCTCATCTCTTTGGTCTTCATGGTGGTGTTTGGTTAGTGGTGCCTCTTGTTTAATGGTGTTGCAGCCTCTGGGGCCTTTTAGAAAAGTTATGTATATACTGAAAGAATGCACAAATGTGGACTTCATTTCACTAAGCATGTGACTTCTGAAGGTACTTGGTTGCACCAGAACTATTTAGGGGCTTCACAGCAGCAAAAAAATAAATCAATACAGGTTGTAATGTAAAAGGCCAAGGGGGGTGAATATATTTGCAAGGCACTGTAAATGGGACTGAATATATAGCCAATTGCATTTTTCTATGCAAAAGCTACAGTTTTTCCCAGATAATGATTTGGCCTAGTCCTGCACTTCAAAACATTTTGAAAGAGATTTCCATTGAAACTAAAATAGAGTCCACAACTGGCTTCATCCCACTCTGACAATAACTGGCTCATAGCAACAAACTTCCGTAATCTTAAATCACCAAGCTTTAAGTTATTGTATAGCTTTGTATACCAATACTATACACCAATTAACCATTTAAACCACCTGACTAATATTGTATAGATGCTCCTCATGCTGCCAAAATAGCTCTGATCCATTAAGGCATGACTCCACAAGACCTCTGAAGGTTTTCTGTGGTATCTGGCACCTAGACTTTAGCGGTTGATCCTGTAAATTGTGAGTTGGGGCCTCTATGAATCGCATAAATGAACCTCAGTCTCCCATGATCATGTCTCCAGTTCCACTGCTGTCCTTCCTTGAAGCACATTGCCTTCCCCTGCCTCCTTATTTAGATTTTTCCATCATGAAAAACAACATAACTGCTTGCCTAAAAATTATTGTTTAACTGCTTTGAGTGTTTTACTGCTATTCAGTTAAAGGAAAAATGTGTAATTTGGCAAAGGGTAGTCAAAGTTTTGGTTAAAGTGTGTATCCAACACCTTGACAGGTGCCACTGTAACAAGAAAATTAATCATAAAGGATTGGTAAAAATTCTGCCAAATTCACAGTAAAGAATATCATTCAGTAATGGATTTCTGTGCTTAAATAAACAAAATGTGCATTTATCACTGATTCCAATAAATGGCAAATGTTTATATGTGCTGATGATGTAAATGTGGATAATCTATAACAAATTCGTTTAGCAGTATTCATGTATTATACATGCATACACAAGCTTATTTGGTGGTTGGTATGGTGCAATGGATAAAACCACCAGTGAACCATGACACCAGTCTGAGAGTGGCGCTGTGCAAGACGGCTGCCTCTAGCAGTAGCTCCCTAGTTTTTAGCTCTTTTAACTTCTTTCCTTAATTTCCCTGAAGGAACCCTCCCAAGGGATCAATAAAGTTCTATTCTATTCTATTCTATTCTTCACCATGTGGGTGACTGGGGTTCAATTCCCAGTCTGGACTATGAATAACCTTATAAGTTGCTGGATAAGAGTATCTGCTGAATGCCATAAATGTTAGCTTTAACAAAAGAAGGGATTTAGTTACAGTTGTAAAAACACTGCAGCAATTGTACATTATTATGATATCCTGAGGTTTAAGGTCTAATTGTCTAGAGCAGTTCTAATATAAATTTACTTAATATTTAGACTATATTTTCAATACACATGAAATGTTTGTACCTTACTGATTAAGATGTTATAGATTTGCACCCAGACTCCTGCCTATGGTTGTTGAAAAACGTAACATTCTTATGTGGCCTTTTTGTGCTCAGTGATTGAAATATTATGTGAAAGTGGACTATGCAACTGCTTTTGTACTTTATATGCACTATATGGAATGTTACACAATGCCTTTGTTTTTATAACATACACTTATATTAATGTTGCATTTAAGACAGAATATTGTGGCATAAGATCTTTTTTGTCATATATGAATTACTTTCAGTTTGCTTCACCACGTGCTATGTAACGAACAGTCTACAATGTCAAAATTGTCAACAGCTGGAATATAAATTATGTATTATAAATCAAAACACTGGCATACTTTTGAATCATGCTATATAAAAATTTAGTGAAATATTTCAAGTTATTTTATATTCAGTTGTACAGTGTACAATGTGCTTTACAAACAACATTGTCATTATTTTACTGTAAACATAAAATCAAAAACTTTCAAACAGTGAATCTGAATAGTAGTGTGTCTTCTCAGCTATTAAAGAGGGATGTGTGTATTTTAAGTTTAGATCCTTTGTTCATTCTAGTCTTGTTATACCTAAACATACTGAACAGAAACTGCACAGCATATCACATAATTCCTTTAAACAACGGTGTCAGTTGTTTAAGATTTTCAGTGTTGCTTATTATTGTAAATATGACATACTTTAAGTGTTCCCAAGAGAAGCCTTGCCTTTAAAGAAGGACACTTTTCTTCAAAAGAGGAGTGCTCTTTAAGCTCAATGCATATGTGCTTAAACTGAAACATGTTCATGTGACTAATACTGCATAATATTTTTTGTCATTACATGATCTATTGATTCCTAAATCTTATGCATTATTGTAACATTAAAAGTGATTGTTTCAATCGAACAACTTTTCCAATCTGACTTTAAGATGCAAGTTAACTCAAACGTTAACTTGGGAAATCTTTATGAAGAATAATTTGGTTTCTTTAAGAAGGCTATAGGTGTAGTTTAGTTTATTGGTTTACTGGTTATAATCGAGATACAGGCCTAATATAAGCATGTTTGGGGGGAGGGAGTATTATTGTTTTCTTTCAGTACACTTACTGTTAAGTTGATCAGGTGTAAATTTTTTCAATGAATTTCTAAAATAATCAGATTTTTTGATGTCCAGCTGTTTGCCCATAATTGAATGCAATTAATTATTACATTACTTTTTATTGGAAATACAGGAGTGTAGATAATACACCATATTTAAAACATGCTTGTGGTCATTTCATGCTTTACATTTCAATAGTTTCATAGAGTAAAACATTAACAACATGGAGTAGCAAACATTACACTCTCATTTCAGTTGTTAGGATAGGATAGAACTTTATTGATGACACAACATAACAACTTTTGTTCCCAGCCCTTTAGTGTTATATTCCAATTGCTTATGTCTAAAAAAATGCCGAATTGCCTACATTCATCATAAACTTCGCTACTGTGACCACAGCAAAGAAAGTTACACATTTTCTGTATAGAAACAGTTGATTTTGAATCTTCTCATTCATACCTGTGATACTGCATTTTAGTATCCCATCTGTCCCAAAGGCAAATAAAGCAAGGATACTTTGTAAAACCACCTTGAAGGTTTTCAAATCTCCAATATTTCAAGGCACCTAGCTCTGGTGTATTCCTCTTTCAGGTGCACCAAGTGAGCTACAGGAAGAGATGGATACTGGTTCCCATTGTGAAGCAGCATGGCTTTGAGGCTCTTGCATGAACTGTCTATGAAGAGGCGCAACTCTTTCCGGTTACATGTGATACCTATAGCCTCGAATAGACCGGCCACATTGTTGCAGAAGCACAGTCCATCTTGATGATTGAAGAAGCTGAAGAAGTTAGTGATGCTTCCTCTGATCTGTGACTTGGACACTTTCATCGAATAAAGTCCATTGCTTGAGCCTTGATGTCAGAAGCTCAGCATTGGACTTGGTGAAACCAAGGTCTGATCAGATCATTGAGGTTTTTTGGTTAGGGTAGTATGGCTTCCGCTCCTCAGCTGCATATATAAGAGAGTAGCATTTATCCACTTACCTTCGTGCATTTTCTAGCTGTGCTCACATGTGAAAGGAGGAGCCCATGGTTTGTCTTGGTCCCCAACAGGCACGCCAAAGTATGCTTTGTAGGACTCACACATCTTAGCAGATCCTTTCACAGAGTACTTTTTCATTCTTGTCTTTATAAATTGGCGACATATGTAGCAAAATGCGTCTGCTGGATGTATGCAACCTTGTACACTGGTTCACTTATAACTGGTTCACTTACTCTGTAGAACATCAAGTGAAATGGTTAATTACAGATAACTGTACTTACACAGCTACGTACAATTCTATACAGTCCCAGAAAGTTCTAGATCATTCTGGACTGTTCTAGAAACGTCTTGATAGTTCTCACAATTCCAGAAGCTTCTTGAAGTCTATATTCAGCACTGAATATATCCCAAATATTCTTAAAAAAATTCAAAATATCATTGTGCTTATCACAAAAGCAATGTTTACCAGGAATAATAACTTTTTTTTCTATTCATTTAAGGCACAAAGAATTAGGAAAACACACTTAACAACTGGGAACAAAAAAATTTAATTGTTACATAGTGTTATTAATTAATGTTAATTCATCATTAACACTTGTCATTTACGGTTGATCTACCGCTTTACTGTACAGTACAGTATACACATACAGTATTATGTCTGATGTGTAACCTTTACACCTCACTTTGTGCGCTGTCATGTGAGAGACAGTTGCACTCCCTGTCAATCTACTACCCACTATGGCTTCAAAGTTCAATTCATCCCTTCACTGATCAGTCTGAAAGAAGGAGCTCTCTTCAAGCAGATTTAAGTCATGACTATCTCCACATCTTAACCAACAATTGTTTATGGTGGACATTGAAAAGAGGACTTTGTGAAGGTTAGTGATACCATTTTTTGGTAATTGTACAGATAAGGTCTCATTACATCATTTAGTGATCTTGGTTAGAAAAGTTTACATCCATTGCCTGCTTAGATTTTCAGAGTTTACAGTTAAATATAAGACTTTAGTAAGAGTCTGAATTATGCAACTGACATACAAACACAGGTCAGATTATGTTGCTATACGTAAGAGAAAGTAAATAATTAAAATATTATTATTTAATATTTTTAAAGTATTTTAAAAAGTAAACATTGTTAAAAGGGTACACTATTTAAACACTTTCTGAGCAACCTCTAACACTGCTGGATTACCTTTTACTTATAATATTCCATATCTGAGCTGAGGTATGTCATACATTATTGTTGTAAAAGGGTGACAATAAAAATAAGGTATTTTTATTGACTCCACAATGTTGAACATAACGTTCCCATAGATACACTGAAGAGACATTAGGTTCACAAGCTATTTTTTTCAAAATGATGTTTTATTGTGTACGTATTGTGATCTAACTTTGATCATGATTTCATTTGTTTTGCCTTGATGGTAATAATACTGGCTGAGCAGTATTGTCTTTTGTTCTTCACATTCAGCAGAAGCCTCTGCTAAAGTGTAATATATGAAGCTTAATCATTAAACTCCTCATGTGATTGCCATGCAGGTGACATAAGAATGAAACAAGCCTCTATAAAACTCCTTCACCAGTGTGGAGAATGCTGTTGTAATTTCACATATAAAAATAAAAGTTGCATAGCAGTTAACATCTTTTTCTATGCTGACTCATGTGAATGCACCCATTAACAGAAAAGTAATGTTATACAGGAAGTCTCTGTGTAAATCGTATCATGCCTAAATTTACAATCCTCCACTTTGTCCCTCAGATGTCTGAGAAGCCCAACATAGATGACTATGAGCAGGGACGGATTCGAGAGCTGCAGGAGCAGCGTATGGCCGTACAGAAGAAGACCTACACAAAGTGGATGAACAGTGTCTTCTCCAAAAATGGGGTAGGAACATTTGATAGATCTGCCCATTATCTCTCAGCTATTGAGAAAGCTGTGAATTACAGAAATGATGACACCCTCATTAGTAAGCCTTCACTTAATGTGTAGTAATTCATAATTATCTAGACATATTGTTAGTGTTCTGTTGAGATGAGATTTTGGGCTAATTTGACAATCATGAGTTTTACTGTGTACTTCCGTTGTCCTGATAACATGATAGTGTCATGTGACGATAATGTTTAGTGACACATTTTTATTTTATGACAGGCTGTATGATATTTCCTGTAACTTTGTAGCAATTGTGCAGGAAGAGAAAAAAAACTTTAATTTCAGTGGAGTTAAGCAGGTTTTTTTAGCAATATTGGTCCATTTTATTGACAGAATTTCAAAGAACGTATAGAACAACTGCCAGAGTAAAATTATGAAATTAAAAACAAATTGTTGGCCAGAAAGTTTTTTTTCTTACTACATATAAACTATCACACTTCCCTTTTCTGGAACATCATAATAAAGCATCATACAGCACTTTTGTTTTCAGAAATACAATGGAAATGTGAAAGTGCTTTTAAATAATTTTGCAGCTAAAACCTGATTGCACACATCTTATGGGTTTATTGTGTGTGCAATATGTTGATTATGTGGTTTGAGAAATTAATGCAAAATGGCTTTATGGCTTCTGCCCTGAGCTAGAAGGCCAGATACCTTTTATTTAAGAACAAAGTATGGACTACCCCAGAGAAGTGGTGAGGGTATTAAAACCACACAAACAATGGAGAATGGGCAAGTAGGGCATATACAAGCTAGAAAGTAGGTGTGAGTTTTGTACAACCAGTGTAAGATAAGTACTTTATAGAAACCCAATCAAAAAAGGTTTGACAAATATAAAAGACTTTATCAGCTTGAAGATGAGCATCAACAGGTTCTTATGTCATGTCACTGCATCCTTCTGCAGGAACAATCATATGTCAAAGTATCTTTAAATATTTTGAAGTCTCTGAAAAGGAACAGAAAAGAAATGAATGAATGCACAAGTACATTTAACCCACACTGATGAGAGGTTACAAGCACAACACTCCGGTAGCATGTTGTCCTAGAATTCATAGTCTTGCAGCCCAAACTCACTTGTTTATTACTAGTTTGTTTGTTATTTACTATTTCCTCCCAACATTGCAAACATAACAGCCTTCAGCAGAACATATCAGTCCCCTAAAAAACAAACACCGTCCACAGAAAAATCTTCAAGGCCTGAACAATACTCACCATGAAGCAGCTAAAACTATGTTGGAGCCTAGTTTCTAAGCTAATTTTTAAGCAAACCAAAGGCACGTGTGGAGCAGGAAAAAAATAAGGAGCAATCTCCAGAGGACCCTTCAAAATGGAAATCACATTGCTGGTTGTGGTATCACCTAAATGAGAGATTATATATTAAAAATCATGTGAGCTTGTGATAATTATTATGATAATTATGACAAATATCAATTTGTTCAACAATCAATAATAAAAATCTCTTAGGGTGGGTGGGTTTTTCTTCACTTATCCCATTCAGAAGCAACATGTCATTCCTTCCTGTACCACTGACCTCAATATAGCAAAATTTTGTACATACCTGCTGATGCCAGTACATGTTTAAAATGTAGAAACTAGGACTTTTGTCCTTAAAAATGACTCTTAAGGAACTGCACTGATTCTGTATAGACAACTTGACAATGACAATTCTTAACTATTTGAACGCATAAATGATCCTTTGTCTGGTTCAACAGTTCTTTATGCACAATAAAAATCTCTGTCCCACAATATATATTATATTCATCTCTATGGTATATATATATATATGGTTGTCCTTCTGGAAGGTTCTCTTCTCCCCATAGAGCAATGTTTGAGCTGACCATTGGGTTCACCTCCCTGACTAAGGCCCTCCTATCATGATCACTCAGCATGGCCAGGTGGCCAGCTCTATGAAGAGTCCTGGTGGTTCCAAACTTTTTCCATTCCATTATGGATGATGGAGGCCCTTTGGGACCTTGTGCTCATTGGGACCTGCAACAGCAGAATTTTTTCTGTACCCTTGCTCTGATCAGTGTCTCAATATAATCCTCTATCAGAGGTCTACAGACAATTCCTTAGACTTCATGGCTTGGTTTATGCTCTCACATACACTAATATGGGACCTTATATAAACAGGTGTGTGCCTTTCCAAATCATGTCCAATCAACTGAATTTATCACAGCTGGTCATGTACATGTAATGTTTTGTGATTTTCTTTTTTAATTTGCAAAGATTTCAAACAAACATTTCTCACTTTGTTATTGTGGGGTATTGTGTGTAGAATTGCAAGGGGGGAAATTATTTAAATTGAATCAATTTTGGAATAAGGCTGTAACATAACAAAATGTGCAAAAGTAGAAGTGTTGTGAATAATTTCTGGATGCCTTGTACATATTGGAATCATGCTAATGCCATAGTTCAGTGGATAATGAAGGCTAACAACCTTGTTTAGCCTCTGTTCTCCCCAGTAACTCAGTGAGGAAGACCATTAAACAAGGCAAGAGGGTATAGCTTATAACCCAAGGTCCTGCATAAATATTTCAGCAATTCCAAAGGCAGGAAGGAAGAGGACAGCACACTGAATGTCAGCATTTCATGTGGTACAGCCATGCAGTTGACAATGAATATATGCAAGCAGGTTCAATTACAGTAAAAATACAAATAGCAATATATTTAAGTGTTGTTGAACGCACAACTTAGAAATTACCAATCACAGGCTTAGAAAGACATAATTTGGTGATTTGCCCACTGTAAGACATCTCCAAACCTGGTATTAAATGATATGTTGAGTTGGGTGTGTTTTATTTGGAAATTACTAAACTGTGCTGCGAATGGGGTTAATGATATCAGTGCAATGGAGGGGCAGATTCACTCAATGTATTTCAATGGTATGAACCATAAATATTCAAACAAAAACTTACTATGCCCTGAATATGAGCAGAAAAGCTCTGAAAATTGACAGATTTGCTATTTGTAAATATATTAATAGCTGTGTACAGACCGCTGACAAGGATATTAAATGTTTCCCCTTCCTTTTTCCCGTTCACTTGCTTCCCATGAGCATTGTGCCTTTTTCATTGCAAATGTCCCCAGTAAAGCATGGAAGCATCTGTACCTGGACAAAGGGTGAAAGGTAAAGTACTTTACTGCTCACAGATGATCATACTTTTTGTCCATTACAGTGTTCCCATGTTGTGCAGTCATAAACATAATCATAAAATGAACACAATTAAAAATCTGTTTAAGCCAAGCTGTGTATTCTTCTGTTTGGCTCCAGAGGAGATCCTGTCCAAGACACTGCACTCTGGGTTCTCATAGCACTTGCATTAGGGAGAGGCCACAAACTCCTGAGTGCAGCTAGCACACAGGGAGGAGTGTATGAGTCATGCTGGAACAGAGCTCCATGGCCATCAGCCAAACACAATGTGCAGACAACGCCAGCTGCTGCCGCTGGAGCAGTGCAGGCAATGCTTCCTGCCCCACCTAACCCCAGGGTCTCAGGAGAACACCAGGGGTCAGCTCAACCTGAGCTCCAGCTATGGGAGTTTGTCACTAAGCATCTGACATAGACATTCCCATACCTAATAGGCCCCAAAGTTTCATATGTTGTGAAATATGTTGCAGTTTATACACACACAATCTGTGTTTCTAAGCTGTCAGACTGTCAGCTGTGTTCATACAGGATATGATGTAAATTGATAAACAGCAGCTGCCGAGATCTTTCAGAATTCCTCACAATAATCATGACAACCAGTGACAAACTGTTACTTTCAGAGGCCTTCAGCTCAGTCATGAATGTCAAAATGCAGGATAAAAAGCACCTATAAGTATGAAATAATTGATCATGTGTCAATTATAAAGATGCCGGGTAGGATTCTTGGTAACTGCTGTTAATATTTAAGGTCTTTCTGTGTTCCTTCAGAAGCTTCCCACCCCAAACTCATGTACAGGCATTGGCGAGGGAACAAAAAGACAGCGAATGTCCAAACACACCATCCAGAACACAACATCCATACACAGCATTAAAAACAAAATTATCCAAACACACACCCTCCAGAACACAACATCCAAACACAGCATCCAAAACACACCATCCAGAACACAATATCTAAAAACAACTATCAAAACACACCATCCAGCTCACATAATCTATACACAGTGTCTAAAACACAATGGTCCAAACACACACCATCCAGAACACAATGTCCATACACAGTATACTAAACACAACATCCAGAACATAACATCCAGAACACAACATCCAGAACACAGCATACAGTGCACAGCATCAAAAACACAACATGCAGAACACAGCATACAGAGCACAGCATCCAGAACACAGCATACAGAGCACAGCATCCAAAACACAGCATCCAGAACACAGGATCCATAACACAGCATGCAGAACACAGCATACAGTGCACAGCATCAAAAACACAGCATGCAGAACACAGCATACAGAGCACAGCATCCAAACCACAGCATTCAGACCACAGCATACAGAGCACAGCATTCAAAACACAGCATCCAAAGCACAGCATACAGAGCACAACATCCAAAACACATCATGCAGAACACAGCATACAGAGCACAGCATTCAAACCACAGCATTCAGACCACAGCATACAGAGCACAGCATCCAAAACACAGCAACCAAAGCACAGCATACAGAGCACAGCATCCAAAACACAGCATGCAGAACACAGCATACAGAGCACAGTATCCGAAACACCCCATACAGGGCACAGCATCCACAACACAAAATCCATAACACATCATCCAAAGCACAGCATCCAAAACACAGCATATAGAGCACAGCATCCAGAACACAGCATCCAGAACACAGGATCCATAACACAGCATCCAGAACACAAAGTCCATACACGGTATACTAATCACACCATCCAGAACATAACATCCAGAACACAACATCCAGAACACATCCATACAAAGTATCCAAAACACAGCATCCAGAACACAGGATTCATAACACACCATCCAGAACACAGCATACAGAGCACAGCATCCCAAACACAGCATGCAGAACACAGCATACAGAGTACAGCATCCAGAACACAGCATTCAAACACAGCATACAGAACACAGCATCCAAAACACACCATTCAGAACACAATATCCAAAGACAACATTCAAAACACACCATCCAGTACACATCATCTATACACAGTGTCTAAAACACAATGGTCCAAATATACACCATTCAGTACACATCATTCACACACCATTCAAAACACAGCATACAGAGCACAGCATCCAAAACACAGCATCCAAAAACAGCATCCAGAACACAGCATTCAGAACACAAAATACATCATCCAGAACAGAACATTTATTCACAGTATACAAAACACAGCATCCAGAACACAACATCCATTTTTTGTGACCAATGATAGGAATTTACATTTGCATCAGAATTTTACAGCATTTATCTGATGCTTTTATCCAGAGCAAGGTTGTCCACATTACAGAGGTGGGCCAGAGTAGTTTTAGAAGTCTTGCCCAAAGACTCTTATCTGTGTAGGTGTCCAGACTGGGAATCAGACCCCAGTCTCCCACATGGTGTGGTGGCTCGCTGGTGGTTTTATCCATTGTGCCACACCAGCCATTGCCACACCAGCTAGTGGGCTCATCCAACATTGGTATTTACTTCAATGAAAGTACACCAGCAAGGAGACTCATCCAACTAATGTTACCAAGCATAGTTTTTTGAATGATACATCTTTTTAGATGTTTTCAAATACAATGATATAACATTGGAGAGAGCAATTTCATTGCAGAAAAATACCTATGTAGTTGGTTAGCAGACTATTGCTAAAATTGCTGCAGCTAAGTGATTTTTATTTATTTATTTATTTTCCATAAACAAGAAACAAAAGAAAAAAGATAAACATCCAGAAAGCTGTTCGGTGTCAAACTGGTCATGCTGGTTGACAAACATGGTCAAATTTGATGATACTGTTTGTTAAGCTTGATCAGGTGACCAAACAAAAACACATCCTATGCTGGTCAAAAGCTAATCTGGTCTGTCATCTTGACCATCTTGTGCTGGCAAATGTTTTAAGCAAGGTATTTTTGCTCGTGCTTCTGACTGTTTAGATTTTGCTCTATTTTAAATTTCATTTTAAAAAAGAAAGCAACATTTTAGCAATGCTAGTGTTATTAATGCAACACCCTCATCCATTTCCATTCCTTTCACTGTGGGTGATTCCCTGTCCAACGGTCTCACCATGTTTACATTGATCTAAGACATTTTTGTGCAGCTTTTATTAATCAGATCTTTTTTTCGGCATGCACTTTAACACAGCTAGCTAGCAAATGTCACACACATTCACCCATGCCATCCCTTTTCCCCTGTCCTGTGCACAAACACAAACACCCCCCTGTGCTGATCGGTTGGAAAAGTGTGGCTGAAGCTGAGCCCCTTTCTTTGTCTCCCATTTAAAGAGCAAGTGTAAAACAGATTGGAGAACTATCAAATAGTGAGAAAACACTAAGTATAATGAACTGAAAATATGGTAGGATGAACATGACTAAATTAAAAATGTGCATTTAAAGCCCACTGGTGCAATTTGAGGGGAACTTTTTATATGAGATAATTTGAGGGATTGCAGGGTGGATTATTATGACCACATTCTTAATTATGGAGGTATTTGCTTAAAGAAAAAAATACATTTCTAATCAGACAATCTATTGGGCAAACGTTTAACTCTTTTACATCGAACTAAAATCTAGAATCTACAAAAATATATGATTTGCAGAAATTTTAAAGATAGAAGACATTTTTTGTTTCATATGTACAATACAGCATTTGGTCACATTTTCCCATCAATTCTCATTAGTTGCACTGCACCTGTATTTTTGTGTTCAGGAAAAGGTCAACCTGAATGATGTGTACACTGAGTTGAAGACTGGAGTACATCTGGTGCGACTCTTGGAGCTCATTTCCAGGGAGAAGCTGCCCATCCCTAGTCGACGTACCCTCAGAGTACACTGCCTTGAAAACAATAGCATCGCTATCAACTTCCTTAAAACCAAGGTGCAGTTAGGAAGTTGTTGGGGTTTTTTTTTCATTTCATTCTGTGATACAATATATACATCAAATGAAAACGTAGAGGAATCATGTAGACATAGAATTTCCTATATGTTTGTCATTTTAAATTAAATTTCCCCAGATTCGAGTAGATCTGATTGGCCCTGAAAACGTTGTGGATGGAGACAGAACTCTGATCC
The DNA here is from genome assembly GCA_034509495.1 of Acestrorhynchus altus. Lineage (NCBI taxonomy): Eukaryota > Metazoa > Chordata > Actinopteri > Characiformes > Acestrorhynchidae > Acestrorhynchus > Acestrorhynchus altus. The sequence continues at coordinate 21,811,705 of CM067513.1, forward strand.
TGGGTCTGATCTGGATTATTATTCTTCGCTTCCAGATTGGAGCAATAAATCTGGATGAGGTAGTGTCTACCACACACTCAGAGTGTTGATGCCAAACACAGCATAAAATAATACTGGAGTTAAGCACAGAGGAACTGCAGGGACTTTCTACTGACTAATGTGTGAAAAGGAATACTTCTTTTAGAAATTCAAAGCATAGTAAAGTAAAAACATTTTAGCATGACTTAATATTTGATAACTCAGCTCTAGAATGTATTCATTTTTAGCTACATTAGCTTTATGGGACTTAAATCCTAATTCAGAGGCAATATTTCAATACACGATGAGCTGCCTTCCTCACCAGTGCCTGCATTAAACACTGTGAAAGGAGGCTCCATTGTACCCATGATTCCAAAGGCCTCCTGAGGTCTCTGGCATTGACAGACCCCTCGGCACTTGGCCTCAGTGACCGTTCACCACTCCATCCCTGACATAATGTGTGTTGGGGTGAGAATTGTGGTCACTGTGCAGGGCAGTGGGTCCATAGATGCAGTTAAGAAACACTGCTCTAATTAAAAAAACAACAGTAGAAACAGTAGTTACAGTAGTTCATCAGTAGTTCATCTCTACAGTACATAATCTGCTAATATATTTCACGTAGAAAGAATTGTAGTATGACCATAACCAACTTGAACAAAATGACATTTGTACATCATAAAATGACTAAAATAACTCAAATTTGAAGTAGATTTTGACCTTTGCTGCACTGCCTCTGTTCATCATCTTTATGTATGAAAGATGCATTACCTTTATATATACAGATAGATAGATAGATAGATAGATAGATAGATAGATAGATAGATAGATAGGTAGTCTTGCATTTTTACATCATCATTTTGTGAGTGAAATCTTCAGTTATTTTTAATTTTAATTTTACAACATTGGTATATTGAGGGTATATTTAAATAAATCTTCTATAATATAATATTATGAATATTGTATATATAAATATACAACACCAATTTAGTCATTTGATTCACTAATAGGTAATAATGTGGTTTGATGTTGGTGAAGTTAAATAATATGTGGTTAAAGACTGGGTCTCATGTTCTAGGACAGTGGTGATGCCAGCTTGGCACGGCGTTCAGCCAGAGAGGCCCTTCTAATCTGGTGTCAACGGAAGACTGCTGGCTATGCTAATGTGGATGTTCAAGACTTCTCCAACAGCTGGAGAGATGGACTGGCCTTCAATGCTCTTATCCATGCTCATCGGTAGTCTTCATAATCAAGAAAACTTGATTACTCAAACCAAATCTATGTATTTTCAAACTTACACAACCAAAGTCAGAACTTTTCATTTCTAATACTGGGTTGACTTTCCTTTTCAGTCCCAATCTCTTTAACTATGGACAACTCCATCCAGACGAGGCAAGGAGGAACTTAGGTCACGCCTTCAGTCTGGCCGAGAGTGAATTTGGCATCATGCAGCTGCTGGATGTGGAGGACATAGTAGTGCCTCATCCTGATGAGAAGTCTATCATGACCTATGTCTCACTTTATTACCACTACTTCTCTAAAATGAAACAAGGACAGACCATCCAGAAGAGGATTGCCAAGGTCAGTTAAGACAATAATATTTAATTACTTTAAGGTTTTCACAAATACTTCCCTTAAAATCTACTTCTTCATATTATGCAAATATTACACATGCAAGCATGTTTTAGTTCATAGATCTAGCTATAATGCTAGATCTTCCACACAAACAAGCTAATGTACTGCATACTTAAACAAACACATTGAGTAACAAGAGTGACAAAGGCCTTTCCTAAAATCATTCATTTAATAGTCTGTAATGTGCTTATAATAGGAACAAACATACACTTGATCCTCCATGTTCCCAAAGCCAAATATGCACACAGTGATAGGCCAATTTCTGACCCTCATTTCATTTTAAACGCTTTTGCTCCCTCTTGCGGGCTGTCTTGTGAACTCCGTTCATTAATCCTGAATGAGGGTTGTACTCATGAAGACTGAGGATTATTGGATTTCACAGTAGGCCAAGGGGAGGAGCAGTGGCCCTAATCAGATAAGTGTGTACTCAGCTTGGGTAATACAGGCAAATGGGAGTTGTTTCAGCCTGCAGGACCACAGTCACAGCACCATGACAGGAAAGGTCCCACAAGCTCATCTCAACAGACAATCGGATGTAACTTGGTGGATGTGAGTTCAGTGAGTCAGAGATTCCATTAGTGTGCTGACCAGGGTCGTATGGAGAAGTGCAGGGGTGAGAAGTTTTCTGCTCTGGCTATACAGGAACAGGATGACACTGTTGTTCACCAGTGTCAACACGTGTGAATAGAACAGCATGCTGGCTGTCAGAGAAGTGTGTTGAATAATGACAGGCACATGGGAATTGCACCCAGCAGGGTCAAAGATGAGCTTGATTTGGACGTGAGGAAAGGGAGCCTCTGTGCATGTGTTCGGGTGAACCCAGGCGGGTCATTGAGCCGAAATGTCTTTCAGTGGCCATTTCAGCAATGAGTGGCTGAGATGGCAGACTATGAAAAAGCCCATTGTGAAACCACAAAGGAGTGTGCAGCCACTGGGACAGGTGTGTATAAATAGGTAGTTTTCTGCATGCTGTATTGATTGTATTTAAGTGCTGATACATGGACCGACCCTTCCCCCCCATTCTGAGCACTTTTGGTTTTAAAGGTAATGTGCTAATGGTCTCAGAAGTGTAGTGGTGATGGTGAAAGATATGTGACCAACAAATCATTTTAAAGCTTACGTGGAGAAGAGTATGTTCGATTTACACTCACACCACCCCTTGGCCACCCTTGGTAAAGTTCTATGTGTTTTTAGGTATTCTAATGATAATAAGATCTTATCCTCTATAGAAGCACATTTCCACACACAAGTACTGTTTATTTAATTTAACTTATAATTTTTATATAAGTTAAATTTAAAAAATAAATATGGCATTTGCAAAAGTAATGCCACAGTAAATACATTATTTAGTGGGAATTTCAGTATGTTAAATTCATAAAATAGGAAAAGGCACTAAAATATGTTGAAAAATTGCATATTTAATTTCCTGTACATACATAGAAATAAAGGTTCTTTAAGGCTTCTTCAGTAAAGAAAAAGTTTCTTTGTAGAATCATGATCATTTAAAGAGCTCTTTGCATGATTAAATGGTTCTTTACATTTGGAAAGGTCTTATTTATGAAAAGAAGTTTCATAAATAAGAAAAAACAGCCATTAGGGGTGTAGTTTGTGCACTTCTGGAGCCCAGATAAATAGTGAGGGTTGCGTCAGATAGGGCATCAGGCATGAAACTTGTGATAAAACTACAATCCGGATCATAAATATGATGATCTCCTGTGGTGACCCCTAAGGAGAGGAGCAGAAAGAAGAAGAAGAAGAAGAAGAAGATGAAGAAGAAGAAGAAGAAGAAGAAGAAGAAGAAGAAGAAGAAGAAGAAGAAGAAGAAGAAGAAGAAGAAGAAGAAGAGGAAAATAAGAAATAATAATTATAGGACTGTGCACAATTCTGTGGTTTAAAAACACATTACGAATTGGATGTAGACTTTTTGTTAGGAATTATCTCAAGAACTAATTTAAGGACGTTCTTAGGAAGATATTGCTCAATGAGGCCAATAAGGTCACTGTTATCTTAAAAAAAACATATACGAACATGTATAGCTTAGTCAGTCTGGCTTCTATGTAAATGTCATTCCTTTATAATTTTCAGATTGTGGACCTCCTGAAAGAGCTGGATGATATGAAAGGTCAATATGAGATCATGGTCTCTGACCTCCTGTTCTGGATCAAGAGTAAAGTTAGGGAGTTGAATGACCGTTCATTTCCTAACTCCTTGCCAGGCCTGAAACGGTTGGTAACTGACTTCAAGACCTTCCGCACAGTGGAAAAGCCACCTAAGTATCAGGAGCGAGGTGCCATTGAGGCCCACCTCTTCAACCTGCGCACAAAATTGCTGGCCAACAACCAACGAGCCTACATCCCTCCAGAAGGCAAGACACTGGGAGATATTGAAAGGAACTGGGCCTTGCTTGAGCATGCTGAGCATAAACGAGAGCGGGATCTTCAAAATGCCCTTCTGAGGCTGGAGCAGCTTGAACAGCTGGCACAGAAGTTCAGTCGCAAGGCAATGCTCAGGGAGAGCTATGTGCAAGACACAATGCGACTGGTCCAGAAGGAGGACCTGAGGGGGCTGGAGAGTCTTGAAGATGCCCAAGTGGCAGCTCAAAGACTGGAGGCCCTATGCACAGACGTACTGGCTAGCGAGCCCCGTTTTCAGGCTCTCAGTGAGATGGCATCTGTCATTGAGAGGGAGGATTACCACAGTAAGCAAGAGATCATGAGCAGGTGAGTACCTGGAGAGATGGCAGCTTTTACACCCTGCTAGTTTATGTGAGAGTTTGTTGGTCTATTTCAGGCTCCTTTGTGCTTAGGATAAAAACACTCTGAGGATAGAACTTCAGGGGAAAGTAATGTGATTAAATGTTAATTTATTAATTTTGTAAATGTTAAACGTTGCAATTTGTGTGTGACAGGGAAGTGAAAATCTCCAAAAAATGGCGATGTTTGCTCCAACAACTACAGCAGCAAAGAGATTCAGTTGCAGATGTTGTGAACACACTGGCTGTCCTTAAGGATATCGAGTTAATTTCCCTAGACTTCAAGGATCTCCAGGTCATCTAAAGCATATCTATATTTACATTCCCATTTACAAAAGGATATACATGTAGATACATCCATCTACATTTTACAGTGAATTATAAAACTCTAATTTAGCAACTGAAGGTTAGCAAACCTAATGTCATTTACTATTTTGTTTCAATTTTAGGTCCAGGCAGAATCCTCTGATTTGGGGAAGCAGTTGCCAGAAGTGGTGGATCTACTGCAGAAGCAAGACCTGTTAGACACTCAGATCTTTTCTCTTGGAGAAACACTAACTTCTATCAGCAACAGTGCCTTAAGGGGTAAACGCAAGGATGTGTCTCAGGTTCAGAGCAGAGTCAAACAGCTCAATGCTCAGTACAGCTCCCTCCTGAGTCTCAGCAAGAACAGGTGCAGTCTTTGAATTTGACTTATCTCAGCCAGTATCTTACAGCCTTGTATAAAGCATTGTCCTAATAGATGTGTGGTTGTTGTTGAGCTTGATAGACTCTCTGACTTTTCCAAAAGGAGGAAAGCCCTGGAAGGCCAGCTGAAGCTTTTTGAGTTCTTCCATGACTGTGAGGAGGTGGAGGCATGGATCTATGAGAAGTGGCTTCTTGTGCAAGCAGCATCTATGGGCAGAGACCTCAGTCAAATTCAGCAAGCCATTCAAAATCATAAGGTTTGTTGCTACCTAAAGTTCTCACATAATCTTGATAAAAAACAGCTGACACTTACAGAATTGAATGTTTGAGGAAGCTTAGTTATATCATAATAAAATTCAAAATTAGACAAAGCATAGAAAAGGAGATAATTTATGTGAGTTCATGTGTTTACATTATTTACTTTTATGTACTAGTGTTTTGGATACAAATGGTTTCCTCAGAAATGCAGTACAACAGCCTTGTTTGTTTTTAGGCTTTGGAAGCAGAACTACAGTCTCAGGAGTCGCTGTGCTCAGGAGTTGTGTCAAGAGGTCAAGATTTATGCTTAGGGAGACACCCCAATGAAAGGGATATTCAGAAATGGATTCGGACTTTGCAAAAACATTGGCAGCAGCTGAGGGATCAAGTCGCCAACCGCAAGAACAGATTGCATGCAGCCAGTGTGATAAAACAGGTTCTGTTTCTAAATTTATTTAAGCTATTGATGCATATTATGTATTCTGTTTACAATATACATTTAAGATCTGATTATATTCATTTAAGATAACAGAGTTGTAAAGATATTATTGTAATAACTATAGAAATAAAATAATAAGAGTGTTATAGCATATTACACACACAGGCATACTACACTCTGTTTGGGAGTGTTTTTCCCCCTTTCTTCTTGGGATAATTGCTAAAGCTTGGATATCTTTTGTGGACCACAGTGTTCAAATAGTGCAACATTTGTTTAAAATTCCTTTGAGACCTTTTGTTTTTCAACTACACTTGTGTTATTTCTTTCAAACATTTTTATTGGACAGAAACAGGCTATATTGCTGCATTCCCTTGTATTTTGCATCATCGTTGTGTCATGCTCATTTATGAGGTACCTAGTTTACACTGAGGAACAGCATTCCAACAACATGATGCTGCCACTCCTATGCTTTACTTCAGTGATGGTGTTTATTGAGGAGTATGCATTATTAGTTTGTGCCACACATATCATTTTGAATTTTTGTCAAAAGGCTTAATTTTTGTCTCACCTGACCACAAAGGTTTCAGATGAACTATCCAAAAGCCTTGACATGGTATTGGTCTGTCTTCAGTAATAGCATTGGTCTTGCAATACAGGCCAGTTTTATGCAGAAATATTAATTCTGTTCACTTGTGCCCTTCCACTTGAGTTTTAGGCACTGAGTCATTGACTGTTCCTTCTCCTGATTCAGCATTTTGAGGAATGGCCTTGTCAAGACAGTACATAATTGGTGGCTTCCATTTCCTCACAATTTGATCCAACACTGCTAATTTGGGTATCCAAACAATTGGATATTATTTTGTAGCCTTTTTGTATCTTGTGCAGGTCTCATTTTTTTCTCTGTATGTTTTGCTTATTGCTCATTGGTCTTTGTTTTCATCAAGTTAATCAGAAAATCCTTCACAGGTAGAAACAAATTGTGTCCTTTTTTAGGCATAAACTTTCACCTACAGCTTTCATAGCGCCTGTTAAATAATGATGGAAAGAGTCTGAATGTGTTACATGTCTTACATTGAACAATATAATTTTAAAGTGAATGAATCCAGATGAATCTGATGACTTTTAAAAGTTAGGATTATATATCTAGCATTTTCAGTGTAGTTTGTTTACTGTATGTTTTCCTCACAGTATTTTGCTGATGCAACAGAGGCTAGCTCATGGCTTAATGACCGTAAGCCCCTCCTCATTGATGAGGATTATGGAAAGGATGAGTTGGGCACTAGTGCTCTGCTTCAGCGCCACCACAGGCTTCAGAAAGAAATGGATGTGTATACTTCAGAGGTGAACAGACTTGGGGAGCAGGCTAAAAGTGCAGCCCAGCTCGTTCCACTAACTGTAAGTAATAATAACCATGATTCACAAACCTCAGTATTCATCATTATAGGGATGCTCTGCCACAATAAGTCCAAAGGTGTATAGAATAGACTGTCTGATGACAAACATCTGACCGTGAAAGTGCTGTTTGAGGTTAAAGAAAGATGTCTTAAAATCCACAAAGTTCATAGTTAATGAACTGGTTAATCTGAGAACTTAAAGAATACTACTGGAGCAGCACTAATTTGTTTGTTTGTTTGTTTGTTTTATATAGACAGAACCTCAGCAGAGCAAGATGATCCAGTACAGTGATTCATCAGATGATGAAGGCCAAACAGTGAAGGAAAAAGGAAGACATTTAATTAAAGGCAGAGAAAACATCAAGGCAGAAGACATTTCACCCAAACCCTCTCCTGTATACCAGATACAGGGGTTTAATGCCAAAATTAGGTTTAAATATAGAGGTACAAAAATATTTTCATAAAATATTAGTTTGGTATATATCCTGCTACTACAATGATGATGATTCATAAAATGCTATGCTACTTATCTTTGTCGTCAGGTGTAAAGTTAACCTGGGATCGAGGGGAAATGGTGACAATTATCAGCAAAGAGAATGATGATAAAATGCTTATACGAGACAGTAAAGGAAATGAACAATTAGTGCCTTCTACATATATTTCAGAGCTGCCTTCAGCTGTAAGTCTCTCCACCTGACACCATACAATTTGCAACCTGCCATATCTGTCAAACATACATCCCATTCATTTTTTGAATTGATGATCTTACAGCAAGCACCTGTGCCTACAAATAGAGTTCCGGAGACCCAAACAATAAAAGTGAGCCGTCCTCGCCGCACCCGCTCCATGCGCCGGGGCACTGCTGAAATCACCAGTGCACCAATACCTGATCCACACTTCCAGAAAGACACCATAGAGTCTACACAGAGCAGCTTAGAAAAAGAGTTTAACAGCCTCTGCCAGCTAGCACATGTAAGTACCACCAACCATCTAATATACCCCCAAAAAATTTTATATCATGGAAAACATTCATAAGATAAAATAATCTTTTATTAGTCCCTCAGTGGGGAAATACACATTATTACAGCAGCAATTTGATAGAAAATCACTCAGTACAAGATAACACTCAATAATTAAATACACATTTTATATACAGTATACAGAATAAACAGTAAAAAGTCATTCTGTATTTTCTTCATCAGGAAGAACAATGTGGCTTAGAGCTCATTCAAACAGAAAATGATGTACAATGTAGAAATGTCTGACATATTTGTTGATTTATACACTTAGTGCCTGTTTAGAGCTCTGTAACCTCAAGTTTCTGCTTCATTGTGGGGTGGAGGCGCTGTTGAGATATTATAGTGGGCTTCATCTCATCTGAATTTCTGGGTCAGATGTTTACTCTCAGTCAATTTAGTCAAGTCTGAATTAAAGTCCGTAAAAACAGCCTTCTGGCCTTCCCACCTCAACACTTGATAGTTAGCAGTGATCTGTGATCAGCTTGCTGTGTCCATAGATTCTCTGAGGAAGGGTCAGCAGCGTCTTTTACTGCCCTCTTGTGGCTCCACAGTAGAATTAAAAATCAAACAATCATTAATATAGATCTTTCATACCTTTCATTTAAACAGCCAGTCAGCTTACTGCTTATGAATAAAATTGAACAATCCAGAGTTTTGACCTTGGACCCTCAACAGCAGCAGATGACATAGCAACCTAACACATTACAGACGGCGCAAACTTCACATTGGATTCAGTGCCTCTACACTATTCCTCCAGACTCCAGTTGGGACATTCATTTGAATAATTCTCTTTGGAGCAGTGAGCAATAGTCCAGTTCTTTATCTCCTTAGCCCAGATAAGACACTTCTTCTGTCTCTGGTTTAGAAGGGGCTTGTTGCAGTTTTTGTCCCTTTCCTGGAGACATCAATGCATTGCGGCTGTTGATGCACTGACACCAGCCACTGTCTAAAATCAGCTATTCTTGACAAAAGGCATCTTTTCCCATCACATTTTTTCTTTCCAGTCAGCTTTTCATTACTATGCTCAAAAATAAAACAGAAAAGGTTAGAAATATTTCACTTTTATAATGAATATACAGTATATGACAGTTTACATGATTTTTATTTAATTCTACTATTGGTTAAGGTTCAAGTAACAGCACTTCAAATCCAGTAAATAGTCTAAAAATGTTGCAAAGTCCAGTGATCCCAAATGTACACAAAAATAAGAAGTAAACTGTCAGAGCTTCATGTCATTGATTAACATCTTACTGCTGCTTTGTGGCTACATAAGTAAATTATTTTTTTCAAATAATAATGCAAACTGTTTCCAATTTACAAAAAGTTATCTGTATGAAACAGCAGAGTTTGTACAGATGGTTGCTGCCCTCTCTGCCACAGTATTTACACAGCACTGCATGTCTGGATTGATCTCATAATGACTAGAAAAAGACACAGAAACACAGATGGAGCATTATAACTGTTAACTTTAGAGAAATTCCAAATAAAATCAGAGTGGTGAGTACAGTCTAGCAATGTAGTTATATGATATTCATTTAATATTTTCTGAATGAATTTCATTAGATAAAAATAAATAAAAAATAATACATAAAAATGTCCTAAATATTCACTTTTCAATCAGAAAGCTGCTTTGAAGATATAAGAAAAGGGAAGTCTGGAACACTGTTGAGTAACAATACTCAAGTAACTCTGAATTAAGCAAATGTCCAATACTATATGTCAGGTTATCTGACATTAAGTCTATGTGGAAAACAATGGGTGAAGAACAATAAACTAAAAATCTAATTTAAGTCAGATACTGTATATTGACTTTCCAGCTTTATGAAGAGAAAAAGAAAAAAGAAACCAGAGACATTTTGTCACAATATCATAGACACAAAACATTTACCTTGGTTTTTTATATTTGAACAGTACTGGCATAGCCTTGATGAGTCTTTATCAGCCAGAGTTCACATTGAGGAATTCCATTTGGACCTTATCTGAATCTTATTTTCACTGTAGTCAAAGAGAAAGATCTTGGATGAAACTGCTCACCTGCATCAATTTTACAATGCCTGTGATGAGTTTGAATCCTGGATGGAGGACAAGGAAAATATTCTCAATACCTTCAGCTCCACTGCTAACAACATTGAGGTTGTGCAGGCCAAATATGAGGTGAGTGTTTGCACAAAAAAGTAATAACTCTGTAAAAACAAATAGCTACCAAATGTCAAAGATTCATGTTCATAATTTGTATCTGATTTGAATAATTGTTTCCATGAAAAGAATTTCTTAACAGAGCTGGCAAGTGGGAAGGGTCAGCTTGATGACATCACCAAACAAGGTCAGAAACTTGTGAAAGAGCAGCACAGCAAAAGGAGAGAAATTCAGTCCAGACAAACCCAGGTCACTGTCAGGTAGGAGTTTAAATAAATGATGAATTAAATAAATATACCAGTTTTTATATTATGATAAAATCAGAAACATCATCCACTGTTAATTTGGACAAATTCCACATGAATAACTAAAGAGCTGCAACAGTTATTTAATCTTTTTCTTTTGCTGGTTAACATCAGGTGGGAGAACATTCAGGCCCTAAAAGATCAGAGAGGTCAGGAACTCATCAGTTCCGCAGATATCAAGTCCTTCTTGCACACGTGTGAGGATGCCAAAGCCCAGCTCCTTGATAAGATGGCCCAACTGGATATTTCAGATGTTGGCAATTCTCCTTCATCTTTTCAGGCTGATGAACATAGCCTGGCCCAGGCAGAGAAAGAGATAGAAGCCCTGGAGAGGAAGATAGAATACCTAAAGGGTGTGGCTAAAATGTGAGACTCACTTTTTAAAAGCAACACTTGCCTTTGCTAATCAGAGGTTCCAACATTATTATAAAAGCCTAAATTATTTATCTTGGATTATCATAAAATTGCAGATGTATAGTTGTATACTGGTTGTATACTTGACACTTGACATGTAATTGTGTAACATCATGTACAGGATTGATATACTCTATGAAAAATAATTTTTGAGTTGACCATACCCACATTGACATATTGTGTTACCCCTTGGTTTATTGTAGGAAGCATGATTGCAGCCCTGCAGAGAGTGCTGCTATCATGGAGGAGGTCCATGCTTTGGAGCAGCTACTGAAGAAGGTCAAGGACCAAGCTGCCCACAGACAAAGAAAGCTAGATGAGGCCCGGCGGCTGCAGCTCTTTGAGAAGGAATACAAGGACCAGTTGCTGTGGACTGAGGCAATGGAGGAGCACCTACTGGAGGAGGAGAACATCTCTGATATAGCATCAGCTCAAGCACTGTTAAAGGAGAATAGTGAATTGAGGCTGGAGATCGACCAACAGCGAGCCAGGTTTTATAACAGATGAATGAATACCAACCAGTAAAGCTTTGATATACTGACAGACAGAAAGACAATTTGAAATTTGAACATTTCTAATGGATACTTTTGATTATATATGTATTTATATATTGTTTAATTTTCATTTTATTACAATTTTTATATTTATATAATTCCAATATAATTGCAGAGTTTGTAAACACTGTACTCAAGCAGTGCTACTCGGTAAAATTGAATATAAAGCTGGATTTATTCTTTCAGATTGAAAGCCATGGAGAAGCTGGGAGAGTCTTTGGCAGCATCATCAGGGGGCAAGAATGTTGAAAAAACACTGGCAAAGTTAAAACATGAATGGAATAAGCTGGACAAACTGTGGTCTAGTCGAAACAGGAGACTGCAACAAGGACTAGAACTCCAGAAACTGAACATGGAAGCTGATCGTATAGATGCAACAATATCTGGTCATGAAGCCAGGCTCAGAATCAATGATCTTGGGGTGAGTTTTGTGGTAATGAGGAGCTAAAATAATTGTAATTAAAGCTCTCTTTTCTGCCAGGGATATTTGTACTCTGTGTTAGTCATGCTATTTCAAACTCATTTAATGTTACATTGGTGATGATGATGATGATGATGATGATGATGATGATGATGATGATGATGATGATGGTGGTGGTGGTGGTGGTTTTTGTTGGCAGGACTCTGTGGATAGTGTTCACAGTTTACTTGGCCGACAACAGGAGCTGGAAGGTTTACTTGGAGCTCTTGACCAGCAGATTAACAATTTTCAAAACAGGAGCCAAGAGCTCATTGAAAAACAACACTTTGCATCAAAACAGTGAGGATAACCCTGCATTCATTACCACTTTTTTATATTTTGATTGTCTTAATAATGATAATGATAACATATTCTCTTATGTTGTCAGGATTCACCAGCGATCTCGAGCCATTGAAGAACGAAATAAAAAGCTCAAAGAAAACTGTGAACTGAGAAGACTGAAATTACTTGCTTCCAACAAATACCAGGTATTGCTGGGTGTGATATTTGGTCTAGGTGAACGTGAGTACGAAGTACTGAGTACTGAGGACTTTCACTGAAATTATCTACACATTTTTTTACCCAAGCATCAGAGTGTTACACAAAGAAATACACCATGGTGTATTTTGTGTATGGCAGGAGTTTTACAGAGATGCAGAGGAGCTGATTCTTTGGATGGAAGAGAAATTTAAGATTGCTGAAGATGAGTCATACAGAGATCCTACAAACATCCTCCGCAAACTCAAAAGGCATGAGGCAGCAGAGAAAGAAATGCAGGCCAATCAAGTCCGTCTGGACAGATTAATCGAGGTATGGTACACCAGAGCATGCAGAGTTCATCCTAGTTGACTTATGTGTAATGTGCAATTTCCTGTGAGATTTTTTTCAAACACATCAAAACAGTTGCAAAACATAAGTATGTGATATACATAACCATGTAAAATCTTGGTACAAATGGATATAGACTGTTTATCTGGACAGTCTGGAAGCATAAGAAAAAGTATTTTTTTCCAGTGGTTTTAGTAAATAGTTGGTTAGAGGAATGTAGTTAGAAGAACATAAGTTTGTTTCTGTGAACTCCAGCAACAGTATGGATTTGTTCAGTACCACAAGCAGCTGCTTTCATGTAATATATGGGTATCAAATGGTAACTGTAAATACTGGACTTCCATGACTAGTGCTTTGGAAATAGTTCACAAAGTATTAAATTTAATTTTCTCATTTGTTTTTCATTCTAGCTGTAGTGATTTTGAATAAATGAGCAGATACTGCCCAGAATATTAATAGTTATTAGTAGTAATTTTCCCAGATGCCTTTTATGCCTGTTTGTTTGTGATATGATCTAATATGGTATGCATGTATCATTTGAAGACCATCATACTTTGATTTTAAGAAACCACATTGAGTGGTGAATGATTTTCTTGTCAACCTATTGTCAGCCAAGTCTGAAATATGTGTTACATTCATGATCAGGCAGGAGAGGAGATGGTTGCTGAGGACCACTACAACAGTCAGAGCATTCAGCAGAAATGTCGGCAGGTTCAGGGCCAGTGGAACGAGCTTCAAAGAAAGATGACAGAAAAAGGAGACAAGTTGAGACAGGCTGGCCAGCAGGAACAACTAATGGAGCTACTTCAGGTAAGTTTTGATGGTCCACTTTGGCATCGCAATGTATGTATGTTTAGAGAAAGCAAATAAGTGCTTTCCAAGATGGAAACCTCTTATCTCCCTCCTATTGGGGTCAATTTTAAAACTCACAGGATGGTGCAATATGCCAAATTTGATAAATCAAAAATATAGCAAAGCTTTTTTCTCTTCATGTGTATATTATCAGCAACATAATATCAAGGCTAAAATCAAAATGTGTTTTTTAAGCAAGGCTTTCCTTTGGCACTCATGTCTTCGTACAATTTTAACTGTTTGTTTTCAGGATGCTAAATTGAAAATTGAGGAAATTCAGTGGATTCTTCAGCATGCAGCAAAGGGCCATGACCTTCGATCAAGTCGACAGCTCCTCAAAGAGCACAAGCAACTGGAGCAGGACGCTCAGGAGTTGGCGGACAAAATCAACTCCATTGTCTCACGTGCTAAACACTTGGCAATGAACCACTTTGATTCCCAAAAAATCCTCCTTGAGACAGACGCCTATCTAAAACTGTGAGCTCTTCAGACAAGATTGTATTTTAATGTTCCGTTCGATTTTACAGTTTGAAAACCCACTCATTGTTTCAATAGTTATGAAATGTTTAGGAATTGTGTGCACTGTTTTAATCTGTACTGTGTTAGAGCATGGAAATCAGTAGATTATGCCTGACTGCAACATTCCGTTCCTCACAATCATGAAAGATGCCTGTAAATTTAAATGGGCATTCCATCAATAATACAGGTATTTTGCAAAATATAATTCAGTAAAAAGTAATTCAGTGTAGCTTGGTCTGAAATGATTTGTAGAGAAATCTAATGGGTCAGAATGGTTCACTTTCATGGTGAATGGAATCAGTTGTCTAAAAACAACAACTAAAAAAACAGCAGTAATTAAATCAGAAGATTAAGGATAGTCTGATTGATGCCTAAACCACTGATTATGAGTTTTAACCTATTTATAGTGACAGAATACATGAAAAGATAAAGACTGTAGAGAATGGAACCTTTTTACCCCCTTTTTAAAAGTCATTATGATCTTTATTATTACAAAAAAGATAGAATTATATTAAAACTGGTGGAATTATCCTTGTGAAGTGCAATAATGATATATGATGTTGGTACGTTGATTAAGCTTTGTTCTCTTTTGGCAGATTTAAGTCTCTACAAAAGCCTTTGGATCATCGTAGAAGCCAGCTGGAAGCAGATGTTGCACTTTTTAGCTTTGATCATGATGTGGACCTGGAGCTTACTTGGATCTCTGAACATCAACCTGTAACAGATATTAGTAACTATGGCAAATCCTTGGGTGGGGCCATCAACCTCCTACAAAAACATAAGGTGGGAACTTGGATACAATTTCAAGTTGAAGGAGTATAATTGTACCAAAAATTATTTGCAAAATATCAAAATGCTCAATACTATATAGTAAGGTAACAGTCACTTTAATCTTTGAACAGCATTTCTATTATGGGCCAAATCTGAAGCCAGCTGTGTCTGTGTTATGGTGCCCACACCTGGACAGTCATCACTGACATTCCATGGCTGGATGGACATAGTTACTGTTAGCCAGATCTTGCTCTTGACTTGTAATCTAGGCCTTTATTGTTTGAACACCAAGACCTGTTTATCTGAACATTACTTGAAATTTGAATTTGCCATTGCTTGTTGAATTGTCCCCACTCACTGCCTCCTAAATGACATTGCTGTTCTATAATTCTGCTTTTCTATAAACGAATGGCTCTTCTAACCACACTAGGAGCTGCAAGCAGAGGTTAATGCCCACAGCAAGTATCTTCAGCGTGTGTTAGACAGGGGGCAGTCTATGGCCCAGTCAAGCCAATGGGATGGCCAAGAGGTGCGGCTGAGGTGTAACCATCTACTTTCAGAGTGGGAGGACCTAGAAGATGCCTGTGAAAAACGCTCTGCCCATCTCAACAAAGCAGTTGTTCGGGAACAGGTACAAACAACAGTCCCATAGAGAAATAGTATATATGGCACATTAAATTAGTAGTAAAATGAATAACTATTTGCAGATCTTGCTTGAGTGTGCTGAGTTGGAGAACCGTCTGTCTGAAACATCTGCCTTGGTCAGCTCTGACTATGGCAAAAATGAACTGGCCACAGAAAGTTTAATAAAACAGCATCAGGTACGTGGTAAGCATGTAACATTCTAGTCACTATAGTATTGTGGCTGTTGTATTCATGCTGTGTGGATGGTAATGTGTGCAGGCTGTGAAAGGTCAGATCGAGGTGCTAGCTTCTCAGCTGTATGAGCTTAAATCCAGCGTGGACCAGGCTGTGCATATATGGGGCTTGAAGGAAGTAATGGAATCCTACAACTGCATCAAATCTCAGCTAAGTGAACTACAGCACTCAGCTACTCTCAGGTAAATTAAATAATCTACAAAACTGTAAGTGTTACATCATAATTTGTGTGTTACATAAAAATATTCTCCTGCCTATGTTTTGTTACAACAGAGACAAAAGACTCCAAGAGACCCTTCACTTGCATGAACTTAAGCGAGAGTTTTCAGATATGGAAGAGTGGATAGCTCAGCAGCGACTGATTGCCTCCTCTGAGGACTATGGCTCTGATTATGAGCATGTATTGGTGAGACAGTTGGTCAGCTCTTCAAAAAAAATATGTAACAAAAGAAAACATCTGTGCATATCTGTCTTCTTGCATGTTATGTCTGTTAATGAATCTAGCTCAAGACCTGCCCAGCCAGCTTGGTCCTGCTGGTTGGCCAGCTTGGTCATGCTGGTTGTTATGCCCAGGCATATCTTACGTACTTGTTGTCTTGCTTGGTTGGGCTGATCTTGCTTGTAGACCAGCTAAACCATCAAATACACATTAAAACATATCCTATGCTGGTCAAGAGCTTAGCTAGTCAACAAGGGTTTTTTTTGTGTGTGTGTTTGTTATACTTCCAGGTAGAGACATATATGTACATTTTATGTGATCAGTTGTATGTCTGTTGAATTACTTGACAAGAATTGCAAACTATATAAGCAATGTGTCTGAATGTCAGTGATCTGTTCTGTGACAGCACCTACTGGCGAGGTTTGAAGTGTTCTTGAAGCAGCTTGATGTGGGCTTGGAGAAAATACGTGCATGCAAAGAGCTGGCTCAGAGGCTCATCAAAAATAACCATCCTGAGAGGCAATTCATCCAGGAAACACAGGGGATACTTAGGTACCAGTATTACTACATCTGTGTATAATATCAGTTGCCATGAAATGTGGAAGTGTTTGTTGCAAACGATTATATTCTGTATTGACAGCATAAATGTTTTTCTCCTCCAAAGACTTTAAAAAAATTTCTTTTTCATTAATATCCTATTTATATATAAGTAAGAAAACCACAAGAAATGTTAGATATTCAAACAAGACAATGCAATTTTAAACACTGACGTCTTAGGTTTGTTGAGAGCAGTGGATAATTTATGAAGTAGTTTCTTTAAATAATTGTAAAAACTTGTTGTATATACATTATGTACAGTACTGTGCAAAATTAAAAAGCTCATTGTCTGGGCCGTAAATGTTTATTTGCTCAGCAAAACACTAATGTAGAATAAATACAAATGGAATCCATACAAATACTGTGTTTTACATCACTATGTTCAGGCAGTTCATTATTATCTATAGTTCTCATTCTATACCTGGTTTAATAAAGCAGTGCCGAATGGTGTAAAATCAGGTGCACTGATGATGGAATTGAACACCTCCATGCGATGGCTGGGGGGTGACCAGGAGAAATCTGGAACCAAGCTTTTATCTTTAGACTAGCTCACAGGATCTTGGATACTTTTTTGAACTTTATTTTGTTTTAACTGTTTGTTTGTTTGTTTTTTGTTTTTTACTTTTAACTGCATCTGTTTTATTGTGTTGTGCTTTACAGGTCTGACCTCTCTTATTGCTGAGAGAATTGGTTTAAATTATGTTCTTATGTGCCTGAAACCTTTCCACAGTACTATATGTCTCACATGATACATGTCTAGACATTGGCTCATGCAGACTTACTGATGAACTATATAAATAATGTCAAATATAAATGCTCAAAGACAATTTTAACCTCATATGTTCCCGAAACTCTGATCAAGATGTAAATGTAGATGTAAACTGCCTCCCACCCTTTTGTCCCCAGACCATCCATATTAGTTGAAAATATGGTAGGCTTACAAAATCATATTTTTTATTGTGCCTAAATTTCTTTTAATAAACAATGTGGCTTTACATTGCTTTGTAGGAATATCTGTAAAGTTTCTCATCGATGTAGTCAGACAGGATGAAACATATCAAAAGAGTGTCTAAACATCAGTGTGACATACTGAAATGTGAGCAGTTTGTGTAGGAATGTTTTATACTTTTTTATGAGTTATGGTATAGTTCAAACAATGACTATTTATATAAAGGTTTTGTGGAATTAAAGTGTGGGCCTTTACTGTTTTGTCAGTGAATCATGGGAAGAGCTCCAAGATTTATCCAAAGATCGTAAAGAGAACTTGCACAAGTCTGAGGAATGTCACAAAGTCTACAGAGATTTGAATGATGCTCTGCAACACATAGAGGTAATTGTAATCTAAAGTGTGGCTGCCTCACACCTGTAAACCTATTCATTCAATTATTTAATTATTCATCCCATCATGAAGCTGCAATGTAGTACATGAAATCATGCACATAAGGCCTAGCACCTTCAGGTAATATTCACATCAACCTCTAGAGTGTCACTGCTTTATTTTGAGCATGGTATTCAACTTCAGATTTCCATGATAGTCTACAGTTAAATAAAGTTTAAAAAATGCAATACAATGAAGAAAAAACATATAGTTAGAGACAGTTCTGTAGACAGAGGATTACCAGACTGTCTGAAACTGACAAAAAGCCTCAACTGAGGTGAACTGAAAAGCATCTCAGCATGCATAACAAGTCAATACTTTAGGTGGAAGGGCTAGAACAGAATGAGGCCACTTCAAGTTCAAATTGTCTGCCAAGAAAAGAAAACTGAGGCTGCAGTGGGCACAGGCTTACGGCATTTCAATTTGTTAGACACACAAAAGGTAGGATCACAATTAGGCATGAATCTATGGACTAAATCTGACTTTTGTTAACAGTTCAGGCTGCTGGTGGTGTGGTAGTGTGGGGAATGTGTTCTTGAAATTCCACAATTCTCAGATATTGTTTCTGACTATATTCATCCCTCCCCAGTCACAATTTACCCTTCTTAAGGATAAGTCACAAACCAATCTCTTACTGGTTTCAAGAACAAGAAAAGGAGTTCAGTGTTCTTCAGTGACCTTCTCTGTCACTGGATCTGAATCCAGTAGAACAACTTTTGGATGTGGTAGAATTGCATGCACAGTATGAAAGTGCATCAGAAACACAATTATAACATTTTTACCAATGTGCTACCTTTTCTTCTATCTAAAATTCAACAGGATAGGTACAAAATCATTCCTGAGGATGTTGCCAAAGACATTCAAGGTGTGGTAATGCAGCTAAGGAAGCATGAAGCTTTGGTGCATGAACTGGCTGGAAATGAACAACAGGTAATGAAAACATCCAAAAATGTCTGTAGTTATGAATTGCTTTAGAATCCAATGTCAAATGTTTGTGGTCTCAAGTGAAAGGTGCAGACATGGGCCTCACAGACTGGAGGTAGTCTTGGTTTATGGTTTTGGTTTGGTTGGTGTTTGTTTTCCAGCTGCAGGAGCTGCTGGATACAGCAGACTCAATTCTAGACCTGTGCTCCTCAGTACTGAGAGCCAAGATGCAGGAGCAGCAGCAGAAGTTGGTGGAGAGCTGGGAGAGGCTGCGCATAAAAATGGAGCAGAGGGAGGGGGAACTTCGACTTGCCAAACAACACTACCTCTTCCTCAATACTGTAACATAATCATATAGACATACACTATATTCAGATGTTTGTGGGCATTTCTAATTAATGCATGAAGCTACTTTTCATTGCACCCATTGCTGACATAGATATGTAAATACACACACAGCTTGTCTGTTCCCTGTCAAGAAGTGCTGTCAATGAAATAGGACTCTCTTGAGAAGATAAACATGACTAGGAACAGTGGAACTGTACTCTAAAATGATGGTGCTCTCCAATACTTCTGGAGTTGGGGATGAGGGGGGCTCCTGATCATCCATCATACTGGTCTTACTCACTACCTTGTCACCTACTGCAATCAAATCCCATTTTAATATCTTTGATTTTTCAAAAAAAAAAACAAAAAAAAAAACACACACACAAACACACACACACACACACACACACACACACACACACACACACACAGACACACAAAAAAACAATAAATGAGGAGATGGCCCAATAAACTATAGTGTACAAACATTCAAACAACTTGGATCAAATTTAACAGTCGATTTCAGGAGTATTTTCCTCTCTTTTACCTCAGGTTCAAGACTATTCTCTCTGGTGTTCTCAAATACTGAATGGAATGAAGGCTGAGGAGTCCATTCGTGATGTGGCCACATGCGACCTGCAGCATTTCCAGCATCAGCAGCTGTGGGCTGAGATCTTAGCTCGGGAGGAAACTTATGCCAAGGCTGTAGCTATGGGTCAGCGCCTACAGATGCACAACATTCCTAATGCAAGTGAGGTGAGAATCTGACAGACATTTCACTGTCTTTCATCATTTTATAGCATTTATAGTGTTTTATATCATATTGGTCTATTCATCCATCATTACATATGTGTACATTGTTCACACAATGGAGAAAACTAAAAATGGGAAAAAAATCAATCTACATGTTTTCATTGGACAACAGCAATATGAGAATGCAAATATTACAATCAACAACTGAAATGGATAGAATGTGGGGAAAATGTATGAAAGATGTACATTGTTAATGTACCTTTTGATCATCAGGTTCAAGAAAAACTGAGAACTTTGCAGGATGAAAGAGAAAACCTACAAGATAATTGGGAATCGAAACAGAAATGGCTAGAGAACACCTACCTGGAGCAGGTGTTCTACAGAGACATTGAAAACATGGAGAAGCTCACCAGTTCACAAGAGGTTGGAACTTGGCCTAACTTTAATTTGCCTGGTTTGATTAGTGTTTTTGAGGAAATTAGGTTTTAATAACGTATCATATTCCTTTGCTTTATTTTCTTTATGCATTCATTGATTCTGCCTGATCTGTATCAGTTTGTCAGTGGCACTCAGTGGTTTTGTCAGGTGACTTGACCTAAATAATCTTACTCTGCTCTGCAATCGAACAATGTATCTATTCAGACTGATCCATATACACAAAACAAAATCACACATTTCCTGACTCAAATACAATTTCAAATTAACATTAACTCTTTCAAATGTCCTTCTTCCCTCCAGAGCTGTCACTCCATTTACACCTTACCTATATTATTGTGAGATGTAAATGAATTAATAAATACATACATACATGACAACTTACCTGTGTGTCAGACTATGTTTAAATATCATTAAGGAGACTTTGCTATTTTTCAGGTTCAGTTGCAAAACAGTGATTTGGGAACAACAGTGGATGAGACTGAAACTTTAATTAAACGCCATGAAGCCTTTGAAAAACTTCTTGGTAGTCAGAAAGACAAGGTTGGGTGCTTTCTTTTATTCAAGTGAATGTGTAGAACTACAGAAACAAAGTACACAAACTTTAGATGTCCTTTTGTTCTACAGAATTTTGAATTCAGTGCATTTCCAACTGGAGAAACAGCACTGCATAGATTTATCGCTGCAACCAATTACTGAACAATAATGTCTTTGCATTGTGTCAATAACATGTCCGTTGTTTTCATGCAGCCAAAACCATAAAGTATCAAAACTGTTCTTATAGGCACTTTCAACTAATGTTGAATGAATGATCTATATGTTTGCAGATGGTTGCTCTTCAGGAGTCAGCTGACAGTTTGATGGAAAGGGAGTTGACACGAGAAAAAGCCAACCACATTAAAAACAAACTGAAAGGTCTCAGAGAGAGGAGAGAACGCATCAAAGATCTGTCAGAGAAACGCAGGGAGGAACTTAATATTTCCAGACTTCTTTGTATTTTTAACCGGGATGCCTCTGAGGTATTTTCATCTCATTATTTTGGGCTAGCCTAAACCATGAATTTCAGTAACTTCTCATGTTCAGAAGGGTTTTGAGCATCTGAGAATATACTTAATTTAATGCTTTTCAATTTTGGCATTTGTGAATAACCTGCTGTAATTTGTGCTACAGGCAGATGAATGGATATCAGAACGCATGCAAAAGATGCAGGAGGAATCCAAGATGGACCTTACCAACCTTCAAAATAAATTGAAGCTTCTGCAAAAGCATCAAGTTTTTGAGGCAGAGATTCTGGCTCATGGAAAGATCATTGAATCTGTTAAGCAGGTGAGATCTGATACATGATACTTCAGGCTGTGGAGCTCATTTTGTGGTAATGCTGTAATAACAATATATCTCACAGCTCTACTTAAGACTAACATAGTCCTGCTTCTCTGAACTCCATCAGACAGGTGATGAACTGGTCTCCCTTCATCATCCCAGGTCCAACAAAGTGCGACAAAGCATCTCTACTCTAATCTCTCACTGGGAAGCTTTAAAACAAGCTGTTTCAGCTCGAGGGAAAGTTCTAGAAGACAGTCGTGACTTTCTGGAGTTTCTTCAAAAAGTGGAGCAGGTTGAAGTTTGGATCCGACAGAAGGTAAGGAAATTAAATATCAGAATTAAAACAAGTTCTTAACAATGTTGAAATGTGGTACTTTACCCATTTTTTTCCTTGTTATTTTTAGGAGGTAATGATTAATGTGGGGGACCTTGGGGAGGACTATGAACATGGTCAGCAAATACTAAAGAAGCTGAGTGAGTTTAAAAGTTCCAGCCTTGGGGTGAGTGCATTAGAACTGCTTGGATGATCCAGGCTGTATCTACATTTTTGACCTCATGAGTACTGTTAATTGGTGAACTCAAAGCTAAGGAAAATGCAGTTTAAAGCAAATGTTTAATCACACACCCAGTGGTTGGCATTTCAGCTCTATTCAGTATTATATACCAATAATACTCAATACATTTAGCTCCCAGCTGACCCTTCATTCAGGAACAAAGTATTTTTTAACACAGTAATTAAGCTGCAATTTTATATATTGTTGCATTAGGGGGTTCATTGTTGTGATTTCTTCTGTTAACTCTATTTGGATTTCTCACAATATTATTATTTGCAGGCCCCATTAAAATCTCTTTTTCAATGGGAACCAGGCCAAGACAGAACACCATTTCCAGTAAATGGAATTTAGAGGAATAATTAAAATCAAACATATGAAGCATGCATAAAATTCAAACACAGACTCTATTATCGACACAAAAACTTGCTCATTCAGACAAATTCAATACGCTATATTTTGTTCTGAAGGGTATTCCATCACCACAGTTCAAAATGAGAAAAATGATTTTCTGCCCAATTCTAAATTAATTGTGGGCACCTTGTACAGCAGCCTTCTACTATAGAAGACAGAGAGTCATAGCACCTACTGATGTGTGATTGAAAATTACAAATTACTATCTATTTTATAAGAAGGTAGCTTACCCAACAAAGCTTTAACAAATAAATAGCAATGCTACTGTCTCTTAACTCTACACTTAACAAAGGCCAAAAAAACAGATCATAAAGTACACAACGATGTGTGCAAGATACTGAATTAGAAATAAAAAGTAAAGAGACTGTGATACACTGGATCTAACCAGCAAAGTAAACAGGACTCAGGATGTATGTCTCTATAAACTAAAATATTTAAAAAATGTTGCTTAAACCAGTGTTTTCCAAGATCCAAATTCAGACAGATTCTGATTATTAAAAAAAAAAAATTGTATGCTCTTATAACAGTCTATCATCCAACCAAATACCCTAGTACCTACACTCTCTCAATTATGTCTCCTGCTAATTTATGAATTTTGCAAGAATCTACAATTTGAGAGCAACCTCAAAAATACATAAATGTAGTTTTCCTTGCATTAATAGCCAACTTTAGATTATAGAGTGAGGCCTGTAGGTGTTGGAAAGCAATCTGTTGCTCATTAGTAGCCTGACTCAGAGAAGAAGCAACTGCGTAGACTATTGTATCATCTGCACAGAGATGTACTTAGCTGTAAATATGTCCATTCCATTGTTATTTATAAACACTAGAAATAGTATAGGGCAGGGGTTGGCAACCCGCGGCTCCGGAGCCACATGCAGCTCTTTCATCCTTATACTGCGGCTCTGTGTATATGTAAAGTGTTCAATTAAATAAGTATTTAATTGAAGTGTATTTTATTTGTTAGTTCTTTTTAAATTTTTTAGTTCTAAATTTGGAAGATTATTGTCATCTTCAAATATTAAAATAAAATTATTAATATTAAACATGTGGAGTGCTGTCGATCTTCAAATCCACATCTGTATGTGAGCAGCTGTTTTCCACCACAAACCCCGCTCACAGCTTACAGTCCTGTAAAGGTGAAACTGATTTAATCTGTGCAGAGGTTCAGGAGCACAAGTGCCATTAACCAGGTCAAATAAATATTTATGCAGATATATTGCAAATACTTATTTTTCATTGTTCAGTGACATAGTGCTTTTTCCCCAGAATATTTTTTTAAATCCAGGTCCAGGCTCTCTGCTACATGCTAATTTAAGTTCAGATTTTAATTCATTTGAAAAAGACCTTCAACTCACCGTGTTGCTTTTTTTATTATTTTTTTCAAAAATTCAAAATGTTCAAAAGTGTTCATTTCAAAATTTAATTTTCTCTGTAGCACTTAATGGATTTCATAAGCAACACACTACAGTTGTTTAAACAAAGTGTAAATGTAAGAAAAAGCAGTATATACAGTGTCATCTTCATTTTAGATGCCAAAAATTATTTGTGGCTCCCAGTGTTGGCACTTTGGGTGTTAAAGGTTGCCGACCCCTGGTATAGGGGCTAAGAATGAATGTTGAGGTATAGGGACCTCCAGAAACATTGATTTATAACCATCTGTGAGTACACACTGAGATCTTCCTATAAGGTAATTCCTGAACTAAGCCATAGCTTTGTCACCTATACCAGTATCGCCTAGCTGACCTAGGAGTAGCCCATGGTCGTGCCTTGGGTAGATCAACAAATAGGGAATTTTTTTTAAAAACATTTCTTTAACCATTATAATAACCATTATCACCAACATAACTGCTTATTGCTTATTGATTGCCCTTTTTATACTGTTTTTGCCACAATGTTTTGTGTATACACTTTTTAGTTCATACATTTGCTAGTAAAGATGTTGAGTTTCTCCTACATTTTGAGAATGCTCAGAACAGTATTTTTTTAATAGCTTTATGTGAATGGAAGTGTATTTATGAAAATCCAAGATATCAGTACTTCATGTTAAATGTTAAATCTTCAAGATGTTGAATTGCTTTGTATTCTTATTACTGTGCTTTATTACTTATTTCCAGCAGCTTTATAATTAATACAATAATTTCACTACTCTGTTTTTATACTGTACATATGTGGGCTTCTGAGATTTACTTAGTCATACTCATTCATACTCACTTCACAATTAAAGGAAGAACTGCTTTTGGCATGTTTTTGTTCTGATTCAGCATTTTTAATTTTATTTTTATTTCTGATTTGTGATGATTCCACATTTTAGACCCCCCTAAAATGCCCTGGCCTCTCCATTCATACAGTCTATAATTACTACTGCTGACAGGCAGAATAAAAATCTGGGAATTATAATAGCATCTGACTAGAACCTTTACTTTCAGGAAGTGACTGTAGATGATGCCCACATTAAGACCATCAACAACTTGGCAGCTCGACTAGAGAGACAAAACATTGATGAGCTGGTCACTGTGAAGAAGCGCAGGCAGCAGCTTAATGAGAGGTTTTTCCTTTTCTTTTTATCATGCTAATATGGCAAATTATGAATGAAAGCTTTTGAGTACTGTTTGCATATTTACATTTGCATCACTCAACCTTTCTCTCTTTAGTAGCAACAATAGTAAAAGATGTGGTGTTCTTTAAATTAATGTGTTTGCCCTGGGCACAGATGGAATAATTTCCATGGAAACCTAAGCATCTATAAGAAGACACTAAAAGCAGCATTGGAAGTCCACTCTTTGATCCGTGACCTTGAGGAAATTAGAGAAAGGGCAAATGAAAAGGTAAAGTGTCTTCAAAATTTGACTCGACCTGTAAGTGAGAAACACAACACAAATTTAAAAGCCAGTAAAAATCCTATTTTCATTAATAGTGTAAATTGTGAAATGAATCCAAAAGAAGAGAGATTTAATTTAGCAGAGGAATTATAAACATGGCCCAGCATACAGCAGAGGAAAAGTTTGGAACAAGACTGTTACTTAGTGGTTTAATTGTGTGGGAGCAAAAGGAGGCTGAGAGAGTTCATAGATGCTGAGAAAATTAAAGAACTTATCTATGAGCAGCTGAGTGTTTGCAGCAAAGCCAGGCAGAGAGTTGAATTTTATAATCTGCCTCCAGTTGTGTGCTATGACTTCCTGTGGTCAACACACATTCATTTTGGCAAGACAAAATGCTACTGCTGAAAACAACCGAGGGTTCAATACAGTTTTACACCAGGTCCGCCCATTGTATCTTACCCTAAAATGTACTGTATATAGTAAATAACCTCAAATACAGTCTACAGTCTGCTTAGAACAAATTCCTACTTCTTCAGTTTCTGTAGCTTCAAATCAATAGAACTACAAGGCAAAAGTTATACAAATCTTTTCTGTTCTCTCCATACACTCAAAGTGTATCAAGATGTATGAACGGATCTTCACAGTCTCTACTATCCAGGGAAGACTTTCTCCTAGATTTTGGAGCATTGTTGTTAGGATTTGTTAGTGAGGTTATGATGTTAGTACCACCTGCCTCATCCACAACTTCCCAGCTCATGCCAAAGGCTAGAGATTCATCATTGCAGTTCCACTGCTCCACAGCTGAATTCTGGGGGGACGTTGTTGGACGTTATTAAATATTTAAAGAGTGTTTTAATTAATTAAAAGCATGTCACCCCTATGTACAGCAATAACTGCAACTTAATATTTCTGCTGACTGTTGATTACAGAGCCGGTCCTGACTCTCTAAGCTAAATTTATAAAAGGGATACTCCTGAACTGTGGGAGCCAACATGCAAATGCAAAATGTATTTTTGACAGCACCCACTCACACCTGATCATCATCCCATTGAAAACACATGAATCTAATTTCATCTTCAAATTATCTCCTTATCCTAAAGGTTCACATACACTTGAAACTCACAGATACAGTAGGGCAAAAAAGAATTTAGTCAGCCACTGATTGTGCAAGTTATTTTATTTTAAAGATGAGAGTGGTCTGTAATTTTCATCACAGGTACACTTCAACTATGAGAGACAAATGAGAAAAGAAAATCCAGGAAATTTTATCAATTATGGTGGATAATAAGTATTTGGTCAATAACAAAAGTTCTTAATAGTTTTTAGCATAACCTTTGTGGGCAATGACAGAGGTCAAATGTTTCCTGTAAGACTTCACTAGGTTTGCACACACTGTAGCTGTTATTTTGGCCCAATCCTCCATGCAGATCTCTGCTAGAGCAGTGATGTTTTTGGCTGTCACTGGGCAACACAGATTTTCAACTCCCTCCACAAAAAGTCTATGGGGTTGAGGTCTGGAGACTTGCTAGGCCACTTCGGGACCTTGAAATGCTTTTTACCGAGCGGTGTGTTTAGAATCATTGTTATGCTGGAAGACCCAGCCATGTATCATCTTCAATGCTATCACTGTTGCAAAGAGGTTTTGGCTTAAAATCTCACAATACATGGCCCCATTAATTCTTCCCTTAACATGGATCAGTCATTCTGTCCCCTTGCAGAAAAACAGCCCCAAAGCATGATATATTTTCACCCCTATGCTTCACAGTAGCATGGTGTTCTTTGGATGCAATTAAGTATTCTTCTTCCTTTAAACACGATGAATTGAGTTTTTTTTAAAAAAGTTCTATTTTGGTTTCATCTGACCACATGATATTCAGCCAATCCTCTTCTGTATCATCCATATGCTTTCTGGAAAACTTCAGATGGGCCCAGACATGTACTGGCTTAAGCAGGGGGACACACGTGGCACTGCAGGATTTGAGTTCCTCTCAGCATAGTTTGTTATTGATGGTATCCAGCTCTCTGCAGTCATTCCACCTTCCTCATGATCATACAAAAGTATGAGATCTTGCATGGGGCCCCAGATCGAGGGAGATTATCAGTGATCTTATATGTCTTCTCTTTTTCTTACTATTGCTCCCACAGTTTTAATTCACACCAACCTGCATGCCTATTGTAGATTCACTCTTCCCAGCCTGGTGCAGATCTATAATTTTCTTCCTGGTGTCCTTCGACAGCTCTTTGGTCATGGCCATGGTTGAGTTTGGAGTTGCTGTTTGAGGCTGTGGACAGGTGACTTTAATACAGATAACAAGTGGAGGACAGAAGAGCTTCTTAAAGAAGTTGTTACAGGTCTTTGAGAGCCAGAAATCTTGCTTGTTTGTGGGTGACCAAATACTTATTTTCCACCATAATTTATGAATATATTATTTAAAAATCCTACCATGTGATTTCCTGGATTATGTTTTCTCACTTTGTCTCTCATAGTTGAAGTGTACCTATGATGAAAGTTACAGACCTCTCTCATCTTTCCAAATAAGAGAACTTGCTCAATCAGTGGTTGGCTAAATACTTTTTTTGCCCCATTGTATGTAATATTAGAGCATTTTGTCTCATTTGTTTGATTGGATTCACCTGCTTTTTAGGAAAATCAGATTATCAAAATTAAAACAAAAAAGGCTTAAAATGTGATGAATATAAATGTGATGAATAAATCCACAATTGTGTTTTCCTAAATTCACAAATCTTTATTTGTTGAAATTATAAAATGTGACATTCAAATTATTTTACTGCTTGAATGTATAAAGACATACATATGGAATCTTTGCCTATTTGACCTAATCCAAGTAGTAATTACAGTTAATAAAATACTGTTATTTTGTGATTTGATCTTGTATAATTTATTTATATGGTGTTGTAGATGCTGTTACTGCAGGGTCAGAGCTATGGAGAAGATGTGGAGAGTGTGGAGAACCTCATACGCAGACATGAAGAGACAGAACGGGAAGTCCAAGTAATCAAAGAACAAGCCACTGTGAGTATGCCAAACGTGCCAAGCACATTATACCCTGCACTCATAATTAGTCATGTTACAATGTATTGTTACAGTACAAGAATGCTTGTTTCATTATTTGTGTGATTGTAGGTCACTGTTGTACTATATGTTCTAATTTTTGAAACCAGGCCCTAGAGAGAGCAACCAAGGATCAATTAAGGGCTCATTCTGACCTTTCTGAAAAGCTGAAAAAGAAGCAGAGAGAAGTAAACACCAGTTTAACAAAGCTGGAAAAAGAAGTAAAATTGAGGTACATTTGTGCTAGTGTTAAGTACAAAGCTTTATAGTAAGGAACTACAGTAGATTTACTTAGATTTGCTTCATTGTAGGAAGGAACGTTTACAGGAGTCTCATCAGCTCTGGCTGTTTAAGGCTAACCAGCGTCTGCTGGTGGACTGGACACTAAAGCAGACTGCAGAAATTAGAAAGAAAGGCTTGCCAATGAGCAAGGTGGAAGCAGAGAGTTGTATTGTGGAGCACCAGGACTGGAAGGTAGAATCTTCAAGTTTTCCATGTATATACTGAATTGGCCATTTAAATTGTTAATTGAATTGGCAAAATGAATTTTCTTGTTGGATTTTTTTTTTTTATCTCAGTTAATATAGCGAAGTGTAAATTATTTTACTTTTAATAAATACCAATTAAAAAATAAACATTTTATTAAATGAAATAAACTGTATTGTGATATGTCAATGTATCAATAATTTCTAAACTCCCTTATTGTCTTGTAGACAGAGATAGATGCACGTGGCGAAAGGATAGATTCAGTGAAGCATTTTGGACAGAATTTAGTGAAGTCTGGCCATACTGATACAGCAGAAATTAAAACAGCCTTAAGAAAACTTGAAGATTCTAAAGATGGACTCATTCAAACTTGGAAAGAGAGAAAAACATTACTGGACCAAGCACTGGACCTACAGGTATTTTATGAAACAGTTTAAGAATAAATCAGTTTTGCTTTGTTTTGTGCTCTTGAAAATGTAATTAAGACTGGATTTTGGGAATTGGGTGCAGATATTCCTTGGCTATGTCGAACAAAGTGAGAGCTTATTGAGCAACATGGAAGCATTTCTGGCCAATGAAGATCTCGGGGTAAGTAATAAACAGATATTGCAGATATTCATTGGCTATGTTGAACAAAGTGAGAGCTTATTGAGAAACATGCAAGCATTTCTAGCCTGTGAAGTTACTAGTTGTAGTAAAACACTGCACAGAAGGTGTTTCCATTGTTAAAAGGCAGAATAGTAATAGCTAATTGACTTGTTTAATGTTTAATATTGATACTTCACATAAACTCTTTATTTTATGTGGTGCCTCTATACGATTAAAAAGAAATACTCAAATTTAAAACAATAGTAACTACTGTCATTTATGGACATACTACAGGAATACCACCACCATTGTTATACTATATGGCAGTGTAGAGTATATTGGTTTTGCAGGACTCCCTCTCAGAAGTAGAGGCCCTTCAGAGGAAGCATGCTCTGTTTGAGAACTCTGTAGATGCTCAGCTCAAGCAGGTGGCAGAGATGGAGAGATATGCTCAGCAGCTGATACAGAAAAAGCATTATGACTCAGATAATGTCAGCAAGAAGAGCAAAGCTGTTCAGCACAGGTGAGCAGTAAGCCATTTCTTAGCTTACAACACAGTTCAGCCCTGAGTTCATGTTTCAGAATAGCTAAAAACCTCAATAATACATCTGTTTTCTTTCAGAAAGGAAACAATACTTGAGATGAGCAAAGTGAGACAAAAGGCTTTGGAAGATTCTTTCCAGCTACATAAATTCTTAGAAAGTACCTATGAGGTATGCAGAGAAATATTTTTAGCTTTTTTTTCTCTTTCAGCATTAGTGTTTTAAATTGAACTACATTATTCTCACTACATTATTTTCTGTCCTTCATGAAGATGTGTTCATGGTTAAATGAGAAAAAATCAGTGACTCAAGATGAAAGCTGGAGAGATCCTATCAATTTGCAGGCCAAGCTATTGAAACACCACAGTTTTGAGGCTGAGGTCCTGGCCAATCGCAGCAGCATGGAGGCCCTCATTAAGGTAATCTGTCCTATTCACCAGCACTGGTTATCTGTTCATTAGCCAGTAACCTCAACCTTCTTCTCTTTCAGATGCTTTAAGTTAAACCAAAAAATAAAAACAATGGACTCTTGTTGTCTCACCCTGATCTTTTTGAATTACAGGAAGGTGAGAAGATGCTAACTGCTGGTCATCCAGCCAAGAACAAAATTAAACCCAAAACAAAAGAAATCATTGATGGCTGGGAGCAGCTTTTAATAAACTGCCAGGAAAAGAAATCCCGTTTACAGGAGGCATTTCAGGTAAAAAAAAAAAAATTCACTTTTCCTTGATTAAATGAATTAAGGCATTTAAAATGTATTTGTTATTTTACATAATAGTGTAAATGTCTAAAACAATCACAATTTATCATGATTTCTTTTGCTAAGATATTTTTTTTGCAGTGTGTATAGAATGACATTCCAAGAGTACACCTTACCCTACAGTACAGTCCAGTACTACTTGATTGACATATATTTAGGTCATCATCTACTTCTACATTATGTGTATTTCATATGAAGATGAGATGTTGAGAGCTACATACTGAGAAAGTATTTTTGATTCTAAATTTCAGGTTCAAAAGAAATGCCTTGTGGACACATCAGGAATTTTAAAAACACTACTCTTCTATACTTGCCCCACAGGCTTTGCAGTTCCAGCGCTCTCTTGATGATATTGAGATGTGGCTGGATTCAGTGGAAGCTGAGGTCAGCAACGAAGACTGTGGAGAGGACTTGGCCTCAGTCAGCATGCTGCTAAATGCTTTACAAGAGTTGGAAAAAGTGGTGAATGGATATCTAGAGAAAGTACAGGGCCTTGTGGACACAGCCAAAGACTTTAGCTCTCAAGGCAATTTCTTGGCTGAGGAGATCCAGCAGCGGGTTTGGCACACAGTTAACAGGTATCCTATGGTTTACTGCATTAACTAGTGCATCTAAGAAAAATTATATTGTTAATTTTGTTTTTGTTCATAATTTAATAAAAAACAATTAACTGTCATGTTTTATATTTATTACATTTTAAAGTGATATATTTCAAGCTTTTTTGAAGATTTTGTTTTAATTTTGATACGGATTTGTAATTTATTCAAACCTAAATTTAAATATTGTAATAAATATAATAAGATTTCTGATTTTTCATGAGTTATAAGCCATCCTGATCAACAGTACAAAAAGGTATGAAATGTGTCACTTTTCATTTCTACAGTCTCCTTTTTTCCATTCTTTTTTGTCATAGGTATAATGGCCTAGCTGAACCAATCCAGTCTCGTAGAGAAACTTTAGAGTCATGGCAGCTGCTGTACCAGTTCTACAGAGACATTGATGATGAAGTGGCATGGATTCAGGACAAGCTACAGGCCATAACTTTAAAAGACTTGGGTACTTCATTACCAAGCACACAAGCTATGATCCAAAAGCATCAGGTTTGTGTTTTATTCTCTTTTAATTATGCTGAAGTGTTGCTGTGATAAGCATATATGATGAGCTCAAAGATCAGTTCCAGAGATGTTTAGTATGTGTCCAAAATCTCAATACACACCCTCATCAAAAGATAGTTGCACCCAGAATGTAGTGTTGTATTGCAATGCTATTTGGAAGGAAGATGAAGGTTACTGGGAGCAATAAATATTTATAAATATGGACAATATTTATTGAGCTATACATGCAGGAATAGTGTCTCTCAGTATGGTTTCAGGGCACCACATTTGCTATCACATCATGCCAAACATCTTGGAATGGACCTGTGGAGGTTCGTAATGGTGTCCTGAGATAATCCATCCCATGCAGCTTGAAAATGCTCATGCCGGTTTTGCTGTAGATGGAGAGTTAATGCATGTCCAATAGCATCCCACAAATTTTCAATCAGGGATAGGTTTGGCGATGAAGCTGTTGGAATAGCACATACATGAATTCATTCATTTTTGTCACCTTGGAAAAAGTGGACTTGTCACGGACTGTAGTCTTGGCTATGCTGACGCAGTGTTAAGGGCATTTGTTGAAACAATCTGTGTGCATGAAGTCCCATGTTGTGCAGTCATCTGCTAACAGGATGACTCAAGGAGGTTGATAGGTCACTCTGTGCATGTCAGACAATCCACTGGATCTTTCTTTGTGGTTTGTGTAAGTCTCCCAGATACTTCATGTCCACTTCTGCCACCTCTGTGCTGAGATAATATCCACACAACTGGTATAGCGATATAGCACAATACATCAATTTGGGTTTCTGGTGCCCTATGATTTGACCGTTCTTGAACTCTTTCAAATGCTCAAATTGCTTTCAAACTCTTCTCCAAGGCATAATTTGCCTGTAAAGGATGCTTTCAACACTACAGCAGACAGAATGGAATCCATCTGCAATGGGTGAACATTACATAGTCAGTGAACTGCAGTTATAAGGCCCTTCCTTATTTATGCCACATAGGCGGCTGAGCATGAAACGTGAATCATTGATATCTCTTACAATGTCAAGCCTACTCACCAAGTTTTATTCCTGATGGCTAATTCTTTTTTATGATGAGTGTATACAGTTTTTTAATCAGTCATCAAATCATCTGACATGGACAGAATCGTTGTGGCCTTAAAAATTATATGTAATAATAATTAGGAATTAAGTTTTTTCATTATTTTCCCACCACACATTGTGACATAGCATGTGTGGAATTTAATGTATTCTGACCGTAGTTGTCTCTGATGTTTAATGATGGTGTGCAGAAATAGTTTGCAATGCAATGACTTTATTTTTCAAATTCAGGTGAAAATTCAGGAAATTGAAGGCCGTACCCCACTGGTGCATACAGTTCTAGATGCAGGGCAGTACCTGGTGAGAGGGAGGCACTTTGCATCACAGGAAATTAGTGAGAGACTGGCTGAGCTAAAGGAGCTCTTTGACACATTGAGGAAAGAGTCTGTGAATAAGCGACAACTCCTACAAGAAGCACTGGAAATCCAGACCTTCCTCTCAGAGGTTTGAGAACAATCAGTAATCAGTACCTTATAGATTAAGATGTATAATGTTGTAGTCCCTAAAGAGGTATTCTATAGCTGGATAAATCATATCTTGTGCCGTCAAATTATGTCAAAAGACTTTTATGTCTACTTTACGTTCATGTTTTGTAGCACTCATTTTATGAATTCTTTTGGACTTATTAACTCATTTGAGAGAATAAATAAATAGTTGGGCTCTGTTCCAAATACAAATGGGCTTCCAATATATTCTTTATACTCTTGTTATGTAAGTTAAATCTAAGATATCCCCTGTTCTCTATAGGTTTCTGAGTTGGACCTGTGGATGGAGGAGCTGATTCCTGTGCTTGAGTCTAAAGACTATGGAAAGAGTGAAGAGGCCACAGGAACTCTTCTCAGGAAGCTGGACACCATAGACCTAGAGCTAGAAAACCACTCTGGAAAAGTGGATTTATTACAGAAGACTGGGACTAAACTAGAGTTGACTGGCCATCCTATCTGGTACATACTGTACATTACATACATTAACCCCTTATGTAGTCTGTTTGGAGTGATGCCAAAATTACTGAACAAAAGCTCATTCTGCACAATTTGCTCATTTACCGGTTTTGCAGAATTCTAGAAGTAAACATACTGTATGTGGTACTTCATAAATACACTAGATCAAATTAGTTCAGATTTACCCTGAACAAATTTTCATTTACAGCCACCTTGTAAGCAGCAGTATCACAGATATGCGAAAGCGCTTTGCATTTCTGCTGCAGCTGTCATCAGAGCGCCGTGCTGCACTGGAAGACCTGTACAGTCTCTATGTGTTTGAAAGGGAAACCAGAAATCTGCAGGGCTGGATTCTCTCTCGTAAGGCACTTGCAGAGTCAGATGATTGTGGACAGGATCTGGAGGATGTGGAGGTAAATGTTCTTTTGTTTAGGACTTACACTTTCATGTCATAACTTGATTTTCAGAAAATCTATGATACATATTGTGGACAAGTTTTTAGAAATTGTAGAAAGTAGATACATGTTCTTTGTGAGAACTGTTCATAATAATTGCTTCACAAAACATAATACAATGAAGAAATCTATGTCAAACAGATGCTCAACAAGAATTCTTCAGTTGGGATTTTGAATAGTTTGTATTTTTCTGTTAGGCCCTTCAGAAGAAATTTGAGGATTTTAAATGTGAGATCAGCAGTTTGGGTCAGAACAAACTTGCTATAGTCCAAAAGCTGAAACGGGAGGTGAAATCCTCAGATGCCCATCAAAGAGAGAAAGTCCTGCTAAAATTATGGGAGGACCTAAACCAGGCTGTGAAAACACGAGCAGAGGTAACTGTGCAATAATTTTGTGAAAAATCATTGGAGTCTGTATGTGGTTCATTCTGAAAAATGCTTTAAACCAAGAGAACTGCTTGAGATTCTCAGGTTTTGTTCCAGAATTTCATTAATTTATTATTAGTGCTTTTCAAAATCTAATGCTGTTGTCATTTGTCATTGACTCAAAGAAACTGCAGTCAGCTCGTCAAGTTCATCAGTTTGATCATGACTTGGATGAGCTGAGGAGCTGGATAAATGAGAAGGAGGTGGTGCTTGACTCAGAGGAGCAGGAGCATGACTTGTTCAGTGTACATACCCTGCTTCGACAGCATGAAAGCCTTGAGGTACTACATATCCATTGTCATCTATTCCAAAACAAGTATATCTAAAATCTAGTAGTGTATGTATAATATGGATGTCGGAGTGTCAAGCTGAAGTCAAATCTGGGCCAATGTTTGTCTAAAGAAGGAGAACCACAAAACATAACAAATGCAATAAATTGCAGCTCACAATGTCACGAATTTAACAAGTGCTTTTGGTTCTCATTGTACTAATATTCCTTTGTAATGTATGATATAACCATAGAATTTGATCATTCTGTAGGGAATTGGCTTGGGAAGACCAATGGAGATGTTTTCTTCTGTGACAACTGACTAACCTGACTATGTTCAGTCTGTTTTTTTGTT
The DNA here is from genome assembly GCA_034509495.1 of Acestrorhynchus altus. Taxonomy (NCBI): domain Eukaryota; kingdom Metazoa; phylum Chordata; class Actinopteri; order Characiformes; family Acestrorhynchidae; genus Acestrorhynchus; species Acestrorhynchus altus. Next base: position 21,847,672 of record CM067513.1, read on the forward strand.
TGATGTTGGATCTGAGAAACTCAAAGGTGATAATGAACAAGCATACACAGTGTAAAGCAACAAGGGTTACCCATGACTGACAGTGCCTCTCTTCTTCTAATAGTGTGCCATTTAATCTGCCATTTAATAACCACTAGGCGCTGTGCAAGAGGGCTGTCTTCCAGTAGCTCCCTAGTTTTTAGCTCTTTTTAACTTCTTTCTCACCTTTCCACACACTTGCTCTTCTCAAGAAGACATAGTGTGTACTGATATATATCCCATGGATATTTACAACCTCGAAGATACAAATAGGAGGCAGTTTTGTCTTGTATTTGAGAGAGGAGCTGCTGGCCCTGAGAACAAAGGCACATGCCGGGATACGATACCCGATCCCGTAGGAGCTGTGGAGGAGAGCCCGGGGCTGCAAGGCTGGTGCTAAGCTAAAGGCTAAGATAACGGACAACCGGCAGCACCACAAACTGTCCATTCCCTCCATCATCATGGGGAATGTGAACTCGCTGCCAAACAAGATCGACGAGCTGTCCGCCCTCAACTACCAGCGGATTTACAGAGAGAGCAGCTTGTTAATCTTTACAGAGACATGGCTAACCCAGCTCATACCGAATGCTAATGTGGACCTGCGGGGCTTCACTGCCATGAGAGCCGACAGAGACACTAAAGCCTGCGGGAAGAGCAAAGGTGGGGGGCTGATCATCTACATCAACAGTCGCTGATGTAACCTTGGCCATATCACTGTTAAGAAGGTCTTATGTTGTCCGGATCTGGAGCTGTTAGCTGTTAGCCTCCGACCCTACTACATCCCCCGTGAATTCAGTCACGTGATCGCCATCTGTGTTTACATCGCCCCCAGAGCAGACGCAGCCAATTCATGTGAGCAAATATGTTCTGTTATGGCAAGGTTGCAGTCACAATACCCTGAGGTGTTTATGATAATCTCTGGAGACTTTAATCATGCTACTTTGGACTCTACTTTGGCTACCTTTCACCAGTGTGTGGACTGTCGTACAGGAAACAACAGGACAATCGATCTGCTGTATGCTAATGTGAAAGAGGCATACAGCATCACACTCCTCCCCCCACTGGGGAAGTCAGACCACAACCTGGTCCACCTTCAGCCAAAGTGCACCCCATGGTCCATAGACAGCCTGCAACCACCAGAGCCATCAAGAGGTGGTCTCCAGAAATGGAAGAAACTCTCAGGGACTGCTATGACACCACTGACTGGGATGTGCTGCTTAGCCCACACTGTGAGGATGGGGATGACACACTGCCTGACAGATTATCTCAACTTCTGTGCAGACGTGGTCTCCCCTGCCAAGACTGTACGGTGTTACCCCAACAACAAGCCATGGGTAACACAGAAAGTCAAGGCCGCCCTCAACAGGAAGAAGGCCGCCTTCCAGACCAGGGACAGGGAGGCGATAAGAGCAGCACAGCAAGAGGTGAAATGCTGCCTGAAAGATTCCATGGACAACTACAGGAGGAAGGTGGAACAGAAGCTAGAGGAGAACAGCATGAGGAGGGTCTGGGAAGGTGTGAGAACCATCACAGGCCACAACACCAAGACCAGAGGTGTGGGGGGAACAATGGAGAAGGCGAACGAGATGAACAACTTCTTCAACCAGTTCAACCAACCCATGCAACCCCCACCCTCTCTCTCACTGCATCTATCTCTTTCTCTTCCATCAACACATCCTCCAGCAGTTACAACAACATCCTCCTCATCATCATCAACCACAACACAGACTCCACTCTTCACTGTGGACCAAGCTAGAGGTCAACTGAGGCTTCACCCCAGGAAAGCAACAGGGCCAAAGTATGTCCTCGACTGCTGAAGACCTGCACTACACAACTGGGTGAGCCAATCCAGCATCTCCTCAACCTTAGCCTGCAGGTGGGGAGATTGCCTACCCTGTGGAAGACATTGTGCATTGTTCCGGTTCCGAAAAAGTACCGCCCAAGTGAGCTGAATGACTTCCGACCGGTGGCACTCACTTCCCATCTGATGAAGACGCTAGAGCGGCTATTCCTCAGTCTCCTTAGACCCCAGGTGCAACATGCCCAAGATGATCTGCAGTTTGCATACAAGGCAGGTGTTGGCGTGGAAGACGCAATCATCTACCTGCTACACCGAGCCCACTCGCACCTAGATAAGGGGAACAGCACAGTGAGGTTCCTGTTTCTGGAATTCTCAAGTGCTTTCAAGACCATCCAGCCCTTTATGCTTCAGGACAAACTGAACAGGATGCGAGTGGATCCTCGCATATCACCTGGATATCCAGCTACCTCACTGACAGGCCACAGTATGTCAGGCTGAAGGACATCACGTCTGACACTGTGATCAGCAGCACTGGAGCACCCCAGGGCACAGTGCAGGCCCCTCTTCTCTTCACCCTGTACATGGCAGACTTCTGCTTCAACTCAGAGCTGTGTCACATTCAGAAGTTTGCTGATGACACAGCCATAGTTGGGTGCATCAGGGATGACAGCGAGGAGGAGTATCGGAGCCTGGTGTGGGATTTTGCAGCCTGGTGCCACAGGAATCATCTGCAGCTCAACATCTCAAAGACCAAGGAGCTGGTCACTGATTTTGGGAAGTCCAGACCAAAGTCACAACCAGTTCTGATTGAGGGATATGAGGTGGAGGCTGTGGACTCATACAAGTACCTCGGACTGTGGCTGGCTAGCAAGTTGGACTGGTCATGTAACACTGACCACCTGTACAGAAAGGGACAGAGCAGGCTGTACTTTCTGAGGAGGCATCGGTCCTTCAACATCTGCAGGAAACTCCTGTGGATGTTTTATCAATCCATGGTCACCAGTGTCCTGTTCTACACTGTATTATGCTGGGGGAGCTGGGGGAGCTGGGGGAGCTAAGGGGGGGGGGGGGTGGTAACAGGAGGATTAAAGTTGGGAATGAATAGGAACTGAACCAACAGCTAACAGTAACCTGCAACCCCCACAACACACTGGACTCTCTGTGCAATAATAATGTGCAATACCTCCTCCTACAGGACTCTTTTTTTCTCATGCACTATTATCTATATTGTATATTGTAATATATTCCGTATATTATATATTCTATATATTTATATAGTGCTTCTTACTCCTACTAAATTATATTTCTATCTATCTTTCTGCTTTCTGTACTGTACTGTACTGATGCTGCTACTGGAACCTTAATTTCCCTGAAGGAACCCTCCCAAGGGATCAATAAAGTTCTATTCTATCAACCTCAAAATAAGCTTTATTAGTTTTTTTTCCAGTATTCTATAAAGCCTGTCTGGTTAAACAGAACAGTTAGGTCAATTTGCTCTGATTTTTTTTTCCAGAGAGATTTGGCTGTAATAGAAGAGGATGTGCAGCGGCAACAGGAGGAGGGCAGGGCTTTGGTCAGGCGGTATCCTCAGGTTAAGATTAGTCTCTCTGAGAGACTGAAGGACTTGGAGGACAGCTGGACCAACCTCTTGGAAAAGGCTAACCAGCGTAAACACAGGTTGCGGCAAGCTGAGGCTGTCCAGAGATATCTTACAGACTGGAGGGAACTTATGCAAGTCACTGTCTTTTTCATACATATTTTATAACATTATATGCTATCAGATGTGTCAAAACATCCTTAATGTCTCCACAGTGCATGGCTCAAAGAATCATTGTCATTGGTGACTGGGGACGGACTCCGAGGTGAGGTCAAAGACTTGACACAGCTAATCAGAAGGCACGAAGAGTATCATACTCAGATTGATCGCCAACTTGACAAGTCAGAAATGGTGAAAAATAAAGGAAGGCATCTAATACAGGAAGGAAACTTCATGAGTCAAGAGGTAGTAAACTGCTGCCAACAAATACTCTAAAATTACAAATATAAATTTACAGTGCATCCAGAAAGTATTAACAGCACTTTAGTTTTTCCATATTTTATGTTACAGTCTTATTCCAAAATGTATTCAACACATGATACCCCATGATTACAAAATGAGAAAAGTCTGTTTGCAATTTTGGCAAATTTATTAAAAATTAATATTAATGTTTTTCTCCAGACATGACACTTGGCATTTAGGCCATAGAGTTCAATCTTTGTTTGATCAGACCAGATAATCTTGTTTTTCATGGTTTGAGAGTCCTTTTGACTGGCTTTCATGTGACTTTTACTAGAGTGTCTTTTGTCTCGCCACTCTACCATACACGCTTGATTGGTAGAGTGCTGTCCTTCTAGAGGTTTCTCTTCTCTCCACAGAGCAACATTTCAGCTCTGTCAGAGTCACCATTGGGTTCTTGGTCACCTCCCTGACTTCTAATCTTCTAAGACTATAACTCAGTTTGACCATGTGGCCAGCTCTAGGAACAGTCCAATGATCATGAAGCCTACTGTGCTTATTGTTACCAACAGTGCAGCAGAAAATTTTCTTTCCCAAATCTGTCTCAATACAATCCTGTTTTGGAGGTCTACAGACAATTCTTTAGACTTCATTGCTTGGTTTGTGCTTTGACATGCACTGTCTACTATAGGACCTCGTTTAAACAGATGTGTGCCTGATAAAGTATGTCCTCGACTGCTGAAGACCCTCTGGAAGACATTGTGCATTGATATCCAGCTACCTCACTGACAGGCTGAAGGACATCACGTCTGACATTGTGATCAGCAGCACTGGAGCACTTAAACAGATGTGTGCCTTTCCAAATAATTTCCAATCAATTGAATTTACCACAGGTGTCCAATGAAGCTGTAGAAACATCTGAAGGATGACCAGTGGAAACCAGATGCACCTGAGCTCAATTTTGAGTGTCATGGCAAAGGCTGTGAATACTATGTACATGTTATATTTTATAAGTATTATTTTTAATAAATTTGTAAATGATCAGACAAACTTTGTAATTGTGGTGTATTGTGTGTACAATGTTGAGGGGAAAATTTAACTTAATCCATTTTGGAATAAGGCTGTAACATAACAAAATGTGCAAAAAGGCAAGTGCTGTGAATACTTTCTGGACGCACTGTAATTGATGGTGATCTATATTGTATTTTTGGTTGGTCAACTTTCATGTGTGCATGTGCGTTTTTTACAGTTAGAGGAGCGTCTAGCAGAGCTCCAGCATTTGGAGGCACAGGTGCTACAGGGCTGGGCTGAGAGGAAAGGATTGTATCAGGAGGAAATGGAGCTGCAACAACTTCAGAGGGAACTGGAGCAAGCTGAACACTGGCTGAACAACTACGAGAGTGTGCTGAGTGCAGAGGACTATGGAGTAAGCGTGCCTTCACAGACATTCCTTTTGTATTTATAGTAGTGCTACTGATTTTTATTATTAATTTTTAAATATGTGGATGGTTTTAATACCAGTACAATACCTGGTACATTTTCAAAATCTATCCAAAACTGTATTGTCTTCCAGGACTCTGTTTCAGATGTACTGGAGCTGATGAAGAAACAGGAGGACCTGGAGGCCATGATTCAAGCTCAGAGCGAGAGATTTAACACCTTACATAAAAAATTAACTCCGGTAAATAGAGCCACCCCCATCGCCAGTTTATATTTATTGTAAATCCATAAATGACACAATATAATACAATTTAGTTTAGCTTGTATAATTTTAAAGTTGAAAGTCGTTACACATAACTTGTTGTCTTGCTGCATTTTAGTAACTGTATAGTGGCTCAGCACAGATCTGTTTTAAAATACCTTCCATGAAAAAAAAAAGTCCTTATAAAGTATTTTCGCTTCAAAATGTTATAATTACTTGATTAGAGACCCATGTCATTTGAACATTTAAACTGATGACAACAGTTGTGACATACACAATGTACTAATTCATTTCATAATAAATTGTGGTCTTTCAGAGAGAGCAGAGCATACATGAGACCTATCGAAATCATAGTGGCTCCAAAAAGCCTGTTTGTGTCACAGCTCTTAAGAAAAAACCTTCAGACCATTCTGTTGCAGCCCCACAACCTTCCATAGCCAACCCCATCCTGAGAAGAAACAGCAGTGGCAGGAGCAATAGTTCATCTATGACCTCCAGTGTTTATGCAAAGTCTTCGATCCTGAAGAGAAACAGCAGTGGCAAGAGTGAACAATCCTCGGGAGTTCCTCGGGTAGCATCTGTATTCAGGAGGACCCCAAGCACAAATGATGCCATGATATCAAGGATTCCCTCTCTCAAAGCTCCCTCAGACTTTGAAAGACAAAGTACATCAGTTCCTACTGATATAGAAAAATCCTCACCCTCAGTTACTCACAGTGCTGTTTACAAATCCTATCAACTTCTCAGCACAAAGTCCAAAGAGTCTTCCATGATTGAAAATGAAATCAATGCCTTTGGAGAAAAGGATTTCTCTCCTGACATTATCAGTCCAAGGATCATGCACATGGAGGTCAAATCATCAAGCCCAAACAAAGAAATTGTTGAACCTCCAACGTCAATACCTCCTGAGCAACTTTCTGCAGTCGTCCTGGGTAAACCGGAAAATGCCAGGACTGTTCCTCCAGTGACTGACCTTAGTCCATCTCCACCACCATTTCCTCTCTCATCTCCACTCACTCATAAAAAAGTTAACAAAGAAGCTAAGGACATAACTGAGGAAACATCTAGCCATCCTCCAGTACCATCTCCTGTAGATAGTAAGGTGAGTCTTAAAAACACCACTGCCAGTAAATAATCTCTGTTTAGTGTTTACTAAATGATATTTTTGCCCTGAAAATATGATTTTTCTCTTTAGGTCAGAGAAAACCCAATAAAAATGGAGGGAACACTGGAGATTAAACTAAAACAAGGAGGAATTAAAGTAAGCTTTACCAATGATGAAGACATTAAGATGACTGTATAATAAAATAAGTCTTAATATCTTTTATATATATTATATTAAATATAATATATTTATATATAATATATTAAAGTTGTGGTCAGATGTTTATATACATTCATCATGGACACAAATATCATGAGAATATTGGGTTTTCAATTATTAAAGATGTTATTATATGGGAGCATAATGAGTTTACAGTATATTTCTTTAATAGAAAAAACAAGTGGACATGGATACATTTTGGAGGTTTTCTGAAATTAACACTGGCTCAAAATTGTACATACAGGCTACAAATACAAATACAAATATACATAAACCTTCTTAGATTACTAATCCACTAGCACTGAAAGATCCAAAATTTATCCTGGAGCCATTTCAAAGATCATTGTTTCAAACAACTTTAGGTAAATATATATTATTGTGAGGTGTAGAACACCAGGAACACCAGGAACTGAAAGCTGCTGGGACACCACTGTCACAGTCTGTAGTCAAGCAAGGTTTTATATCTCTAAGGACTGAGAGACTTCCATCCAATAAAAAGCACCTTCTCCAAAAGCAACAACTGCAACCTTGGATAAAGTATGCAGTTGTCCATTCAGACCAAAAAAGCCTTCTGGCAGAATTTTAAGATTTGATAAGACAGAGTATCAATTCTTGAGCCACAATCACAAGAACAGTTCAAAGAACACTGGACAAAGGTGCAACATGAAACAAAACTCTACTGTACATTTGTGTATATGTGCAAATTTGAATAGTACAATAAACAAGATGTAGATGCAGTAAACAGACAGGACAGGACAGTGCAGAGATATGTAACATGCTATGTCCTATTGGATTGCAGTCAGCTAATAACATACATGATCCATGCATTTACTAGGCTAAAGAATGTAATACTTTTTTAATACAATATTTTAGCAGTAATGTTTCATGACAAAGTGTGCACAGTGAGAGGATCAAAGAGATATATGTGAGTAACAAAATAATAGCCCCTATGTACTGACAACAATGGAGTGACCTGCTCAAAGTTCCAAACAGTGCTTAGAATCATCTTTGTGCCAGGAAACATATGTTCACCAAGAGCATCCTTTTTTTGAAGAGGTAAGTTGTAGAGTCATTCTGCTGCAGAAAAAGAACAGTTCAGAAAATTTAAAGCCCAGTATTGCTCTGACATTTATGTCCATGATAAGGTTATGTAAACATCCTATCTCCTACACTTTGTAGTAACAACATGATTTAATGGTGGAATATTTGTGTGTTAAATTGAATTAGGGTGTGGATCATTGGGAAACTGTTTATGCATTATTGGAGCAGGAAAAACTGAATCTGTTCAAAGATCGGGATGCAGTCAGTGAGGTATTGGACAAATGTCATTTGTAAACACACATACTTTCACACACTATATGGACAAAGGTAGGGACACCTACATTACCCCTACAGTAGCTTTTATGATATCCAATTCTGAATCCATACATATTAATTATGGAAATAAAGTATAAATAACAAATAATACAATAAAAGCAAACAATATTACACTCAAGAACAAAAAATGTTTCCCAAATACATATTTTTCCATAAACATCCTTTACAAAAACTGTGATTGTGTAAAATATATCCTTTTTAATGTATATTCAGTTGAATACACTACAAGTGCTCTGCCCTCATTAAAGAGTCCCTCTTCTTCAACTAGACACACAGATGACTCCCGTCACACACTGGTCAGATTTGGTAGATTTATTCAAACTGACAGTATGTAAATAGGTGTAGAACTGAAATGAAGAAATAAATAAAACGCATAATACACATAAAATATCTATTTACAACACATCTAACACAGATCCCCAAGCATAGAGCTCACAACTAGCCTAGGAAGCTACTACATTAGCTAACCGGAAATGTAATAGCATATTGAAGATTAATAACGCTTACTTCTATAAATTTACAACAATGTTCAGGAATATACACATTAAATATTTATATTCACAACATCCTTCAAAATTACTCATAGACAATGCTTCTTTAAGTGATTTCAAAGGAGGACGGATTACTGTTCACACTACCATGTCGTTACTGATCTGACTGAGGACAAAGGGTTCAAGGTCACTAAGGCATCTAGTGGCCACCTAGTGGCAGGAGAACGAAACAGAAAACTAATCACTCTTGAATTAACTCAGTCCAGAACACTCCCCACCTGGCATATGAAAGATGCCACCTTTAACAAGGGGAGATAAGATCTATAGACCCAAATCAGTCTCTGGGGAAAGGAGTAAGACTACCTCTGAGATGGGACGCAGAAAGGTCTTGTTTGATTCATCCCTTGCAGTCTTGATCTCCACTTTCCTTACCCTCCCGTCCACGCTGGGGAAGGTCTTAATGATGATGCCCATGGGCCAGTCATTTCTCTGCAGCCGGTCGCCTTTCAAGAGGATAACATCACTTTCTTTCAGATTGCGCTTCTCCTTTTCCCACTTCCCATGTCTCTGCAGGGTCGGGAGGTACTCAGTCGTCCATCAATGCCAAAAGGTGTTGGCGAGGCTTTGGACACGCCTCCACTGTTTGCCGTAGAGGTCCTTCCCGTCAAATTCACCCTTGGGAGGAGTAAGGGCACTGACCTTCTGTGTGAGAAGTGTCACTGGTGCCAGGATGAATGGGGATGAATGGACACAGGAACCAGCGGATGGGCGTTCAGGATAGCTGAGACCTCTGCCATGAATGTTATCAGGACCTCATACGTGAGCTTTGCTGGCCCAACCTGCAACAGCATCAAGTCCAGGATATGCCTTGCCAGTCCGATCAGTCGCTCCCAACTGCCCCCCATGTGTGAAGAGTGTGGCAGGTTGAAGATGCACTTACACCCATTGTCGCTGAGGTATCCTTGCACCTCCTTGTTATCGGTCAGAGAGTCCATCTGCAACTCCTTACAGGCCCCGACGAAGTTGGTGCCACAATCGCTTCTGATCTGTTTTGCTGGCCCCCTGACTGAGAAGAACTGCCATAGAGCATTGATGAAGCTTGAAGTGTCCATTGACTCCAGTACCTCTATATGCGTAGCCCTGGTGCTCATGCATGTAAACAGCACAGCCCATATTTTGCTGCTAGCCAGTCCTCCTCTGGTCCACCTTGCCATGACCATCCATGGTCCAAAGACATCCACACCCATGAATGAGAAGGGAGGATCTGCACTAAGGCACTAGTTTCCTTCTTCCTGCGCAGTCTACATATGATGCAGCGATGAAGGGTGCTGCTGATGTGTTGTTTGCCACTAATAATCCATAGGCCTGCCACTCTTACAGCACCCTCAGTGAGGTGCTGCCCTTGGTGCTGCACCTGCTCATGATAATGCCTGATGAGCAAGGTTGTTATGTGGCTCTGCCCAGGTAAGATTACTGGACTAACCTCTTTTCCATCCAGGTTTGCCTTGGGTACGTGTCCTCCAATCCTGAGAGTGCCAGCACTGTCAAGGACACAGACTGAGGAGTGGGCTTCGTTTAGGAATGGCTATTCCTCCCCGGAGGCGTTCCAACGTCTCGGCGAAGGCATCTTGTTGGACAGCCCGTATTTTGACATCTGTTGCTTCCTCCAAGTCTTCTGTGGGACAAGGCCCTTCATGGATGTGTCTTACAGTTGTTCTCCTGTGTGAAGGAGTGGGCAACATGCATGAGCCTAGCAACTGCTCAATTAAGTGACCGCCAGCTAGAGAACCTCTCAAAATGAATGGGGTCGAGTTTTCCACTGGTAACCCTGTTGAGATGACAAGTGATCTGTGGTCGGATGTCAGAGTCAGAGCTCGGATCAACCAAGTCAAAGGAAATAAATGCGGGTTCAACTTCAGCTGACGTCAACAGAAACGGTGGTCCACACTGCAATGAGGTGTGATTTAAGCTGCCTGCTGGGACTGATCGTGAACCATGGTCAGTGGGATTTTGGCCGGAGGGCACGTACTTCCATTGCTTAGGGCTTGTTGACCTCTTAATGCACTGCACCCTGTTGCTCATGTAGACATCTTGACATCGTCTTGACTCATTGTAGATGTAGCCTAGGACCACTTTACTATTCGAGTAGAAGGTCACGGCTTCAAAGATGGTGTCCATCTCATTCACAATGGTGTCTGCAATCTCTACACCCAGGCCCGCAGCACACAGCTCAAGCCTTGGAACTGTTATTTCTGGATGTGGAGCAAGCTTTGCTTTACAGAATATGAAGCCAACCCCCACCTTCCTGTCTTTGTCTGTTGTTCTCACATAGGCAACTGCAGCTATGGCAGTGGTGGAAGTGTCACAGAATACACACAGCTCCTTACTACTTGTTTGGCAGAGAGAGATGGAGGTGTATTGGTGCGGAATCTTAAGCTGTTCAAGCTCCTTCAAAGAATCCCTCCATAGCGTCCATTCTCTGTACTTTTCCACAGGGAGTGGGGCATCCCAGTCACATGACTGTGTGGTGAGCTTCCTCAGTATGGATCTACCTTGAATGCTTACAGGGGCAGCAAACCCTAATGGGTCGCACAGACTGTTTACTGTTGATAGGACCCCACGTCTTGTGTAAGGCTTCTCTGCATCAACAACTTGGAAGGAGAACACATCTTCTGAAATGTCCCAGCTCACCCCTAAACTTCTCTGCATGGGAGGGGGGACTGTACTGAGATCCAGATCTTTCATCCCCTTAGCCAGATCTTCAGAAGGGAAAGCCTCATCACAGCCACCCTGTTCGACAAGATCTTGTGAAGCCAGAGGTTGGAGAGGGCCAGCATGTCTTGAGCATTGTGAAGAAGAGTGATGGCTTCCTCTTCTGAAGGGACAGACAGAAGACCATCATCCACATAAAATTCCTCTCAACAAACAGCCTTGCCTCTATGCCGTACTCCCTCTCTCCCTCTGCAGCAGCTCTTCAGAACCCGTATGTGGTGTTTCCGAAGACGTGCACACACATCCTGAACTCAATGACATCGTCATTCAGGTCATTATTGCGATGCCAGAGGAAGCACAGAAAGTTCGGATGGTACAACAAAGCAATGGAACATCTGCTGGATGTCATTCGTCGCCACCACTGGCTCCGTCCTAAACTGCAGCAGTACCCCAAGTAAACCGTTGTTCATGTTTGGGCCCGTGAAGAGGATGTCGTTGAGAGATACACATTGGTGTTGCGTGCTGGAGTCGAATACCACCCTCACCTGTCCAGGCTTCTGAGGATGATATACCCCAAAGAACGGTAGATACTAGCACTCCTCATCTGGTGGTAAGGGTGGTGCCACTTCAGCATGTCCATTCTCAAAGAGCTTGCTCATGAACTCTCTGGGTATTTCCTGAGTGTCTTGGTGACTGTATCGAGATGGGTCTGTGCCTGCTCACGGTTGTTTGGCAGACGCTGGCATGGGCTGCAGAAAGGAAGTGGAGCCTGCCAGCTGTTATCATCACTCTGTTTCAGTTCCTCCTCCATAATCCTCAGGAAGCCAAGATCCTCCATATAAGGCCCTGTCTTCTCATCATACTTTGTGTGTCACGTTTTGTCACCTGGAAAGTATGACTGTTTTGAGACTGAAGGATTCTGGAAGTGGCAAGCGTGGTTGAGCTTTTCTTTGATTGCAATCTTGTTTAAGCAGGGACACAGAATGCTGGGGCGTCCATTCTCAAGAACATAGGTTCTATAGGTGTTCACAGACGATGGCACGTGTGCACCGTTAATACACACATCCCCTTCTATCACCCAGGTGAGGGCTAATCGTTGGGCAAAAGGAGCATGTGTGGGGCCATTGTGCCATTCAAGGACCTTGTGGACCTGAATAATCTCTCTCCCTAAAAGAAGTAAGATCTCAGGGTTAGGGTCAAGAGGAGGTATTTTGGTGGTTAGGGACTTCAGGTGTGGATAGTGCCTCACAGCAGCTGGCATGGGAATCTCTGACCTATTGTCAGGAAGTTGATCACACTCGATAAGTGTAGGCAGAGCTAGACTGGTCTTTTCATCAGCCGACTCCACGATGAACCCCCTTGCTCTTCAGCCTGCAGCGACTGACACACCTGCACAGTGTGTAGGGAGAAGTTTTGTCGGTTATGTTTAACATATCAAAGAATGATGACCTTGCCAGTGACCTATTGCTCTGGTCGTCTAGGATGGCGTATGCTCTTGTCTTCTTCTCGGGTTGGTCTTTAGGATATACATAGACCAGACAGATTTTGGCACAGGACCTGGTTACCACGCTGTCTCCACAGACCTCCAAGCAACTATATCAGGAGAAGATTCTTCTCCCTCCCCGCCATGTTCTACAGAGGCATTTGCTTTGTTGACCATGGTGCGGGACCGGCATTAAGGGCTGCAATGTGTTTATCGCTGTTGCATTCAGAGCACTGGATGATCGCCTTGCAATCCTGCTCTGGATCGTCTGCGCGCCCGTTAGATTTCATATAGGCATACTGTTCTTGAACATATTTTCCAGTTCTCTCAGCTGAACGATAAGATGAGCCTCGGTCAACATCGTGAACCCCCGTGAGCCCCCCCATGGCTGCCAGATTCACTGCCGATTCCAACACATTGGCTTCAGCACAAGCCATGTCGGCCTCTTTTTCTTGCTGTATGACTTTCAGTTGAGCCTTTTTTACTTTAACATCGATCTCCCTTTGTGCATGTAACGCTCTCGCCTGTGCTGCTTCCGCCTTAACTCGTGTTTCCAATGCAGCAAAGCTAGCTGCAGATCTCAGGGGTGCCTCGACAATTTCAATGTTTTAGATGAATGTGAACACTCTGATCTCATTTCATAATCCTTTTCTTCTTTTGCTGACATTTTGAAACTCGTAGGTGTAGAACAGGCTGAATATTTTATTCGCCGCGGTAGAAATCACTGTTCAGTGCGTCTTTTTACTGTTCTGCCCTCATTAAAGAGTCCCTCTTCTTCAACTAGACACACAGATGACTCCCGTCACACACTGGTCAGATTTGGTAGATTTATTCAAACTGACAGTATGTAAATAGGTGTAAAACTGAAATGAAGAAACAAATAAAACGCATATTCCGCATAAAATATGTAATTACAACACATCTAACACAGATCCCCAAGCATAGAGCTCACAACTAGCCTAGGAAGCTAGTACATTAGCTAGCCGGAAATGTAATAGCATATCGAAGATTAATAATAGTTATATTATTAATAGATTAATACTTCTATAAATTTACAACAATATTCAGGAATATACACATTAATATGTGTAAATATTTAAATATTTACATTCACAACATCCTTCATAATTACTAACACACAATGCTTCTTTAAGTGATTTCAAAGGAGGACGGATTAAGATGTAGCTGCTGCTCACACTACCATGCCCTTACTGATCTGACTGACGACAAAGGGTTCAAGGTCACTAAGGCATCTAGTGGCCACCTAGTGGCAGGAGAACGAAACAGCACACTAATCACTCTTGAATGAACAAGAAGATATTTAATGTTCAAATGTATAAACTTTATTGTTTTTCATAAACAACAAATAAATCACTGATTTTGAATTTGATGCCTGCAACATGTTCTGAAAAAGTTGTGACAGGGGCAACAAAACACTGGGAAAGTTGAAGAATGCTCACAAAATACCTGTTTGGAACATTCCACAGGTGAACAGGTTAATTGGGAACAGGTGAATGACATTATTGGGTATAAAAGGAGCATCCCTGAAATGCTAAGTCATTCACAAGCAAGGATGGGGTGAGGTTCACCACTTATAATCCAACAGTTTAAGAACAAGGAATTTAGGCATTTTATTATCTACAGTCCATAATATCAGATAATTCAGAGAATCTGGAGAAATCTGCACAAGTAGACTCCAAGACCAAAAACCAAATTGAATGCCCATGACCTTTAATCCCTCAGATGACACTGCATTGTAAACCAAAATCTCTGTAACTGATATTACCACATGGGCTCTGGAACACTTTAGAAAACCATTGTCAGTGAACACATTTCATCGCTCCATCAAGTGCAAGTTGAAACTCTACCATGTAAAGTGAAAGCCATATATCAACACTACACAGAAACGACACCAGCTTCTCTTGGCCCAAGCACATCTGGTGGTGGACTGATGCAAAATGGAAAAGTGTCCTGTGGTCTGACGAGTCCATATTTTAAATTGTTTTTGGAAATCATGGACGTCATGTCCTCCAGGCCACAGAGGAAAAGGACCGTCTATTTCACAATGTTAAAACAAAAAAGAGCTTGAAATATATCCCTTTAAATGTAATAAATATAAAATGACAGCTTAACTTGAATTAAATTGTGACATTAAGAACTTTTCACAATATTCCTGTCTTCAACTCCATAATGATTGGTATTGGAAGGTGTTTGAATTACATCTTAAATGAATAGACCGCTATCCACTACCAGTCTTCATACTTGTACTATTTTTGAATATAATGGATGACCTACAAATGGTCATATAAAAACATCCGCTGTGCCTCAGCATCGCTTTTGAAGTTTTATGGACAGTAGTAAATAAAAAAATAGAGTAGCTTTCATTTTAAACTAAAGAAGACTAAAACATCTAAAATATACTGAACATCATGAATAATCTAAAAAATGTTATTTTCTGGGGCGATCATCAGAGATTTGGATATTTTTATAAACCAGCCCTGACTTGTACTTCTCAACAACTTTGTCCCTGACATGTCTGGAGATATCCTTGGTCTTCATGGTGTTGTTTGGTTAGTGGTGCCTCTTGTTTAATGGTGTTGCAGCCTCTGGGGTCCTTCAGAAATGTGTGTATATACTGATACATCTTGTGACACTTAGATTGCACACAGGTGGACTTAATTTCCCCAGGAGGTTAATTAGTTGCACCAGAACTACTTAAGGGCTTCATAGCAAAGGGGGTGAATACATATGCACTTGCCAATTTTCAGTTTTTTATTTCCAAATATTTTTTATATATACTTTTTCTCAATTCACTTCACCAACTTAGAGTATTTTGTGCAGATGCATTATGTACAATTCAGATTACAAAAAATTAAATACATGTTGTAATGTAAAACCACTGGTATATATTAACATACACAGTTCTAAAAATCTGTTGTTTACACAGTGTTCATGAATCTGGCAGAAAATTTTCTGGAAGGTCCATTCTTCCAATAATTTACTGTAATTTACTCATACTTTGCTCAGATTTCATGAATGAGGCCCAATGATTACTAAGTGAACCTAAAGTACCAATTGTATGGAAGTGATTTGTTGTCTCAATAGCCAAATGTGTGAATTTCATTAAGGTATATTAGATAATTTATATTTCATTCTTGGTAGAGCTGCACCCGATGGCCACCTATTACTATGGATGGAGCAATTTGTAAAGATATCCCATACTACAGGAGAAAGAACTACACCTTTAAGCTTATGTAAGTGTGTTGAGTATCTTGATGGCTATTTTCCAGTTAAGACAAGTACAAGAAATGCATCAGAATGTTATTTTTGATGTCAAGACATAAGTGTAAATGAAACCTAGTATGTGATAGACACTACATACATAGTGCTGTATCTTTTTATCATTGGAGATTGCCATAGCCAAACACAATTCACTTAATTTTAGATTAAGCAATTCAGCATCATGATCCAGATGGTATTGACATGAAGAAAGTGAAGATGTAACTTAATTGTTGTTTTCCCTGGTTTTAGTTTGAATGATGGTAGTCAGTACCTGTTTGCCACCTCTTCACAAGAGGAACAGCAGAAGTGGTTGGAGGAGCTACAGATCTGTACGGAACAGAGAAGCTCATCAAATAATGCTGGGTAAATAAGCAAACATGTTATTCGTAGATAGATTCTCTATTTAGTATGTGTCGATACTGACATTTATATTTGCTAAGTAACTAACTAGGGAACAGCAAAGCACTTTTGTTTGTCAGTCTGAATAAGCACATCTGCTAAATGCCTTGAATTTAAACATATATTTGTACATTCCATACTGAATTTGTGATTGCTCATGTCAGGTGCTGGCTTTAAAACTAGGGCCAAACCAATATATTTACTAACCAGTGATATCAGCCAGTATTACATTTATGTGGGTTCACTGGCATTAAAGATCTGTCTATCTGCCAAATTCTGCAAATTAAGTACAGTGTATGTACCCATGCTGTAAAAAAAAAAAAACATTAGGGCAAGGCTAAACTTGGTGAGAGAACACCTACACAAAGACCTGGACTTCTAGAACAATGTGGATAAAATGGATAATCCAAAGCTGAATTTTTTTGAGCACAGTAAAAAATGATATATGTTTGGCGCAAACCAAACAGCAACTGAGCACAAGAACCTCATACCAATTGTGAACCGTGAGCATGGACTTGTAATGGTTTGGGCATCTTAGCTGCTGCACAATCTGGAGAGCCCTACAAAGTGGAAACAACTATGAAATCTTTATTGTATCAGTGGGGGCTTGAGGAAAATGTAAGACTGAAACTGAAACTGAGGCTGAAACATCACATTCTGATTCTGCATGGAAGAGTGAGCAACAGTTGATGTCAGAGACTGGTAGACTAAGGGAGGAAATACAGTCTATTAGGGCATAGGATATCTTAACTTTTTCCTTATAGTTTTTCCTTTTTTAGAATGAGAACTGAAGAAAATGAAGAGACAAAAGAGCAGCAGGGATCAACATCAGTGGACACATCTGACACATCAGTCTCCATTACAAAGCTAATGTTGAAAAAGGCTGAGGAACGTAAGGAAGTCTGTGAGTACTAATGCATCTCATTAGTGAGTACTAATTGGTCTTATCATTGGTAGGGACACTCATTCGTAACTCTCCCCAACACCACCGCATTGTACAGTCAAAACCAGTAAATATGAAGGATGTATAACCACTGCAAAAAATGTATTGTCCTAAAAATATTATATTATTGATAATATTGATTATTTCATTCAATACAACCATAAAAATACAAATTTGATTGTCAACCACAGCAGACTGTTTGACCTGCAACCAGTCTGTGCAGTGAACACACATACACACTAGTTCACACATGTTCAGTAGGGCAGTGAAAGTTTACATTGGTATTTAGGCAATTGGTGATTTATCACATTGTAAAAAAAAAAACATTTGTATTTATAAGGCTGAAGTCACTCACCACCTTTTTTTACTGGACTCTTTCCTTCCATCTTAAATGGTGCAGGAGCCACCGGTGCCAAAATATAACTGTGGCTCTATTTTTAGGTGAAATATCAGCTTCATGCTACAAGATAAGTGTATGGCAAACTTTATGCATTGTTCATTGTTTTTTTTTTTT
The DNA here is from genome assembly GCA_034509495.1 of Acestrorhynchus altus. Classification (NCBI taxonomy): domain Eukaryota; kingdom Metazoa; phylum Chordata; class Actinopteri; order Characiformes; family Acestrorhynchidae; genus Acestrorhynchus; species Acestrorhynchus altus. The sequence goes on from CM067513.1 coordinate 21,865,714, forward strand.
TGTTTTTTTTTTTAAATAAAACACGTGCCTGAACATGGCGTTGTAGATGTAGCCTCAGATAGGGTACATTGGAATTTTTTCCTTCCAAAATATTGGTATGGGCAAATTTGTTTGTTTGTTTGTTTGTTTTGGTAAACTGTCATATATTTTACATTCATTTAATATTGGTGCTTTTGTTGTATTTTATTAGTGTGGTTTACAGCTCTTAAAAATCAGGAACAAAAAAATTCTCAAATTAACAGAATGTCAAGTTTGAGTAAATTACTAGTGCTATATGAAAATATACAGATGCAGGGACAAAATCAATAAGATATGTCCCTTTACATGTAATATATAAAATATATACTGTTTACCTTTTGAAACTGATGAACTCACAATGTTCTATTTTTTAGATATACTAGTGTGTGTGTGTGTGTGTGTGTGTGTGTGTGTGTGTGTGTTTGTGTTTGTTTGTATTCATTTCTAACTTCTGAACTGACAATAGATCCTTCAGAGAGTTTTGAAATGGAGAGGGGGCCACCTCCCAAACCACCGCACACATATTACAATTTACACCGCTATCCAGATGGAGGAGAGAGCAGTGACTCAGGTGATATCAATAGTGGGTATTTTAATCTTAATTGCATTGTCTCCACACCTGTATTCAGAAGAACTAAAACTTGTACTGTTTTGTTGATTTACAGGGTCTTTAGGAAGTTTTCCGACGAACCTATCTCCCTCCTTCCTCCCAACCCGGCCCCCACTGAGCCAGCAACAGAATGCAAACAAGGAAAAGGGCAAAAACAAAAGTGTCTTCAAGAAGCTTTTCAAAAAGTGATTTGTGAAGCAAAACTTTCTGTCTGCAAAATCATTCTGTGACTGCTATTCCTCAAATGTTATCCTAAAATCAATATATACAGTGTAAAATCACTAGTCAGAATGTCTTACAATAAATCACTTCAAAGCTGTTATATTTGTTATAAATGAACTTACACATTGTGCAGACTGGATAATGAAAAGTACACATGCTTAATTCTGTAATGTTATACTGAACAAAATGTGCTAATTATGAAATTTATTTTCGCATTAAATATAAATGAATGTATTGTCTCTCTTCTTCTTATTATTATTTTTATTATTATTATTGTTATTATTATTATTATTATTATTATTATTATTATTATTACCATAATTTTTCTATGTTCGCTGAATTTCTCTGTGGATAAAGCTCTTATATTTCTTATTATACTCTCTCCACAAATCTAAATTACTTTCATGTTGGTAATCTTTTAGCTACTCTGTAAGTTATACGATTCCCATTTTACTTTTCATTTTAGATCTGTACAAAATAATCTCAGCGAGACGATCATGAAATGGATCAGGAGTGATGTGTGTGCTTTTGGAGAAGATTATGAACAGTAATGAATCAGTGAACTTTAACAGCTGTGTGAAGTTTTATGGAAAACACCACCGCACGGTGGCGCCACAGACTGAACAAGACAACTGTCCTTCAGTGAGTGATTTAAGTTTTCAGAAGCTTATCAGCGCTGACTTCTGCCGCTGTATCTGCTGAACAGTGGTGCTCTTTGTAATATAAATAGTTATTTTCCAGAATTCACTCAGACCGCAGGGTTCAGTGGTAACAGCTGACAAACACATTTCAGAAATTCAGTCCGAAGCAGAGATCACTGTGATTGCCAGCTGTTAGAGACATTTTTACCCAAACTAACATTTCATCAGGAGTGATTATATATACATTATATATGAACAGGTGAATGCATCAAAATCATGAATCAAAGCATGCAGCTAAATTATGCGCAGTCCTTTTTTTGCAAAGCTTGTAAATAATTTAATCGCAAATATACTGTTATATTATTTTACATGTTATATTATTGTCATAATTATAATTTCTTATTGTCGCAATGTTGGTTAATTTCACGTTTTCACGCTTTTTAACGTCCTGCTGAATGTTTTGGGCTTTTGCGGATGATGGTAGTTGTGTATTTATAAATCCTGATTAAACACGTCTTCATTTGTCTATTTGTCTCTCGTTTCTCGTCCCGGACAGTAAGAGGACGGCGGACCACTGTTTGTCTGCTGATGGTGAAGTTAGTGGTTCACCGGCGGCTGAACAGACCATTCAACAAAAAGCCATTTTTATCACTCATTTTCCACTTTGTTCACGTTTATCTTTCTTTCATTATCGGGTGTAAAACAGTTCAGTCAGTATTCCTGTCCAGCACAGCCTCACCAACGTTTACAAAAACATCTTATTTTTATCCTCGCAGTCTGTAATATGTTTCTGTTTATTTTCTAAAATAAAAGTCTCTGCGCATTTAAAATATTTTTAAGAGATTAAAACTAGATGTGGATAATATTGTAGTGGTCCGAGGGGGGGAACAGCAGAGGCAAACAGTGGGTGGGTTTTCGATCTGAACCAAACCCCCGACAGCAAACATATATCGGTACGCAGGCAGGATGTCTGTTGTCGAGAAGGCAGGCAGACCGATAAGCAGACTGTTTATATCGAATGAAATGTCAGAGACTTTAGGTTAAGGTTAAGGCTTCCTGAATCGTGGTCGGAAAATCGAATGTGAGATGTTTGGTTTTTGAATATCCTTCTAATAATGTGAATCTCTTTATTTCTGAAAGTAAGTGCATCGTGAATTAAAAAGACTTCCATATAAAAACTAATCTGAAGAATCAGAATCGTGCGTGTATCTGTTAACCAAGCTAGAAACTAATTTGCTGCTCGGAATTTATTACCCATCAACGTGAATTTTATTGTTTGAATCTACATTTTTAAAAGACAAAAATCTGCAGAACACATTAAATAAAACAAAAGATAAATATCTATATTTTAATCGCCAGTTGAGTTCAGATTTTCTAGTTTTACGAAATTAGATCTTTTTTCTTATCTCACTTCAGAAGGCCTGAGACCTTCACTTTAATTTAAATATAACAAATTCGAAGCTCAAAAGGATTACATAATTACACTGCAGAGTATAATCCTCCCATCTCTTTAGCCCACCTCTCCCATTTCTTTGGGAGTCGGGCACTAGAATGCCTTAGCAGGGAAAGCAGGTGTATCAGATCAAAAACACGAAACAGCCGAGTTTTCTCCACAAGTACAGTGCCCTCTCTGTCCACTAGGAGGCGCTCTTACTGCACTTAGACTCAACCCTATTAAACGAACTCTGAAAGTTATTTGGTTTACTTCGCTTCACTACACCGATATCTGAGCATTTCACATTAATGCCATTCATTCCTCCAAACAGCACTAAAATGAAAGCAGAGCCTCTTTCTATTGTCTCAGTTAAAACATCACCACAATTAGTTATATGTCTCTGTTTGAAACAGCTGGATCATATGCATGCAAGCGCCTGGAATTGTACAATTAAAGACAGCATCTATCACTGCTGTCGCGGTGTCTTGAATTGTTCATCTACAAACCCGTTAACAGATGCTTATTTTAAAAGAGTGTTTTGTAAATCCAGACAAAATAAACAAAAGGATACCCGATTTTTCTGCGGTTAGCAGTAATCAATCTGAAGATGACACGTATATTAGTTTATAGATATTTAATTAGTAGTCTAATTATCGTAGGCCGTGTAGCAGTACGACAGACACTTTTCGTGACTATTAAAAATAAACGTTAACGTTGTAATTTCTCATACAATGTACTTTTTTAATTCTGTGGGAGAAATGTTGACTTGTTCGGAGTGTTTGAGCACGCAAACAGAAGTCTGGTAGAAGGAAAATTGTCAAATGCGTGCGTTTTCAGACCGCGGTCAATTACCTGGACGTGCTTAACACAGAGACTCAAACACGAGCAGACTGAAGGCGCTCACGCCTTCTCAGCAAATCCAGTTTCAAAAAAGAGGCTACACATCATTTTATTGTGCTTCTATTTTCCAGTCAGGAGAGGGTTTTTGTGTGTCTTGGGAGCAACATGTGGGCGAAGGAGTCACGATTGCTTTGCATTTATTTATTGGATATAAAGTTCGCAGAGTTCAGGGGTCAGAGAAAGATGATCTTCGTCTATTTTGAGTGACTGCTGATCTATTTTGGTGATGATGTTACACACGCATCTCGATTCAGTTACGCCTAGAAAAAATACAAGGATGGAAAATGAAGAAATACAGAGAGATTACAAACGCGCGTGATATCTGTCTATTTGTCTCTAAACGGTGAACACAATTCTGCAAAACTCTGTGCGCGACATATGTATATATATATATATATATATATTAAAATATAGTCATATGTCATATAGTCATTATTACTATTGCTATTGTTATTTATTCATGCCATGTATACACACACACACACACACACACACACACTATATATATATATATATATATATATATATATATATATATATATATATATATATATATATATATAGATAGATAGATGAAATATAGAAAGACAGAGAGAGAGAGAGAGAGAGAGAGAGAGACATTCTCTCCAGTTCGGTTACTCCGCTGAGGTTTGTTTGTTTGTGCGCGCGCGCTTCTTCTGTGTGGACAATTTTGCTGGCGTGCGCGACTGTGTGTGTGTGTGCGTGCGTGCGTGCGTGCGTGTACACGCGCGAGCGAGTTCTTGACGCGTTGCAGGGGGCTTCACTGCAAGAATAACAGACACACGTGCAAAACACACACACACACACACACACACACACACACACACACGGCGTTCTAATGGATTTTAAGTAAAAAAATATAACGCACGCATTAGTGCAATCGTTGGGTGTGTATTATGTGTAGGATTTGGAAGTGTAGTTATTTATTATTTATTCATTTGTATGTATTTGTTTTTAACATTAAATGAACGTTATGTCTCATTATTCACATTCATAAACTACAGGTGTACTCTGAAATTACAGGATTATTTAACAACCTACAGCAGGCGCCTTCACTGCCGTTTTACCTCTCCACATTTCACCTGACTGTAATCACACCCCGACTGAAGACAACCTCTCTGATGAGGGTGGTCGCCGACGGGGGTTCAGACACACCTGAAGTAAATGAGCACAACCCTAGGATTTTGTGGTCACAACAAACGTGCTAAATTTAGGCCTCTTGGAGTAAATCGTGCCTTACAGACTCACGTCCTTCCTTTTACACAAACATACAGGCAGAATTCACATTTCATTTCGACCTGTTCGCTTTTCTCTTACACTATAAGAGTCACACGTCTCATTATACACACGTGTTCATACAGACGCGTTCTTACAGACGTGTTTATACAGACGTGTTTATACAGGCGATGTTATAACATGAATTATAACAATGGCGTGTTAATTCACCAAACGCCACTATTTATTGGAAACACGCTGATGTCAAACAGTTTTACAGGCTAAAGTTAAACGCCATCCCTAACACACACACACACACACACACAGGTTGAGGATGCCAGATGCCAGGCGTTCACTTCTCAGAACACATTCAGATGCAAATTTAAAAATAGTTCCCCAGAGACGAAAAAATTTATTGTATTATGCGTGTGCATATGCATAATTATAAATGTCAGTCAAAACAACACATGCTCACACCGAGTCAGAAAATAAAGTCCGAAACAGGAAGTAGCATCTCCAGTTCGGTGAGGTTCAGATCTGAAACCTTTTACCCCCTACACCCTTCAAGCCCCCTCCGCATCACCACAACCTCCACCTCCTCTCGGTATGAAAGAAACTGACGTGAGGGTGGATCGGGTTTGTTGAAACAACGCTAAAATGATCCAAAAAAAGAGAAAAGAATTGAGTTTCCATCTCTTTATTTTCTTGGTGGGAACTCGCGGTCTCGCGGGCTCGCGCTCCTACGTCTCAATTCCAGGGAGCGCGCGTGCGCGATGGGCGCGGCGACTAGAAACCGCCCTCTGATTGGCTGCGGGAAGGGAGGACGCTTTAATACTTATTGCGGCCGTGGTTGGCTGTAGCCTGTAAAGGTTCAAGTCGGTTTTTTTTTTCTAGCTTTAGTGTCTGTGGCTCCGTAATTGTTAGCCTTCTTTGTCTCTTATAAACGCGTTTTTCAAGGAACATGGGGAAATAGTTTGTTGGGCCGTGTTTGTGTGCGTGTGTGTGTGTTGTGTGTGTGTGTGTGTGTGTGTGTGTTCTGGGCGGTTCCTCCTGTTCCCCGTGTCGAAAAGGTTGCCGGCGGTTAAGAGGTTCTGAAGTCCGACTGTGCGACTGGTTGTTGCTGTTCTACCTTTTTTCGTGTAATGTTGGATATGGGAGACCGGAAAGAAGTGAAAATGATTCCCAAATCGTCGTTCAGTATAAACAGTCTGGTGCCTGAAGCCGTCCAGAGTGATAATCACCACCGGGCTGGAGTCGAGGAGGAGGAGAAAGGTGTCTCTGTCAGGTCTGCAGGACGCCAAGTCGGAGAAACGCCTGTGCTAAAGTGAGCACCGGACTCGACGTGCGCGGACGAGGAGAAGCAGGAAGAGAAGAAGGACTCGAAGGAGGGCAGAAGGGGTGGCAAGACGGCGAGAAAAAGAACGGCAAGTACGAAGCCCCGTTCAGTTACAACGCGCTCATCGCAGTGGCCATCCGGCAAAGTCCGGAAGCGGCTCACGCTCAACGGCATCTACGAGTTCATCATGAAGAACTTCCCGTATTACCGCGAGAACAAGCAGGGCTGGCAAAACTCCATCCGCCACAACCTGAGCCTCAACAAATGCTTCGTCAAAGTGCCCCGGCACTACGACGACCCGGGCAAGGGCAGCTACTGGATGTCGACCCGTCCAGTGACGACGTGTTCATCGGCGGGACGACGGGCAAGCTGCGCCGGAGGTCCACCACGTCACGGGCCAAGTTGGCGTTCAAGCGAGGCGCGCGCCTCGTCCACCGGTCTCGTTCATGGATGAACTGCGGCTCTCTGCACTGGCCTGTCGCGCCTCTCTCTGCACCACCCGGCGGGGCGAGAGCAGCGCGCTCAGCTACAACGCTTTTATCATCAGCGTACCCCAGCCACCCAATGTCCTACAGCATGCTGACCCAGAACAACGAGCAACAATCGCCGTTCGCGCTCCAACGGTTTGACCAGTGGACAGACTGTAAACGAGGAGCTGCCCCTACGCCACGCGCACACCTCACAGCGGCCGCCCTGTACCTCTGTTCTGTGGACTCTCGGTGCCCCTGCTCGGGACGTACTCACCAACCCGTGCTCGAGTGAACCTGCTGGCCACGGTCAGACCGCTCGCCTTCCACACGTCCCGCACCCGTCCATGAGCTCGCAGTCCAGTGGGGCCATGAGCTCCCGGGCCGCGTCGTCCTCCTCGCCTCAAACGGCCTCCTCTCTGCCCTGTGACTCTTTACGGCCTTCTATCCCCAGTTTCACATCAGGACTGTCTGCCGGGACTCTCTGACTACTTCACACACATCAAAACCAGAGTTCAACGTCTAACCCCTTATACACTAACTAAACATCCACAGACTGTAAGTGAACATTCTGCACCCATTCACACTGTAATATATATAAAATATAGAAAAAGGAAAAAAAATACTGGGAGAGAAAGGAACATGCAAGCAGCCGAACTCCAGGTATTTTGTATTAATTTCTTCAATTCTCCTACTTTATTTCTGTACACAAACGTTAAGTGTCGAGGAACTGTTTTTTATGATTTCCACTGTCAGCAACGTGCAATGTGATAAGATTTTTAAAAAAGAGGGTAAAGAGTAGCGCTTTTTTTTCAAAGGCAGTAAAAATTACATTAGAATGTGTATTTAAATAGTGGTTGCAGATATGTCTAATTTTAAATGTAAAAAAATATCTAAACCATCGCATCGACACCACCAGTCCTCGACGATATTATCGTATCATGAACACACTGGTGGAGTGTGATTTTACAAATTAACACAGAAACTATTTTCTTTCTTTTTTTTCTTTTTTTAATAAATGTGCTCTATAAGTGCAGAATACCGTTCAGACCCATGGCTCCTTGTTATTTTGTCAGTTTCATAGATTATTATTAATAGATAATTGCACCCAGAATGCGTTCGTTTACGATCTTTTAAAAGTACAGTTTCTTTATTGACCAAAGAATGTGTATCAAACACATTTGTTTGAATATTCACCATCAGACAGACGGTTTTGAAGGGAACAGACTGAATGCTTTTAGCTTGTGTTTTGCATAATTAGGCTCCTGTGTGTGGTCTGCAGGTCCCATTTCTCTCTTTTTTGTAATAAATAAAATGTCAAGTCCTGTTGTAATTATAGGTTAACTTTGCGAAGTGTAACCGTGTTGAGTAAATGCCTCATAAAAAATGAGTGAATGTTTATGTCGTCTTTAAATTCATGGTTGTGATTTTGTGGTCTTATGCCGTGTTTGTAAAGCAAACTATTGTCGAACAAAAATAAAAATAATAGGTTTTCGTTCATTGATCAGGAACATTTTGTCTTCTTTGCAGACTCGCAGAAATTTTAGTTACATTTTAAAACGTCGAATTCAGTGTTTGTTGTTTTGCTGATGTGTTTTTGACATTTAAGCGACAGTTTGCGGGCCCTGATTTGGTGGAGGTCTACCAAAATCTTACGATTTGGCCGCCATAAATGCGTCTTATGCCATTTTCTGGAACATCAGGGAAGAGAAATGTGAAATTTGCCATCATCCGAGTTTCATTGTCACAGGCTACCTCCTTATCACATGATTACAGATGTCTGCTGTTAGGTCATTTCTGCCGTGCAGTCCTTCTTTGGTGTAAATATATTCCAATTTTCCTCGTAATTTTTGCCACTCTTATGTTGGTCAGATCTTCAGCCTGTAGGCCCAGTGGTAACACTCACCACCGTGTCTTGTTTTCCTGTAGACAATGGAGTCGTTAGTTGCAATGAAACGGAGCAAGAACCGAGCTTTCAGCACTTTAAGTCCAGTAATTTGTTCATTTCTTAAAGAGGCATCGTGTTAAATGTGGCTGGCTGTAATGCAATAACCTCACTACTTTTCACAAAAGGCCCGTGGAACCCAATATCTGCTTGCAAGATGTTATCACTCAAATGTTAAACAGGGTATTTGACCACTGAGAAGAACAAAGAGTGAGGCAGTAGGGGATAAATTTGAAGACAATATTTTCTGAAGGCAGTTTCACCAGAAATATTTATAGGAGTTAATCTTGCCAGACTCAGAAACTAAAATACAAACAGGCCTAATCTTCGAGGTCATAGCCCCTTCACACTCACCTCATATTATTATTATTATTATTGTGTTATTATTATTATTATTATTATTGTTGTTGTTATTTGTTGTCATATGTTGTTATTATACATTACGGATAGAATCTGAAATTAATTTAAACAAAAATAGAAATCAATGTATAGATTTGTCAGAGAATTTATTGGCGTTAGTGTTGATCTTTTTCTTAATTAGAGTGGCTGCATTAGTTGTTTAGTTTTGTTAGCTACACCTTGGCTCTGCGGTGAACGCTCCTTGTATGTTAGAAAAACAGCCAATAGCATAGCTAGGAGGAGCGGGCCGTTTCCTTAAGGGCTCAACAGAACCTACATGAATGTAAAGCCCGCCGAGTGCTGATGCTGGAGCAGAGATGGCAGCGCTGTGTGCTCTGCGTTTTAATTAGCCTCTGCTTCTCTGTGTACAGCAACAAGCAATCAATATTACCTGAACACAGAACCTCGATCACACTCAGACAAAGAAAAGCATTGCTGGAGATATCAATTTGCAACACAGGAAAACCTGGCCTGTTCTATATAGTATTAATTAATTTATATTACTAACATGTATTGTGTACTATAATATATGCTGTAACAACAACAACAATAATAGTAATAATAATAATAATAATAACAATAATAATAACAAACAATTTAATAATAATGATAATAACAATATTATTATTGTACTGTTATTATTTTATTTATTAATGTATTATTATTATTTAATCTATCAAATGTGCAAGTTATAAGCCAAGACAGTCCAATAAACACACACACACAACACACACACACACACACACACACACATATATATATATATATATATATATATATATATATATATATATATATATATATATATATACTGGGTTTTCGTTTTTTGGAGCAGGGATGTAGCTTATTGTGGCAGATTAAATGAGATACAGTCATTGATATTGAATATATTAGTCACTTAAGTTAACTACATGTATGTTGACTGTATACTGAACACTACTCTAGTTCTGACAAGACATCTGACATCTGTTTTATACAGTATAATACAATATGTTCTTTACAATGTAACGACCCTCTGATACAGACTGTTAAATTCTGCGTATTGATTCATTTGATAAATAGGAATTTGGGGTCTATATGTCTTGTCGGATATTCACCGTTATGCAACATATAAAAAATCTACAGGGAAACAAACGTAGATGTAAACATGTTTCTGCATATTTTAGATTCAAATCCAATTTATTTTCTTTTTTATTAAAACGTATTTGATATAACATTGCATTTTGCACACGCTACATTTCTGCAATGTGTAAATTAAGCTAAGACAATCATTTTTAGCTAGAAATGTGAAGAATGTGAAGACGTTTACAGATGTGAACTTAGATATACCTCACAAACTCAACAGAGCGTAATTGTTTGGATTGCCCAAACACTTGCATAAAATTAAATAATTTATTAATTAATTAGTTCATTCATTCAGTTAACAGTTGACATTCTTGTGCGACCATCATGACCCATGAGGTTCAATCTAGGTCAAACAGAAATCCGCGCAGTTCTTCGTATTTATTTCTGTGGTGAATCATTACATTAATGCAGTGGAAATAAAGTACTCAGTTACTCAGTAACAGATCTATGAGTTCTATGTACCCAAGGCATCCCGTGCCCATGTGCACACCACACTGTCCTCCTCAGGATTGAGCACTATTTGAGTACGAGGTTCGGATATTACAGAAAATGCAGAAATACAACGTGTAACATTGTTCTTCAGCTACAGTCACCTGCATTTTTTCAAAGGGCAAGTAAAAAAACTTGTGTAAAATGATCAGTTCCACAGAGGGATATATATCAGTGTCGTTTATCCAAGTTGAGAACTTTTGTAAACCATTGAAATCCCTCTAAATGGTAAATGGCCGTTTCCTCTCTCAGTGTAATCTGAGCCGGGCAGAGTGAGGGCGCTAGAATAACGCAGAACTGCCCAAAGCCTCCTTCTCCACCACACACACGCACACACTCACACACACACACACACACACACGCGCGCGCGCGCAGTAGCTGCTGAAGTTGCTCTTACAGTCATATACACTGTGGAAAAACAAACATTTATTCATTAATATAGTGACTCTTGAAACAAAGAGACTGAGTCCATAGAAAAAATTGATTTGAATCAAATTGAAAATTTGATTCCCTAAAGAACTAGATTTGTGAAACAGATGTGTGAATAGTAAATCCATTAAAGAACAATATGTTTATGCAAAGATTATTTACCGTTTTAAAGACCATTCACATTCACAGATCACTTTGACTTATATGGTTCTTTATGTTTCCAACATTGTCTTTCTGTAGCATCGCTGAAAAAATGACTTGCAGCACCTTTTATTTAATAGCATCTGCTATTTACCGATTTTGAGTTTGTATGATTGTGGTAGGGTATCTCAGTCATACAACATCAACAACAACAACAATAGTAATAATAAGTACAATAATAATAATGTCATTATTGATATTATTCTTTTATTCATATTTTCTGACTATTGTTACTATTATTATCATTATTGTTGTTGTTATTTTTATATATTTAAAATAACAATATATATTTCCATAAAGCTGTAACATAGGACATAACTCATGTCGCTGGTAAAACGTATGTTGTGAATTATTGTGCATTAATACATTTCTAATTATTTATTTATATATAAATATTAAATGTATTATGTATGTTCATCGGTATAATCTCGGTTAAGATCACAATACTCAACCTGCAGTAAAGGTGTTCATTTTAGCAATCTGAGGAGCATCTAGATAATTCCGTATTGGTTGAAGATACGGAGTCTGATTGAGTTGTATTAAAGATTGAGTTGTATTTCTTTTGACCTGTTGAGTTAAACAGTTTATAGACTGACGCAGTGGAACTGTGTAAGTACAAAGTAGAGTCAGTGCAATTCTGAACTTCTCTCATTAAGCGCAATGGTCTCACATAGCTTTTCCTCAAGCTCCTAAAATAACACACAGGTTTAGGTGCATCCTTCATAAAAGCGTTATATATCTGAATTTACAATTAAATTACAGCTGTAATGACGAGTCTCCTGTTTGTGTGAGAAAAGCAGTACAGTGCTCATCAAAGTGCCTGGAAAAGAGGCTTGATCATAAAAAAAAACAACCAGTACAAAGCTCACCGAACGAATCTCGTTCTTTTAAAACCGGTTTTATGTGAAATTCGTTTATTTTGTTATTAAAATATCTGCAAGAGGTTTTGACCAAGTTTGTTGCAATGATTGAAACATAAGTTGTCTTATTATGAACATGTTATTTTAGGCTGTTACTACGTACAATACCACATACATCACAAGATAAATATCGCGCACGATTTCATCCTTCCTCTCTCTCTCTCTCTCTCTCTCTCTCTCTCTCTCTCTCTATCTATCTATCTATCTATCTATCTATCACACTGTTTTGCCCCCCCCCCTCTCTCTCTCTGATCTCGTATAGGAAAGCAGCCGTTCAGTGTCTCAGATTATAAAAATATCCGCCATCACTCTCAGACATGCCAATCACAACCCAGCCCTAACTCCTGACTCCAACCTAGCTCTGAGGCTCTGATGATGTGTAGCCCGTGGAGCAGGAGGCCTGGGGGTTAACTGCAGCACCCCCCACACCTGGGTTGTGAAGGCGAGTTTCTTTATCCACACAATGAATCATTGCTGTGTGCTATATTGTGTAAATGTGTGGGGTGTTTTTTTAAGCCAAGCACTGTTTAGTATTGACGACACTCAAAGACGTCAGCGCGTGTTGCCCACAATGTCCTATGTCTTTTATTGCTCTTACATCTTCTGTTTAATACTTCTCTGAAATAAAAAGCCGTTTGTCCAAACTTCATTCTGCACGTGGATATGCGTGACTTCTTAAACCCACCGAGAGAAAAACAGAGTCCATTTATACTGGAGTAGTAAGTTCAAGATTAACAATCAGTCAATCATTTAGTTATTTATTAAGTTATATTACATTAAGTAATTTATATTACTTAATGTAAGTTATATTATATTAAGTTATTTATTATTAGCTGTATCCTCGTCATTAGTCACATCTTCACTCAGTGTCTCGGCTCTGTATTGCTGCCTCTGGCATCTCTGTGGAGCTGCTCGTCTGAGGCAGTGAGCAGAATCACGGCTCTGCTGCTATCACATGTCACACTCCCAGCGCGGCTCGCCTCTCCGAAACGGGATCATCAGCAGCCCGACCCAGAAGCCTGACGACTGGGATGAATTCCCTCTAGTTTGCTCACAGCAAACTATTACTATCACAAGGCCTGTTTCTGATAATCATTTAATGCTCATCTGAACATCAGCGCGTGTAAATAAGGCAAACAGCCTCAGGTCTATTCTCTGAACAGGGATGTGGCTCTTTTATGTCGAGGTTAATATCGAACTGAATTTAAGCCGAAGACCGACCGGACACCCCAATTAAATAAAACAAAACTAATTCCATTACTGTTCAAAGTAACCCACTGGCTCAGTGACCGAGTGTGTGAGTTAAAAAAAATCACCCTACTTCTGAGACTCCATTAGTGAACACGGACGCCTCTGGAGATCATTTCATTCATTCATATCGCATTCAGAGTACGTTCATTAGCCACACTGTTATTAGAGTCTATCCTCTACTGGTGGTAGCACAAATAGCAGCAACATTATATGCACATGATTTAAGAAGAAAAACAAATTATTATTATTATTATTATTATTATTATTATTATTATTGTTGTTGTTGTTGTTGTTGTTGTTGTTGTTGTTGTGTATTAATTTGCTTATTTTGTTGTAATTATTTATTTGTTATTATTATTAGTATTATGCAATGACATATTGTTATTATTATTATTATTATTATTATTAGTAGTAGTAGTAGTAGTAGTAGTTGTAGTAGTATTGGGTTGCTGTTGAAAGGTATGTGAGCCTCGTGAAAAGATGTGAAAGCAAAAGCAAAAACTACATTAATAACACAAACTATGCGTACTTTATGTGTAATCTAGTCTGTATCAATAATGATGCTTTTTTTTTTTTTTTTTTTTCGTTTCACTTTGAACCCAAACTTTATTCTCCACAAATGTTGTTCAACATCATATTATCTTGTCTCTCTTATATAACATACAAGCTCACCCTCAGGCCCTTTATTTATCTCATTCCTCCACCCCACCCGCCGCCAAGACACCATCTCTTAAAAGCTGGACTACTTTCACCTGCTTTTTAGTCCCCCAGTAGAAGAATGGAGATATTTTTCCGATTCCGTACTGTTGGGGTGAGGTAGGTTGTCTGTCAGTGCAGTATAGGCGACAGTCTGTCTACAAGCCGTAAGCTGATCTGCAGAGTGCTGGAGGAAAACGGGCAAGATTCCTGGCCTGCAAGCCGAGATATTGATCTACCTCAGGCACCTAAACAAAGCCTCACCTGTTTCCCTTGTCTATACTTTATTTTATGCCGTCTAATGCTTGTTTTGTTTGACATTTCTTTTATTTCCACGGATCCGAGCTTTGATACACGTTTGGGGGGAGTGCTACATAAACACGGCGTTGTACCTGAACGTCCACATTCTCTGGAGCGGCATGCTGCCACCCCTTCCGAAAATAACACCCTTCTGTTGTCTTTACCATTCAGCTCGGCCGGGTAAATAAAAAGTTTTCATTCGGCCGGGGGCAGGGTCCAATAACACCCAACTCGAGATAAAAACTAATTACTCCCATTATGGTCCACCAGTCGACTTTTCATAAACACGAGTCCGCTAAAAGCTCCTGTATTATTTAGCGGCTCTAACTCCTTGAGCTCGCTTGTTCAACATATCAAGATTAGTTTCAGATCTTGTAGGGCTGTTCCCTTCCCCAGTGGTGGCGATGATTCCTCAATCCAGCGCTTTATCAGCCGTGTTCCCCACACAGGGCTGCTGACAGACAGCCAGCAGACAAGGCAGGGAAGGAAGGTGCCTTTTGCCAGAGAAGCTAATCATATATTCCTTTGTAAATTGTCAGAAGCCATTTCTACACGACATACTATTTGCAACGGTCTTAGAAATTAACAAGTGTTTTATCCTTGTGATATTTTTATCTTGTGGATTCAGTGAACCCACGAAGAAAACTGGGATATTTTAGCTTGACATTAACATCGATATTCCAGGTATACAGATATAATATTTATAGAAACGAAGAGCATTTCACAGAGTTGGACAGTAATTTAAGCACATATTGAATCCAATATTGCATGCTCACATGTGCACAAATGAAGGTGATTAATTTTCATACAAGAATAATGAAGACAATAGACCCACGACTGTTGTCCATAATTATCTAAATTAGACATTGGCCTCGATTTACTGCCTATATGTTCCACTTTTTTTTACAGCAGTCAGATAAAGACATTACAACTCAGCAAGCTGTTTCAAAGATGATAAAATAATTAAATCTTGTTCATGTCACACAAAATGATTTTTTATTTTCTATTTTTTATTATTTTATTTTTATTTTTTTTTACAGTGGGTGGTTCTTTAATAAACAATTTTTATCAATAACATGTTAGTATGAGGAAACTTTTATCAAAGAAGTTTGTTCATAAAACCCTGTGACACAGTTATTTGCAGCTGATGTGCAAATGTACTAAACCATATAGAACAGTCTCAAAGCCCACCATTACACCTGTACAAACTAACTGGAAATGAGCAATGTTGGGTAAATGGTGTTGGTGTTAGTCCAAAGAGGACAGGGGTTTGTCAGTGCATTAGCTTCTGAAGAGAAAATTACCAGCACATTTCAGGTGGACACAAATAAGTGCTTCAACTTGAATCTGTTCTCTCAACAAACAAGCCCAGTTTTTTTTTAATCTATCCACTAGTCCAACAACACCAGACAATGTATTAAAATTTCTACATGTATGCAAGGCTAGGTACCTGGAACTAAAAGCAAGTTTGTAAAAACACATTGGTGCACAAAATGACAAATTAACTTCAATTTAAGAAATAAAGCATGGACTAACTGGATGTTCAGGCATATGGATACAGAAGCTCTGAATCCAGAGGGAGCCAGTGTGTCTAGGTAGGATGGCTAGCTCGCAGCTAAATGGGCTACCAAGCACAAACCAGAGGCCGACAGGCCTCAGTCTCCCAATGGGGCACCAAAGAGAATGAATGGGCAACTAGAGGGTCCTGGTGTATAGAACTACCGTTGTGCACCTGAGCAAAGCACTTAACCCTAAGTTGAGTGCTGCATCATGTTACCTTGGTCCCCTTAACCCCTCCTCCATCCAGGGCACTACTGCAAAAAGAGGAACTGTTCTCTGGGAGTTTTCCCAGGTTATAGAAAGGTATTAGGGGTAAATGGGAAGGCAGGTTGGGTTGAAGTTGTGGAGCAGCAAAAATGGCTGACATTGAAGGGCCTAGTGCTTTGAAGCTGAGTAAATGAAGGAATGTGGACTGAAGAACATTTCTTTATGAGGTTGTTAAATACAAAGAAATGAGTGGCACATTCCCTTTTAAAGGGAAGCCATAAGGACATGCCTTTTGCTTTAAAAAGCTTTTCAGTGGGAATTTGTTTGAAGAACCATTTTTGGTAAATGACAAGTGTAAGTACAAAAAACCTTTAATGGTCTATGCTGGCTACATTTTTAAAGGGAAAAAAACATTAGTTTTAAGAATTTATGATCTTGGATGGTCTGAGATTTTATTGTATAAGTGTATGACCTGAAATTAGTTGCAATGTTTTGAACTTCCACTTAAAATACAAGTTCAACTAAGTATAATATTATAAATATAAGTTAAAAACTGAATGATCTTTAAATTGAGATTCGTTGAAAGTCTTCTTTCATAAAAGACAAGTATTCTATTCACGAAACAATGACAACTCAAATAACCATTTCAATGCTTAAACGCCAGGTTCAAATACAAGGAAAACCTCATGTGTATGTGGTTCTAACAAACATGGTTGTTCAGTTGTCAAAAATGTATAGAAGCCTAGGGCTTCATAGAATGTGGTTAGTAGACTCAAACACAAACCCCACTGACTGCAGGCACTGAAAACCCTACACAGGGTTGTTCATCTGGTAGGATGTGCACCTGGATTAGAGGCATGAAGAATGTGAACTTGCAAGTAAACATGGGTATTTTGATGATTGAAGTAGATATTCCAGAATTTCCCTGCAAAAAAGTGTGCAGGGGAAGAAAGCGTAAACCTCTCTGCAGTGTGGAGTCCTTGCCTTCTGGTTGCATGGAAGTGAGGGTGTCTGGGGTGCCCTCCTACTGACCTAAGCCCTGTCCTTCTAATGCTCAGTGCACAAGCCCATTACACACTGAATAGTTTTCACCATTCATCCCTGTCAGAGTGATTGCACTTCAAGGAGTGAAAGAGACAGGGAGGGAGAAAAAAGGAAACAGAGAGGGAATTGGAAGAGAGATTAGGTCACACTTGTTTGTTCAATTTGGTTGTATATGGTTGTGTAAGTATTTACGTTTGTTAAGGCTACACACAAATAAACAAGCAAGCATCAAGCAGTTACATTTGTCAATATTATGAATATCACCAGCCTTACACTATTTTCTTGCTTTATTCAGGTCACAGGAATTAATTCAATGTAATTTATTTTTATTTATTGAGTAGTAAAGTTTACCACCTCAGGCAGATGGTTGTACTTAACCAGGAGAATTATTCTTCAAAAAATAAAGAAAAAAGGTTTGTTGGACTTCAACTGCTTTGAACATGCTTTTTGAAATGCGTAGAAAATCCATAATATAAATCCTTAAATAAACGTAACAAACAGAAAAATAAGCTATTCTTTACAAAACATCTGCGTTTCAAATCCCCTCATGTATATATTTTAAATGGCATAATGGCATATGCGTTTTCCCCTCATGGATATATTTTAAATGGCACAAAACTGACTTAATGCCTTAATGCTTAATTTTCAGTATTTTGTTGTTGGAAATACACAAGACATTCAGAAGAGTTTATGTGCAATACCACAATAGTTATTGGATAAATGTTTTCAGTGATTTTTAATCTTCCAGCTGATGAAGGTCCGCGGTAAAACAAAGATCTCGTATTTTTGACCGCTAATAAAAAACTACGCTATCAGGTGAAGATAATTATTTAAATAAATGCAATTATCGCACTTTTTCGTTGGAATTCTGGACATCAACATCAATGTATATTTATATCCGAATGTATATAAACTTATTTTTTAATCTAATTTTTTGGGGGTTGACACTTTAACATCTATAACCTTCCATGAAGAGTTTTATAGAGCCGCTGTCCACAACGCCAACTCTTTATTCAGAGGGAAATGCAGTGTGTATTGTGTATGATGTCAAAGTTCAGAAGACTAACCTATTTTATTCGTTACGTATTCTACATCCATGCAGCTCCTATTATTGTCTACATTAAACTATTACGTATTTTAATCAGTTCTAAAACTGATTTACATTTTAAAGTACATCCTCTTTTTTTGCGCTGTTTACATCTACATTTGTTAAGTGACATTTCTATCTGCTCGGCATCTTCCTGAGCTCCAATAGCTTTAGTAAAACAACTATTTTATAATCACGTTTAATCATGCCAACGTTGCAAATCGTTTCTTCTCTTGCCTTGCTATTATGAACCATGTAGCATCTGTTTGTGTTGTTCCATCGTCACCATTCCTTTTCGGTGCCAAAAGGAGGATAGAGAGAGAGAGGGAGAGAGAGATGTGCATGAACCAAAAGAGAGAAATAACAGTCTTAAATTTGTCATTGTCTTCCTCCTGCATGTCTGGCAGTGTGTGCTGCAGTAGCCTGAATCCACCCCGTGATGCGCTCCTCACTCACGCTGAGAATGTTTACAGTCGTAATCAAGGTCCATGTAACTTGTTTGTGAAATGTTTTGCCTTTATGTTTTAGAGGTGCTATACAATTTGCAAATAGTAGGGCATGAAGTCACAGTTTGATTAAATTGCTGTCAGTATGAGAAAGAGAAAAAGAAAACAGAGGCATTGTGCAAAAAGACACTGAGAACACTATTTTGCAACCTTTTAGAACGTGTCGAAATCTTTCCCTTACGGTTCTATCATTTCTGCTGAACATGATTTACACACCTGCTTCTGGGTAATACTGATAATCAGATACAACGTTTGATAATCAATCGTTATTGGAGGTCTGTTTGTTTTCTCTTATACATAAAAAAGTGTGTTGTTTTCACGTTGAAAACGTTCGTAATCCTGCTGTAATTTATGTTAAGTAAACCGAACTTCGACAGAACAAGAATCATCATTTATGATATATTTGAAGTTCACAGTGTACTAAAAATGTATTGCAGCACGATTCATTTTTCATAAAGACACCACACCATGGATATGTGAAGTTTAAGGTAAACCATTCG
The DNA here is from genome assembly GCA_034509495.1 of Acestrorhynchus altus. Taxonomy (NCBI): domain Eukaryota; kingdom Metazoa; phylum Chordata; class Actinopteri; order Characiformes; family Acestrorhynchidae; genus Acestrorhynchus; species Acestrorhynchus altus. Next base: position 21,885,238 of record CM067513.1, read on the forward strand.
TTTCTATTTTTGTAAATATATTTGAATGCAGTGCGAAATCTCTGAGCTACTATTAGGACTCCTGGGTTATTCGCAATGTTTCCCAACAGTTCTCCCAGTTTGCTGACAAGTGAGACTGATGCCTAAATAGTATCTTTTCTGCATGTGTGTGTGTGTGTGTGTGTGTGTGTGTGTGTGTGTGTGTGTGTGTGTGTGTGTGCTGCAGTGTGTGAGCTCAAGGGAGCCCTTCACTGAGCCTGCTCCATTGCCACTGCCACATACAGAAGGGGAGACCCAAAGCATCAATGTTACAGCAGCTACTTTAATGAGAAAAAAAATCATGTGTTTATTTACCATGGTGGAAGCAAACATTGTGCGGGTGTGTGTGTGTGTGTGTGTGTGTGTGTGTGTGTGTGTGTGTGTGTGAGAGAGAGAGAGAGAGAGATAGAGAGAGAGAGAGAGAGAGATAGAGAGAGAGAGAGAGAGAGAGAGAGAGAGAGAGAGAGAGAGAACTCAGGGAGGGTTCATCTTTTTTGCACACCCAAAGGCTCAGCTCCCAGTGGACACATCTCCAGAGATGTCCGTTTCAAGGTGTCTTTTAGTGTATGTCTACCCTGAACAAAGTAAACAACACATGTCTCATTCGAGCACACAGAGGAATATCAGAGATACAGCCTCTCAATGAGATAATGAGAGGTTGTTCTGCGTTCTTGGTAAACACCATATGCCACAGAGGAAACAAGCGAAAAATGTAACTATTTTTATACGTAAACGTTAACGTTGGTTATTTAATTTAGCTGTCAATAAACAGTAAACATTAATGGTGTTTATTTTCTCTTGAACAACAATTCTCAAGTCCACATCTGCCGCTGCCCTAAACACTCGTGACACGAACCAATCTATTAGAGCCAGAGCTTGCACCACAGCTCTCCTACTCCCTGCGTTCTCACCTGAAAGAGCAACAAATAAGAAGCCCGTGCTGCGATGGCTTCAGAAAAATCTGAGAAAATAAAAGAATGCAGACGCCTGGCCTCTCCCAGCTGGGCGGACACGCGAAGCCCGAGCTGCCCCTGCCACCAATTTCACACACCAATTATCTACTTGGATTCATGGGAGTTGACTAAACAAACAGTAGCCCCGTCGCGCCGCTCTGCCTCTGTTAGTTGGGGGATCAATTCTTCATCGCAAAGCACCGTCGATGATTAGCCGTACAGTAACGCAAGACCCTATCGATCACAGGCTCGTGTCTTAAAACAAATCCATTTATGCACCTGTTTACTTATTTAGCACCGCTCTTAATTACCCCACCCGCGCAGTTTGGCACGTTGACCCACAGTTAGGCCCAAAGCTGTTTACAGCAATTATTATTCTCTCTCTCTCTCTCTCTCTCTCTCTCTCTCTCTCTCTCTCTCTCGCTCTCTCTCTTCTCAAACCACATCAGCAGACTGTCGCGGTCAGACCACAGTCAATTCCACGTGTGCAGCTATTAGGGCAGACATGGCTTCAGCGCCTGAAAGGGAAGAAAGGAAGAGAAGAAGAAGAAAGAAAAAAAATCAATGCCACCGTGATTAGACCGATGACAGCAAATTCACAGTTTCATCCAGGAGTGTTCAGACAGAGACGAGGTGTACGGCAAATAAGTCGCACTTGTCTGCACACAAAGGAAAAGTCCTCCCGTCTTTGTTTATAAGGTGCAAAGATTAGAAATGAACGTGGATGGGGTTGGTGGACTGGGGGCCGTCTGGGGACATATTCTGTCTGTTTTCCTTGTCAGCTTTTCATGAAAGGATATTTGCAGCAATTTTTCGGAGCAATTGTGTGGACAGGAGACAGCCACTCAATACAGTTGATATTAACCAACCGTCTTGCTTTCGACTTTCTTTACCCCTGACTCCCTCCATAAATAATCACCATACAATGAAAAGAGTGCCTACGCTGATCGAGTTCGTCTCTTGACCGCTCTGTCAATTCGACAATGAGCGATTCGATAAGAAGGCATTAACGTTATTTCTCCACCTGCCTTTGAACTAGTTTCGCTGCGATTGTGCTGTTTTTACAGCCTAAACAATTTCTTTTGCCACAACTCCCCAGACAGATGCGGGGGGTGGCCCTTTTGTGTACTAATTGCGGTCGTTTTCGTTTGTAGAACTTTTTGCTGGGGAAAAAAGAGGCCCCCTTAAAAACGAGCCTGGCCACGGAGCCCGAGATCAATCCGCCGTCCCCCGATGGATATTATTAAACAGCATGGGGCTCTGGGTTGAGGCGTGCGGCCTTCCGGGACTGCGCGAGACCCGGTGCCACTTTGCGCGCTGCAACAAGGCAATTCTTGACGCGCTTTTTTCTCCCCAACCTCAGCCAATCAGCGGCTCGCTTGTGACCGCAGCTGCCATGACAACGCACTCCTTTTATCCGCCGACCCTCAATCCTGCACTTACCCGGTTGTGGCTTCCACCGTGATTAGCGCCACTCGGGGAAACGAGGCACAGAGGCTTCCACTAAACAGGAGCGATGATCCACCGACCACTGGTTTCTTTACCTGAGACAAAAAAAGAAAACAAAAAAACCCCAGAAAATCAGAACCCAGCGCTGCGGATCCGCAAACCGTATACAAGTTTGACAACACACATCCATTTATGAAACAGTTACTTAAAATCAGATTCCAGTCAAACATGCCAATGAACTGGACGCGGTGTGTCAGTGAGAACATGACCAATGTAGTTCCCCGCAAAGCAAAGACGCGTCCTAATGCCAGGCTTTCTAAGCGTCTGTATGAACAAAGTTTAAACGACATTTTATCCAAATCTTTTTCAAGTCTTCCAATCTTTAACCATAAATACTCAAATACCATGGATGCTCTGAGCAACAATGTGGTGCCAAATACCGAATGAAATCAATGATGGTCCAAGTGCAGTTGTCGACAAATGACACTAGGAAAGATTGCAAGGTACTTGAGGTGGTTTGAAGACAATATCATAGACATAACAGACACCTTTATAATGATATACAACAGTACAAGGTTTCGATAAAATAATAAATAAAATGCCGGATGAAAGTCAAGTTTGAGCTCTGTCACTCTTTGATTTATTTTATACAAAATCTCGTTTTAAAATACACCCACCTCTCTTCTTCTTAAACCGTGAAGAGTAGGCCTGTAGTCGTGTCCACGACCTGGCATGAGTTAAAAAGACAAGTGTTAATGCGGGCTCATTGCGTGTTTACTTATTGAGAAAAACACATTACATTGCTATTATGACTGCCAATGGGTTCATCACTATCAGCATTAACCAACAACAACTGAAGAAGTCAAGTAGAACAACTGACAGCACCAGAGGAATCCGATTTGGCTGGCATGAATCGGTAAGTAAACGTCTATTAAATATAGATTTACTACGTACTATTAAGTAAAAAATAAGCTAGTTTGCTATGTATTAGTAATGTTTGTTTTTACTGTTGTCTTAGAGTCACTGGTAATTGTAGTTTATTTCATGATATTTGTCTGTTTAAAACTGACAATGAAGTCATTCCACGAGTACATCTATGATGTCTGTGTAATATTCTTATTACAGTTGGCTAACGTCTGCCAGCCGAGTCAAGGTGATTCAGTTCAGCATGTTTTAGGTGTTTTGTTGTTGCTCGGATAAAGTGTATTTTCAAAACATTCAAACATGGCAGCATATATACACAATCAGAAGCATAAATGTTAATATATATATATATATATATATATTTAAAAATAGATTTTCATAATCAAGCAGCAATTCTGATAACAAATAAATACTACATTTTATCTGGTAAAGGAAAGGGTTTCAGGTGCTGAAAGTAGCTGTGTATTGGGGACCACTTATGACACAGCATTAATCCAGCGAGTTGTTTTGTTGTACCGTGTATGTTCAGTTATACACTGATCCATCTTTGGGTTTTGGAAACAACCCATATTTGGTTGCGTTCAATCCAGCATTTAAAATTTGTATAACTTTAGAGGCTGATTTTTAGTGATGTTAGTTAACGTCACCACAAACCACGACTGAAACACAAAATGCCAAAGGTAAAAAAAAGATATTTCAAAACTGACTGGAATAGAAGTGAAATTTCACATGAAAATGAACTGTAAATGATTCAGAGGGTCAGTTAATATAACAGTAGTCTAATATGTAATTCAGTAATCAACTGTACTGGCTAATTTAGGTTAGAATTCACTCTGGTCTCAGCAGTTAAAACACTTTCGGAAAGCCTTTAAATATTACCATTATACACATTATGCAGTAAAATAAACCACAAGCAAAAATATATTTGCATATTGGGCGTTTCCTTCAGCTCCCTCACCTTCTCTTAGGTATTCAACTGTTTATTAGATTTGGCTGACTGGCCCCAGTGTTTCTGGCTGTAAGAACAAGTTACCTTTTTTGTTGTTGTGTTCATGCTGGCTGAGAACTGCAGCACAATAAGGATTAACTGGCAGAAAGAAAATTGGGCGTTTTTGTGCTCTAGTGGAAATCAAGTGGATTTTCCGAATGTGTATTTATTTGCTTTAACTAAAGTTTTTTAATAAACAAAACATCACACCTCTGTCTGACAACATTAATTTTAAGTAAAGATAACCTTCTCCGAATATGTAATGGTGAATTAGTCATATTCACTGATTAAGTAAATGAAGAATTGCTCATTACAATGACATTTGGAGGGGAATCTACCTAAAACAATTTAGGGGAAATATATAGCACTAAAAATGTGTGTGTGTGTGTGTGTGTGTGTGTGTGTGTGAGAGAGAGAGAGAGAGAGAGAGAGACAGAGAGAGAGAGAATGTTTCCCCCAGCACAAAGAGCATGCTTCTTTTGACGTGTCTTCTCTGTGTTTACTCAAAAATACAAAGAGTTTATTTTTGTTTAAAAGTATGAAAAAACCTGCCTACTGAAGTGTATTATAAATCTATTTAAGACAATCAAATAAAAAAATACATTCCTTAACCCCTTTAGACCTGAGTTATATTCCAGTGAGTGAAAAAAACGATAAGAATGCTGATTTGAGAATATCGGTGTGTAGTGCATTTAAAGGTTGGTGTTGTTCAGGCTCTGAAACGTTTCTAAAAATCCCTGCACAGACGATCACAGACTGTCTTTAGGTTAGTGCTATAGACGTCTGGACCGACAGACCGCAGAGGGGTCTGTCCGACATCACGTTTGTTGGATGTGACGATACCGCATTAGTTAGGCGTTAGGTGAACCGCATTCACACACCAACTGCCATGTGTTTAAATGCTTATATCACATCGGCTTTCTCATAGTCAGCAAATGTTTATTTTTCGTACGACACTTTATTTCTCCCGGATCCCTCAACTCTGCAATCAACAGAACAGGTGAGTGCATCTCCTGTCCCTGACACAGTTACCATGCTCCTCACGTGCGTGCTCACTCACTTGAGTGCATTCTCAGAGCTTTCACACACACACACACACACACACACACACACACACACACACACACACTCGCCTCATTATCTTAATCCGCCGCTTTCACCTGCGCCCAGCTCCGACAGGAACGCTCTCATATGTCAACCTGCTGGCCACAGCAAGCCGCCGCTGCACCACTAAAACCCGGTAAGCGATATCTCAGGGTGTCATGCTGAAAATTGGACTTGGATTTGAATGGAGACTCTCTGCACGGTGAGGAGCAGGCCACAGCAGACGACTTTATTCACAACAGATGTGTTCTAACAGACAGCCCCGGTGTGCCTGTGTGTTTTCAAACGAGTAATCTGTGTGTAGAAGAGACAAAGAATTAATCAAGAGTGTTTAGGGTTACTGAGGGGTCATTTGGCATTGACATGTGGAATGATGGTGCTTCATCCATGAGGTGGTCTACCTCACTAATGCTCTTGCCAATGAAAACAGTCAAGTCCTCACAGCAATTCTCCAAAAGTAAGTAGAGTAATTGTTTACTGAACAATATAAAGAAGTTTAAGCAACAAAAAACAAAAGAAGACAAAAAATTTTAATGCATTTGCTTTCAGAAGGAAGATTGTATGAGTTGACCCTTTTGTCTGTATACTGTAAACTTAAATCAGAATGCCTATAGAATTATATATATGCCTATATATAATGATTATAGGTAGTTATTAAACAAAAACAAAGAACTATATATATATATATATATATATATATATATATATATATATATATATATATATATATATTACTACTACTCACCTCTTTTATTTTCACATGTTCTTATTCTCTCTTTATATATGTATGCAAGACCACAGTTAATGGAAATGTTTGCATGTGTTTCCATGTCTCTGCCCCTGAAACACATATTAAAGAGTAATTAAGTGACCTTCAACATGACTCTTGACAGATTAATATGTACCTGACATTCTGGAGGTGTTGATACTGTAGAAGCTATAGTTCAGGTGACTCCTTTCCTGAAAGGATTATGACATATGTTTATGACAGCTGAACAAACTTTTCTAGGCAAAGCAAAGAAATAATTAGACCAAACATGCAGTGATGGCAAGTCATTGGAAGTTTTTGTTTTCCTCACCACCAGTAGCAGAAATGTCATTCAGAACATTCTGCTTGAATTAGTCAAACTAATATGTCAGATTCTAAAGAATTATCCTAAAGAATGTGTTTGATGCCTTCAAATATTATGGAAGAGAGTCAGTGTATGAACTGGTATGGCATATGGATGTTTCAGAACTGTGTGTGTCTTTGCACTCCAAACCTAAATAGGCACTGATTTTTTTTAAAGGAGGTCAGATTAACACAAGAAAAGCTGACATGCAGCTGCATATCTTCACTGCTTTTTGTTACATTATCCTTGTATGTTCTCCCATCTGAGAGTCAGTAGTTAAGTTCTACAATAGGCGTTTAAAAAAAGGTGAGAGAAAATATTGGTTAAAAAACTAAGTGAAATTAAACTGGGCACAGTTCACATCTGCATGTCACTGTATGAACACACACACACACACGCACACACACACACACACACACACACACACACACACACACACACACACACACACACACACACACACACACACACACACACACACACACACAATAGATTGATACTAAAGTGTTGGCTTGAGAATCAAGTGTTGGTTACAGAACACCTCCATTCATAGCAACAGCTGCTATGTGCACTTCACCATCACCTCCCATGCCATGCCAAGCACAACAGAGGTACAGCTATGCCATCAGGGGTGAAGGGTGCTAATTTTTGCTTTATTAGGTTCAAGCACAGCCCCATAATAAATGATAATAATATGGCTGTGGTTTCAAGCTTTGAAATTGCATGGTAAAATGGACCACACATGTTTAGCCATGCTAAATTTGAAGTCAAAACCACATTGCACCAAAAAGTAAACAATCAGTCCCACAAGTGTTTGAAAGAACAGTGAGTAACATAGATTATTAGCATTAGCTTGAGAAACGTTCACTACATCTGGTTGGTACTGTTACAATTCATATAATGGTAGTGACATTTTTTAAATTATGTTCATGTTAATATAGTTCTGATAATCTAAAAAAGAACAGGTCATACACAATACACATTTTATCATTTAAAATGACATCAAATATATTTTTAGTGTACTAAACAAGGCAAACAAAATGTATTGTTATCTTGCATTGTTATCTTGCAGAACTGAGGGCCTTAAAATAGGTCAAACTGCTCAGAAACTGCATGTGTGTATATTTGTGAAAAACAGGCATAGAGCTGAGTGTTACTGATATTATAATATTTTTAAAGTATGAATCATTGTTAAATAATGTTCCTAGGGACTGGTCCTCTGGTATATAGAAACGTTTTACAAACCCAAAATAACTTAATGTTGTAACAAGGTGAATCTTGTGTAGTATTATAAACAAAGCAAAAACAAACCAAATTTCTTGGAATGTGCAATATTTTTGTGTTCACTGCTCTTTCACAACCGTCTGAAGCACTTCACCAGCAACAAACATTCCAGTTAACCACCTGGTGAAGTATGTGTAAAGTGCACAAAATAGAAAATACATACATACATACATACATACATACATACATACATACATACATACATACATACATACATACACACATTAACTGCATGGAAACAGGGACACTCCTTTTTTTGGAACAGTATATTATCATGGATATAAAATTGGTTATCAGTTGGTTAAAGTCTAACTTTACATCACCAAGAGTTTTCAAGTCTAGATTGCCCAGCATTAAACAGAAATGTATCATAGTTAATTTATGTATGGTTTCTATATTCATTTCCTTGGATTTTTTTTGTCTTTTTGTTGCTTTAGAATTTACAAATAAACAACATAATGTCAAAATGAACCAGTGAATCAGTAGTCCAATCTACAAATGCAACATGAATCACTAAAAGATTATTGAAAAGTGTCAGGGAATGATGCAAAAAAACACAAACAAACAAAAAACAGAAAAACAAACAAACAAACAAAAACATCATGATGGTGAAATCCATCATTCAGGTATGAAGGGAATGCGGCACATATGTAAATAAGCCTAGAGCCGGCTGTCTTCACAAACTGAGTGACTGTGCAAGAAGGCCATTAGTGAGGGAAGCCACCAAGACTCCTATGACTACAGTGAATGACTTACATTGATGCTGCCACCACCATGCTTCATAGTGAAGATGGTTTGTTTGTGATGTGCCATGTTTGTCTGCCAAATATACCATCTAGTCACTCTCATCAGACTATGGGACCTTCTTTCAGTTGACCTTGGAGTATCCCATGTCTTTGAGCATTTTTGAGAATCCAGGCAACAGTTGTGAAATGCAAAGTATATCTGACGATTAGTCAGTTGCTTACAACTGAAAAAGAAAACAGCTAGTGAAAGCCCCTATTTGAAAATTAAATTAAAATGAGAATAAAACCGCACATTGTACAATCTGTACTCTGTATTTAATTTAAAAATTTAATGTAATTTTTTTAACTTTTCATGTTTGCTGGTTATTAAGATAAAAATAGGCATGAAAATCAAATGTTCCAAAAGCAATATGACCATTATTTTCATTTGATGCAAAGGTAAGTAGTTCATGTGAAGATAGAATGACTATTTCCTTGGTCTCAGTGTACTTGCTGAAAGAAAATGTAAGCTAAAAATGCTGAAGTAATGACTCTTTAATGACCTTAAAATACATATAAGCTGACAAATGCCAGTGGAAGATACTTATTTTTGCAACATTCACCAAGCATTAAATCATGTTGAGAAATCAGTGACTAGAAGTTATTAATGTAATGCAAAAGGATGCATTGGATACATTGTATAAAATGACACAAAATAAATGCATGTTTCATTCACTCTTGAACATTCTGCAACAGATTGAAGATCACCAGTGTTCGTGATGCACATAATTCAGTAGCACTGGGAGATAGGCATGATTGCAAAAACACAAGTTATTCCAGGAGTTTTAGTCCCTTTTCATACCTATCTCCTAATGCAGACAGAAGTGTCTTTTTCTGGGGAGAGAGTAATTTCAGGTATTATTGTTAATTCAGATGTACTTGGAGGATCTATTGTATGAGGAATATGTTTTGTTATTTGAGAGCACCATTAAAGACATTTCACTTTGTTACACTCCGTTTTATAGCCTTCACACAGAGCAAGAATAAGAGAGGGCATACATTAGCACCATTTCAGCCTTTAAAGCTGCCAGGAATTGTACTAGCTGGATGAAAATGTCTTTCAACTGTTGAAAGATGTCATTTTATAGTGTTTTAGAAGTCACCAATATGTGTGCTGTTATCTGGCAGTAAAATTAGCTTATAACTATTAGGACAACAGCAGTCACTGAATAGTTGAAGAGTTTTTCAGTGGTAGGCTACAGATATTTTCCTTAGTGTTTCAAAGAGATTGTTTTTGCTTTCTATATATAACAGCAGGGACTGTATGGAATCCATGATGCACTTTTACATGACTTCGGTGATGCTTTTATTACATTAAAGTTACTGGTGAACTGTCAATGCAGTGTTTTATTCTGTTTTTACAGTTTAAGTCCAGTTTAACCAAATGTTTCCATAATCCATAATGTTTACTGCATCAGAACTCAATCATTTAGTATAAACTCTCTGAAACCCTGGCTTCTATTGCTTATATATGTCAATGTTGTATGAATTTCATGTCAAATATATCTTTCATTTAACCACATATGTCATTTTGTAGCCAGATGTAAGGTTAATTGGCCCAGTGGATGTGTGATTATGAAGCAGAGCAATGAAGCACAGCCAGATGTTCAGTGTAAGAGAGAACGGAATGGGAGCCTTCTGGATCTTCTGATTGTGGGAATGATTAAAGACAATAGACCAACAAGAAGACAGAGCCCAGCTCTCTCTGTTTAAGTTTGAAATAAACATATTTTGTCATTGTGGATCTCCATTCATAAGTACATGTATATTGGTTTCAGTGTGTTTTCAGTGTGTATGTAAAGATACGAAATGAAAATAAATGTAAGCCAACAATACCATAAAAAATTCTATGTGCACTACCAAGCAAATCAAAGCCCAGAAGTTGACTTGCTGATTGTAAAACAGACAACTTTAAGAAATATAAGATATATATATATATAGCAAATATAAGAAATATATATATATATATATATATATATATATATATATATATATATATATATATATATATATATATATATATATATATATATTGCATAACAAGGTAGCTGATAGTTCCTGAATGGTTTCAGACATTATCTAATGACCACTGCAATACCTTGGAGTACTGTTTTTCAATGCTTAAAGGGTAACACTTTAGTGTAGGGTAGAATTCATAAGGTTATATGATAAAATGAACCTTCCCTGATATGTGACATTATCCCATGATTGTTCCAACAAGTGTCAGTTTCAACAGACAGTTTAAACAGATCTGTGTGTGTTTTTTGTGCACTTTTTTTATCTGCTTATATTTGATGATCTTATTAAATGTCATTTTTTTGAGTTTGGTTATGTTAAATGCAATAGGGGTCAGGAGTTTATATTTTAGTGCTTTATGAAAATAGGTTTTACTATAATTCAAGAAAAAAAAAATTCAATAGACAACCTACACAGGGTTTTAGAATGAAATATTTAATTAATGTATGAATGCAGAAATGCAGACTCTTTTGAATCATGTCAATTCTGTGCAGCTTTTTTTTCAGTAGATCATCCATTTTATCATCCATGCCATATTGGTTTTGCAACCATATAAGCACCATTATATCTTTGGCCAAAGCTTAAATTTCAGGTACCTGGTCAGATGACTCAGTTGTTTAAATACTAGCGTCTGTCTACAAGAGGGGCCCTTTCTAGGCATAAGCATTACAAAGGGGCCCCTGACGAGTGTTGCTAAATGTCCTCTCCTCGCTGTGCACTTTTAGCGTAAACAGTGTGCGAGGACGGCCTCAGAGGGCGCACCTGGGGCAAGGCAGAAATCTGCGCTCAGAGCTGACACACTAGGCCCCAAGGCAGTAGGCCAGGCGAAGGAGGCTCAGAAGACAAGAGGGAGGTAAAGTGAGATATTACTCTCTAATTATTTGAACGAGTGGCTGTTGATGGAGAAGAACAGGCTTGGGGGAAGCAGAGGGATTGGTTCTTTGGAGCTGTTTGCTAGCTGCTATCCACCCCCTTTCAAGTCTCTGGTGGGGAATTCATCAAGCAAGAGGAGAAGGATGATACCAAACACTGGAAAACATTGTTACCAGTGATAAGCTAATGACTGAGGAAAAAGGTCAGGGGGAGTGAAGTCCCAGACTGTTCTGAAATCAGGGGAGTGAAGTATTTGGGCAATTACTTGCAATTAAGATGGCATGACTCTGATTTCACAGAAAAAAAAAACATCAAGAAAGGATTTCACTAGGGAGGAATTTTAGCCAAACAAAAGCATAAGACAAAATGTCAAAGAAAATGTTTTCATACAACAGGGCTTTTTTTGTCTAGGAACACTTGCTGTGTTTGTGTTTCTTCACAAGGAAAGAAATGTTTTTTTTTTTGTTTTTTTTTTTCGTGTTATAACTGTATGTAGAGCCCTGCTTCTTTATTTGAAGCAGAAATAAAGCAGAAGATTATATCTAATGTTTATTTCCAGAGCTCCAATGCCTTTCCATGTTTGTTTTTAAAGGACATCTCCTTTAGGCACCAGAGTGATTGTGACCCTAGTAAGGGGTCCAGATCACACATATTATTGTGTTTGCATGATATTTTATGGTTTATGAAACCATAATGTTTCATAATGGTTTAAAAATAAGCCACAATTCATTTATATGTTATTATTTCCCAACTCTCTTTGTCCCTTCGAATTATGTTATTTCTGTGCCTTTAATACTGATATTTTGTAACTTTCCTTGTTTCTGGTTGGCCTGATTCTGAATACAATCCAGGCCGAAACACTCCTTCTAAATTAAACATGATTGGGCAGAGCTAAACAGTTACTGAGTGAATATTGAAATTCTTATGACATCACATAAACAATTCATTCTGAATACCATAAAATTATCCTTATTACCCATTATTATATAAAACTCATAACCAAAATACACAAAAAAACATTACGCTTGCTATTTCTAATTATGGCATATCAATCCTGTTAAAAATAGAATTGAATTAATTTCATTTAAAACCATAAAGCCCCGGAATCCATAACTACAAAAATGGCCATAGTAGTCATTCTGGTCATATGAAATCTGACATATAAATGTCAGAAAGACAGTTGTAGGTTTCATAACAGCAGAAGTCATTTTTCTCTTTTGTTTCTGCTATCCCGTTTGCTGCCTATATGGCTGATGTTCTCTTTTCTACTGGTGTCTTATTGATTCTATCACTGTTTTTGTTAAGTGAGGAATATGTGACATTTTTGAGTTAACTAATGTTAGTTAAAACAGCTGGCTTGGGGAGATGAGGGGCCATTCATAATGTATACAAATTACCGTTGACATTTTTGTGCTTTGTAATGTTTTAAGGCTGTTCAGACTAAAGAGTGCTCTAATATAATATATTTCAAAGAAAAATTAGTAGCATCTGTCATTTTTGAGGAAGAATTGCTTCAAGTTAAGAAGTACAGTAATGGCCAAATATTTTGACAATGGCAAAAATTTGGTTTTCACGAATTTGATTGCTGCCTCTGGTTTTATAAGGGGAATTTGAACAACTTGTGAAGAGTTACCAAATGAATTGCAATTAATTGCAAGTCATTCTCTACCATGAAAACGATTTCATCACAAAAATGACTACATTTCAGCCCTACAAAATGGCCTGCATAAATGGCAATTATTTTAGTGATGATCTCGTTAGCTCAGGAGAAAAAGCAGAAGAACAGACTGGTTGCTTTAAATGGATAGTTGTGCTTTTAAGTTTTCTTTTGTTAACTACAGGCAAAGACATTACTGCTTTTAAGATTGAACCCCAATCAACCATTTATCCAATCATCAAAATATTCAAGTAGAGTGCTTCAGTTACATTGAAAAAGGCTTCAGGGCACCCATGAATATCAAGCAAGCATCAGGACCATCTCCTAAAGAGGATGCAGCTATGAGATCGGGTTACTACCAGTGCAGAGCTTGCTCAGGAATGGCAGAGAGCAGGTGTGAGTGCATCTGAACTGACTGTGAGACAAAGGATTTTGGAGGATGGCTTGGTGTCAAGAAGGACAGCAAAGAAGCCACTTCTCAGAGGACAGACTGACATTCTGCAGGGAGTATAAGGATTGGCCTGCAGAGGACTGTGGTAAAGTTATTTTTCTGATTAAGCCCTTTTCAGACTGTTTAGGACATCTCAAAAAGTGATTGTCCATAGAAGAAAAGGTGAGTTCTGTGTCAAGCCAACAGTGAAGCATCCTGAGACCATTTGTGTGTGGGGTTGCTTCTCATCCAGGGGAGTGGGTTCACTCAATCTTTTGCATATAATCACTGCCATGAAATATCAAAACATCTTCCAAATGCAACTTCTCCCAATGATTCAGGAGTGGTTTGGAGATGAACAATAGTTTTTCCAACATGATGGAGCACCATGTCACAAGCCAAAAGTGATAACAAGTGGGTTGGTGAACAAAAGGTTGTTGGGTCCATGGCCAGGAAACTGTCTAGATCTCAATCCCATTTTGAAACTGTGGTCAATCCTCAAAAAGAGGGTGGATAAAACAAAAACTCTGATCAAGCACTGATTAAACAAGAATAGTTTGCCACTGTTCAAGATTTTGCCCAGAATCTGATATCCAGCATGCCAAGCAAATTGTAGAAGTCTTAAAGAAGGGTCAACACTGTAAATATTAATTAATTGCTTGTGCCTACCTTGTGCATTTTCTGGATGTGGGAGGGAACCTGCACAGAGACAGTGAGAACACCACAAATTTCTCATAGAATGCAACCCAAGCAGGAATCAAACTCACAACCCCAGGCCCCTGGAGCTGTGTGACATATACACTACCTGCAGCACCTCCATGCCACACTGTTATTATAATCATCATGAATAATCCTATTGCAATCATATTGCTAATATTGATTATTTTATTTTAGATTAAATTATGTACTTGTCAGTTCACTTCACAATCATCATGGTCAATGAATACTTGTCTCTAGTCTGTTGTCTAATTGGGCACATTATGACTTGACCAATCAAACTTGTTTGTAAATCAGTAAAAGCCATAAATAAACCTGAAGATTTGTGGTAATTCAAATCTCCAGTTCTATGCCACAGGTGGATTGCTGCAAATAGTTGGTGATGGTGGATGGTGAATTTAGCCAGTATGTGTATTCTGTCACCAAAGCTTTACTACAGTAACTCCACAGCAAGTCTTCATCCTTTGTGGAGTGCACTCTAGGCATCCTGAAGATGCATAATGTTGCAGTTGAGGTATTTGGCTTCCTCATGATATGGAGGAAAATGTCAAAGAGGACATAAAATAATATATCATAGAACTGCCTGGAGAAAGGAAGGCTTATTAAGAAATGAAAGGCTTATTAGAAATGTATTTTCTTCATGATTTTTATTTTTGAATAAAATAGAAATAGAAATATTTGAACAACAGTATTGACAAACATACAAATTAAATAAGAAGATAAAGAAAAAAATAGAAATCAATATCAAGTCTTTTTGGCTTGTGTTTGGAAAAAAAGATTGTAGTTTATGTTTTCTTATATGTGTTGAGTATTTCACAATGCCTAAGAACATCCTTCTGTCAAACAGATTTCATGTGTGGGTAGACATTGATTTGAACACATTTTTATGATTTTCACTGAGATTAATCAATATTTGTGGTTCGGTATGAACGTACTGTGTGGGGGGAGAAGTCAAGAAAGACATGCTTTGAAATTTTGGTTTCCAAGACACTTTGGGAAACTTTTGCTGAATTGATTTTTTCTCTTGGTTGAAACTCACCTGATCTCTCACTTTCTTGGCAATAATATTTGTCACTGTGCAGCAGCAAGGACACATGCAGATGTGGTTAGGTGCTGATTTGGTCACATACTTTCTTTAAAACTATTTTGATGCTGCTGAGTGCCTACACTGTTTCTGACATTTATTTCTGATGATGATGAAGATTGGACCAAATGCGTAAACAGTAGGTATATTTCTAACCTACGTTACACCCATTGGTGACACAGATGTGCAAATGTACACTCACAGTTGATGGAACAGATAAACACAAACCTATTAGACCAATTAGGCATGATGTCAATAGGCTTGATTAGTAAAGCTTACCAGCACTGAGATGTGGAGCAATGGAAGTGTTGGGGAGTTGGAGGTGAGGTGGGGTGTAGATCATCCAACATCTTGACATCACTGATGCTCTTCACAACAATGATTTAAAATCCATGGACTGGAGAGACTGTTACTCAAGCAAAGGCAAGTGGGTGAAATGTGATGGCCATATCAAAACCTTCAGTTTGTGTCTCTTGAGGTAAATCATTGTGGATTACATGGTGTGTTTAGGCTCATTATCCTTTTCATTCATTAAATTATATATATTTTTTGTCCAAAAATGTCTTAACTCATTTGATCAAATTGTTCTGTTTTAAATTCATCAGTCCACAAAACCAGTTACCACAATCACAAAGTTTGCTTATCATTTGAAATCTTATACTGCTGGAGTTTGTGGTGGGGATGCAGGTTTTCTTTTGATGATTTTTCCATGAAAGTTGTACTTTGCGTCGTTGCACATTATAATAGTGCACCTCCAATGGAGTGTGTCTTAAACATGTATAAATGTCTTCTGCAGTTAAACAGGGATTCTGGTGTGCATTCACAATTTTCTCAGAAAGTTTTCTTGGTCTTCCAGAACTCATCTTTTTCCCCATCTATCTTAATTACTGACATTATGAAAAGGCTACCTAAAATGCATTGCTATTTTTTTTTTATACTCTTTCCAATATTATAGTTTTCAGAGTGCTAGGCAGCTGCTTAGGGGAGTTTGTCTGCTAATTGCTTGAGGAGTATGCATTTTATAAAATTTGTATTATCTGGGCTTTCTAACAGTAATTGTGAACAACTAACAGGCTAGAAAAGATCTGAGACCTCGGTAAAAGGGATGCCCACATTTTACATGGTTCTCCTTTGTTTTTTTTCACACAATTTGTAAATCAAAAGCTCAATTTTGCACATAATGTTGAAGAGAATGTTTGTGCCTGCCTTGATTAATTGTCAGATAAAACAGTAGTGAAATAGAGTTTTCTGGTAATGTAGTCTGGATCTAATGTTATGTGAGCAAAAGTAACCAGTTTTGCTATTGACTAAGCTACAGGAATAACTCATTTCCACCACTAACTGTCTTTGCCCATTGTTTTTTCTGAAATGTTAGTCAATATACTTTCTTTTCTCTCTGTCTTTCCTTTGATTCCTTTTATTTTTGTAACCCTATATTTCAACATATGAAACATTATGTTCCACAGGCGCTCCTCATGTAACTACCACTAGAAAATACCTTTCATCTAAACTGAGGCAGGACTGAACCATTTCAAATAACTACAGGTGAAAGGTGTAGAATACAGAAACCTTCTGAATGTTTACTTTCTGCAATAATAGAAAATAAAACACTTTAACATGTACACTGCAAATAAATTATTATATGAATTGTGATGAGTTACTATGTGATGTGTTTCACTTCCTCTCCCCCCATACAGTAACCCCAGTGGTAGCATCTGTTTATCATGGATTGGCTGGCTGAGATTAACTCCTTTAGAAGGCGCCTCTTCTGGTCCAGAGTGTGTTTTAATTGGTGAAATCATGAGGAAGACGAACAAAGTGTTGTTAAAAATGCATAGGAAATGTGGGGCGAGGGAGTGAGAGTTGGCAGGTCTGGCTCTATACACTTCATAAATTTGTTTGCAAATTGTATCAGCAGTCACATCATCAGTTTCAATGACCCAGTTCTATTCAGCATAGTCTCAAGATGAATTCATATAAATGTGACTAAAACATTTGTATTGTGTACTTAATATAAGTCAATTGACATATACATGCATATACACCTGCATTACATGCAATCCAGATATGCAGAAATGAATACTACAAAACAAACATGGTAACCAAAACCTAACCCTTACTTGAACCCAAACAACAACCTGAAAGCCTGAACCTAACAATTTACTACCTCTATCCTTAACAGTAACTGACTTCTAAACTCAATCTAAGGTTAATGTAAAGTTAAAATAAAGTAAACATTATTGTTTACATGGTAAGCTGGTTTGTGTGCTTCTGGTTCAACAGTGTATGGGAGAATGAAGTACAGAAGCTGTACAATTTGCTTCTTGAATTAATCCTCAAATTTTAAGTTGATAAACAGCTACCAAATGCACATTGAACCATTGACATTTTAAGTTCTTAATTTGTCATGAAATAATGAGGATGTTTTATTTTCTTTTTGTTACAATTTTTTTTATTCTATTTTTTTTTAATTCCACCATGGTGTCACAGTTTTGGTTAAAGAAATATGACATATTAAAGATTGGCCTTATTCCTTATTCCTCTTCATAATTTCAAGGCAGATGCATTGATCAGCATAATGTTAATCAGAGCATACTTGATTTACACAAGTGAATTGTATTCTCAGTCCAGTTTCTTTGCTGGGATTAGCACCTCACAATCAACAGTTTACTGTCAGATCCTTAAAAACATAGTTTTACTTTAAAAGACTGACATCATATAGATTACTTACTTTGTTTGGCTGTCTTATTGCATCAAGCAATGAGTTATTGGTAACTAAAGTATTTCTTGGGCTATTTGCTATGACTCCATCACTTTTAGCACTGTATTTCAGCAGCATAAAGCACCCTTAATGAATGGAGGCAACAGAAGCATGGACTGCATAAATTGACACTAGAGTAGTGTGCCCAATATCACCCTGCCCCCATGGGAGCTGGGAAGAGGAGTGTGTGTGTGTGTGTGTGTGTGTGTGTGTGTGTGTGTGTGTGTGTGCTTGCTGTTTTCCATTTTTAATATTTGCACACATTTTTTTCTGCTCTGAAAATAACAGTCCCTTGTGTGTGCACACACCCTCGAATGACAGGAACGAAACTGTTAGCTAGCTGTTCAGAAACTCTTCCCCCGAGATGTTTGGGAAAGTTTTATAACAAATGACAGAATTTAATTTACGCCCTGATTTTCAGCTAGGATGAACAGCAGTACAAAAAAAAATGAAGTAGTTCTCAGAGTTTTCGGCAACTTCCTTGTGAAAAATATTGACAGGTTTCTCAAAGAAAATATTATAGCCTGACATTTACAGGTGCCATTGGTTTCTCTGAACCAGTCATATTTCTAAAATGTATGCACCATTTAAATTAGGGTCTCTCAGTCTGTGGACCGGGGACCACCAGTAGGCCATGAAGCACTCTCTAGTTGTCCGCAGGCCCATCCTCAGGGAAGGCAGTAGCCCATTGTGGCATAAGGGCACTTTAAATCTTTAAAGTCTATGTGAAAAAATGAATTAGTATAAGTAAAATGAGAGCTCAATCATGTTAAACTTAAACAAGACAATGTAGCCGCAGCCACCTAATGCAGACAATTTGCAAACTAGTGATGTGGATGTTTCTTAATGTACAACAAATACGAACATGTTGTGATAGCACATGTACACATATTGTTGACATGGGTTTTGACATACAGAGAAAATGTTTAAACTGCATTAAAGAAGTGCACATTTTGTAATAAGACATGTAATGTTAGCAATGCATCTTAATTTTTTGTTTTTGGGAGGTACATTTGGGACAGATGTTTTTTAAGTTGTTATTTCTTTTTAGATGTTCAAGCCTTAATTTTCAAGTTTTCAGTGTCAGCACTTGAAAAATATTGGAAAAAATATTTTTACTTTAAAAGTTGTGAGCTGTTATGTTTTATAGTTATAAACAGCTGGGCCATGACTGGAAATTTTGAGAACCCCTGTCCTCGAACACTGTTGCTGTTACAAATGCTCTCCCCAGTGTTTTATCTTAAACCATTTCTGCATACTTTGTTATGCTTTGTTTTCTATGGGTCTGTCCTCTGACAGAGACTCTACTTTCTGACCTGCAGCAGGAAAACAACCACAAAACACTTTTATAAGCTCCATCATGTTTGACTGTCAGTCTGGTCTCAAGAGGTATTCGTACATCAAAAGAGCCATTTCACAAATTGTACAATATGTACCAAATATAGGTTAACTTTTGGGCATATGCACAAATTCCTGATGCATCCCAGAAACACAGAAATTAAATTAAATTTGAACAAATAGCAACCTCTGTAGTGTATTACAAAGCAACCACTGGAGCATTAATGTCACCTACTCTAACCTTAACCATAAAGTCTAAACCTAAGCCATAGAATGTAAAGTTAATGTTAAGTTAACCAAACATTAACCTTAATGTAATCACATCATAAACTGAAGCTAAAATCATCCTAACTATAAACCCTAAAAATCATTGTAGAATGGGTTTTAATTTCTTTAATGCCTTTGGGAATGGAAATGCAGCAAGCTTTGGCACTGCTGTGTTGTGGCTTTTCGCAAAACAGGACAGGAGCTCATTGTTAATCAAAACATATACACAAAATAGTGTGTGAAAATCATGCACATGGTACGAAATTCCTGAGGTGCACTTTAGTATTATATGTTTTTTTGGAGATCTTGTTGTAACTGTTGGGACTTTGTGATTTTTCTGAAGGCCTCATTTCATTTTTTGTAAATGGTAAAATTATGATCC
Organism: Acestrorhynchus altus; assembly: GCA_034509495.1. NCBI lineage: Eukaryota > Metazoa > Chordata > Actinopteri > Characiformes > Acestrorhynchidae > Acestrorhynchus > Acestrorhynchus altus. The sequence continues at coordinate 21,905,380 of CM067513.1, forward strand.
TTGTCCACAGGATGTTCTCCCAGAATTGCTGTGTCTTGCTTATGTCAGTGGACCCAGGGACACATATTAAGATTTTTGGAGATGGACTTTTCCTAATCCCTGAGATTGTCCATACTTTTCTACAGTTTTGGATTTTGAAACTCAGAAAATTCTGTACTCTTTTTCCATGCTCAGTGTGGTACACAAAGATGATGACTGGGTCAACGTGTCTCCATTTAAACAGTATGAATGTCTGATTTCTACATTGCCAGCACCTGTTAGTTGCCACACATACAAATTAAAGAATCATTACATGGTTCACGTCCATTTATTTCTTTTTAAAAATTTCATCCAGTCCTTTTCTGGTGTTCTGTGTGGAAGGGAGATTTGTCTTTTTTATCTGTTGCTCTTTGTGTTTTTCCAATGCAAACAAAAAAAATTAACATGAATGCCAAAGTAATTTTTACTGCAACAATGTTCTAAGAGAGGTGGCGCACATCTCTGAAAGATGTGCAGGGGTGGACTGTTTAATTAGTTCAAATGAACATTTTGAAGTTCTGCTCTGTGAAATATACACTAATTTTAAAACCCTACTCTCACTAATTGATTATTTACATGCTAATAAGAGCTGGTACTGATAGGATTGGAAAATGCATTATGAGTCTAGTCTCTTTAAATGGTTTAATGATACAGATTTATGCTATGGCAGTATGCAAGGGTAACAGTTTGTTTATGCTTTGCTGTTGTTGATACACAAAATGTGAATTTAACAGTTCAACAGCAATAAAATCCAAGCGTGACAAACATGTACATATTTTGCTTGAGAATTAGTTATCACGTTTGCAAAGCATTTCCGATTTATAAAGATGATATGTTTTCATGATTCATATGCCATACGGTGTCTATGCAGACTTTGCCGAGCTTTGTGTAGCCTGCCTCATTATATGTGGAGTGTGGTGAAAGGTGTTCTGTCAGCTCTTTGAGGCAACTAGGAGAGCGAAGTGGGGAAAACTAATTTACACTCGTCTACAGCCTGCAGATTCCTTTCTTCAGCCGAGAGTGCAGGCAAAGGGGTCGGGTGCTGGTGTGATCGAAACTCTGAGACCTTTTGCGCTCAGAAAGGACGCTTCCTATAAGATTAATTGGTTTTGTTTGTAAATCGGTTCATTACAAGTTAATTGCTGTTAACACTGGGGAAATGAGTGGCTTAAGAGGGCTTGACCCCCACAAGTAAAGGTCTGGCCCAGTGAATGTGTGACCATTTCCTTACTTACATTGTCTGGGGTCAGAAGGGGTTAAGGGAGGATGGCTAGGGGCTTTGTTCGTTTTGTGAGAATGAGAGGGACTTTGTCAATCAGGGATGCAATGCATCCAAGATCTGAGCCTGTCCATCAAGGGCCTTGATGAAAGAACAAGGAGAGCCAAGGTTGGTTCTTTTGAGACGAAAGCACACTTCCTTCAAGCGGGAGCTCTCTTTCCCTCCCTCATTGCCTCCTTCTTTCCTCTATCCCCTTAAATGGCTTAAGGGCAGTGGCTGTATGTATGGCTCTCCTTTTACTCTTTTTTTTGATGTTCACTGGCTAGACCATGATGGTAAATCACACATATCCCTCTTTTACATATGTATGATAGACATTTCTCAAACCAAGGCCAAGCACAAAAAAAACTCCTTTGGACTAGAGGGGAAAAAACTTCTATAATACCCTGTTTAATGATTGCAAATCCATGCTCAGCTCTCCTGACAACATCATCTCTGTACAGCTGGTTGAGATAAAGCAACAGCTTTAACATGTATTTGGAGTAATGAAGGAACATGTAAATAACAAGTACGAACATTTATTCTTAGTAGAGATGCAAAAATATAGCCCACAATTATTTGGATTAATTAGGATCTCAACTACTTTTGAGTTTGTATTTATTGTAATGTCTTTTTTAAACTAAAAGACATTTATTACCTAGATATCTATTAATGTTTAGACATATTCAGTGTCTTTAACAGGCATTCAAATGTATTGTTTAGTCACAGTGCACAACACCACAAATCAGGAGCATCTACACCACAAGATCTAGATGCTCTGGCCTCAAGGGAACACAGCAGGCTTCTCATTATTAACCTACTAATAGACAGTCAAAGCCTGGTCTGATCTGATTCCCACAGGCCAGTCTTGTAAATACAGTATCTGATTCGAGGAGGCCACCTGTCTCCTTGTCTTCCCCTAGAGAACAGAGCATCAACCCCACATGAGCAACCACAAGATGAAGTTCTTTATGAGTGTCATCATTTTACAGACTGATAGTAGTTGAGACTTTGGAAAGCAATATCATGCAAAAATGTATTTAAGGTTTTGGTAATCATTTTAGCATGATTTCCACCTAAAATAAAATCACTTTGCAATTGTTTGGGTGCCGTTTACAATTGAAGATTAAGTTTTGTTCAGAATTTCATATTCTGTATCATCATTTGACAGTGACAAGCTATGAATTCCTGCCAAATCTCTCACTTGTGCACATTTAGCATTGTGCAGCCAAAGGCCACCTCTCATCTGTCCTCCCATATTGTTTTGAAAAAGAAACACATTTTGCAGTTTCACCTTGTGCTGTAACAGGCCAGAAATCTGCCTCAGAACATAAACATAAAATTCCACTCCGGATTACTGAACACTTTCCAACTGTTTGTGTTGAATGAGTTTTAGCGCAGTTCTGTTTGCAAATAAAACACAGGCTCTTCAAGGTACAGGGAGTGCTGGCGACACTAATCTTCAGCACCTGCCTTGGCACTCCTTGTGGAAACTACTTGACCTGCCTTGGCACTACTTGCAGAATCTACATGATTCCAGGACTGACATAGGCATGACCAATATTTAAAAATTGTTCCACCATGGGCCTAACAATCCAATATATGACTACTCTTTCTGGAAAATTGACTAGCAGATTTTATGCAGGATACGCCTATGCTAGAAGATTATACCTACAGAATAGAGTGTTGATGTTTACAGAAGTAAATTCAAATACTGTTCATTGTCATAATCTCTAATGCTGGTTACACATTTTGAGAATGATGATGAACTTCAAAAATATATGCTCTTATAATATCATAATAAATAATATATAAACTACAAAATAAACAAGCCCTTAATTGTGTTACTGTATAATCAGCTCTGGTTTGTGGTGAAAAAAAAAATCCTTTACTTGATTATATGTTTGTGTAGCATCCAGCAAATCTTTATTACACTGTCTGTAATGAACACTACACAGGTTAATACACTTCTCATACAATTCTGGGAACCAACATTGTCCTTGTGGCAAGGCAAGGCTTTCCTCTCCTGATATTGTTTCCTTATATGTGGGTGGCATTCCTGTGAAACCTCCCTAGACGGATTTAGAAAACAGGCACCCATTTAAAAGCCTGTCTGAGAGTGAGAGGACCATAGGAGCAAACCCGTTTCTTAATGAAAATAAAAACTCCGGGAAGGTGCAGGACAGCCCCTCACTCACAGTATTTATTAATTTGTTTAGGGCAGAGGAGAGAGAAGAGGAGTGGGCTCTTAGGGGAAAAGTAGCTTAAAGGAAAGTAATCTAAGAGGCTAATGATCTTTGGCTTTACAAATGGGTGGGAGAGAACATAGGCTGAAACCAGATACACCCTGAATCACCCTCGAAGGTACAACAGGCTTTGTCCCACAGGAAAAGACAAGATGGCAGTGGATGGGGGGCCATTTTTCCTACATGGCCACAGGCACTGCTGGTAGAGCAGATTTATCAAGATACCTTTAGGTTTGACAGCACTGAGCCTGCATCTGCAATTTGCATCCACTGGAAGAAACCACCTGTCTATGTGATTGTCTGTTTCTCATGGAAACTGCATCTAAAGATGTTGCAAATTGAAGGAGAAATCTGCCAACTTCTGAATTGTTGTATACAAGTCATTCCAAGTAGTTTGATAACTAAATAAATTGTAGAGAAATGTGTACAGTTGTGGCACTGAATTTTGCAGTGATTTTTTCAGTGCACATATAGGCATTTAATCAAAACATATAAAAAGTATTTGTATAGCACTTTTTACAACTGAGTTTTTCACAAATAAGAAAATGAGCAACATATGGAACAAAGACATTAACCCCCAATGAGCAAGCAAATGGACAACAGTGGCAAGGAAAAAGTCCCTCAGAGCCTGAGGAAGAAACCATGGGAGGAACCAGGCTCCCAAGCCATCTGCCTTTGGTCAAACTACTTACAAACTACTACCTACTAAGGGGACACTTGACCACCACAGTTAATATACTATACAAAACCACACTTGAATCCACATGTGTCTTCTGAGATTTACATGTAATGTTGATGATAGTCAAGTAGTCATACGTATGGAAAAGAAAGTTTTATTTGGAAACAATCTCCAATCATCAAGCAGCATAAAAGCTTTCTGTGGGGGACCTTTCAAAGTCATTAAACTCTTCAGGTGTCACACTGTAAACAACTCTTAAATTCTAAACTCTAAATTCCTCTAGAAAAGAACATTACACATCAAATCACTCAAAATTACTTTATTTATATTATAAACGTTTAATTATACAGAAATTAGGAACATTGGTGGGATTTCCCTTTAACTAATAGAACAGGAAAAGAACAGAAATCGGCTGCAGCATCATTACTGCTGAAATGCTGAAAGAAATGCAATGTTCACAATCTGTGAGTGTTGAGTCAACAAACAGTGTCCTTTAAAAATATAGGAGGCACTTAATTTTGACAATGCCACCTTTTGCTGTGTGCAGAGGAAAAAGAAAAAAAAATTTGCAAAGACAAGTTATACTAAACATGGACTGGCTTTAAACATTTTTACGTTGCACAGGCGGCTAGTTTGGAGGGTGCATGTTTTAAAAACATTGCCAGTTTCTTTCCCAACTGGAGGGAAATTGTGGTTTAACACATCAGGGAGCTGTCACAGGGTAAATGCTATGTGCATATTCTAATGTGCATATTTCTCGCTCACATTCTTTCAGTAGTATTCACCGGCTGTCAGTCAGCAGGGCTTTTTACTGACGAGATGCTGAGCCGTGGATTCAGTCACCATGGTAACTTTGCAAGGTCTGTGTCACTGCAAAATCCATTTAAGGATCAAATTAATCGGGGGTCTGTGCTGTTTGATTGCTGCTCTGCACCTTGACAAAGGCCACGGCACTGCAGTGCTGTCAGTTTTTGAAGACAACAGTATGTGTAGAAGCACTAAGGGAGAATACTGACAGAGGGACTGTTACTTATTCCTTCAACTAGGGCTAAATTAAAGGAATAGTTAAAGGAATAGCACCCAAACATGCTAACATAGCTAGTAAGGAATGAAAACAAGATGGGGACTGTTAATATGGGTAGGTTTGCTTTACTGGCTTTCACTACCAGTGCTGTTAACCTTTTGAGTTAAGCATTACTTAAAAAAAATACAGCCAAAACATTTATTCAAACTTTGTAATTACTGCAGGACCATAAGAAATATCTCACCTGGAGGCCTCCCACCTGCCCCAATTGCTGTACATGCAAAAATGAATACTTTAATCAGTCAGGAATAAGATGACGTAATTGTAGTATAATAACAGAATAATGAATTACATACAGAGTAAATATTATCTTTAAACAATGGAACTGCCTCTAAAAATAAAAAAGTAATGTGAATGAAATTAAACAAATTAAGGAAATGGAAACAGTATTATATAAAATGATGTGTGTTTAATATATTCTTCTAATTCTTTAAATATATATCAGCATGTTTACATAGTCATTTAGAGTGTTTTGGTGTGAAATGATCCACTGTAGGAAAGTAGAGAAATGTATAGTCAGAACTGTCCACAGCTGTAGTGAAGGTATTTGAAGAGGCCTCTAAAAGCTACCTGACATGTAAAAGTTATATGACATGGTTATGAAAACACTGCGTGATGCTTGAGGCATTGTTTTAAGGCAGATCCTTTCAGGGCGGAGAGGTTAATAGGAATTTACCTGAATGGATTTTGGATAGTAAAGAAAATGGTCATAGTTGCATTACAGATGTAAACCCCTGGTCCTAATTGCCAATTCTGTGAAGAAAATCAGTATCTTGACGGTACAACATTTCATATCACAGTTACTCTATATCTATCTATCTATCTATCTATCTATCTATCTATCTATCTATCTATCTATCTATCTATCTATCTATCTATCTATCTATATATATATATATATATATATATATATATATATATATATGTATATATAGTTTTATTATCTCATAAATGATTATAGATTTCAAAATGGTTGAATTCCATTTTAAACTGTAAATAATAATAATAATATTAGCAACAATGTCAATAATAACAATACCCATCTCAAAGCCACATACAGTGCAACTGTACAACTGTACTGTAGAACTGGGTTGATTTTTGTAAGGAAACAAGAACACAAGCAGTGGAACATACTAAAGCTGTTGCAATATTTTTCTGGAATACCAATCAAAAGTGATTATTATAACCTAGAGGAGATGTAAGGAATGTGTAAATAAGAGTTTATGGAACAGGTGTAATATTACATAGCTAAAATAAAGGACTTTTAGCCAGTATTTATTATAGTATTTTATGAGGTTAAACAATAGGGTGAAATATATACCAGAGATATACCAGAGAAAATACTCCTAAAGAGCAACATAGTTGCTGATTGCATTTATGACAAAATGGCATGTTAACATAATGCAAACTGAACAGATTAAAACCCTCAACAATCATTCAACAACAACATAAAATTCTGTCAAACATGACACAGTTGAATAGAATAAAGCTACTTGAAAGCAATGGACAATTCTGATAAAACTGTGAGTTACTTAGGAGTTACTGGTACTAGACAGTTAACTTTATAAGCAATTAGAAATTTCTATATGTGACCATTGTGAAAATTGGAACAACTATAGGCAAACTCTTTATTTGAATAACCACTACACCTATGTTACTCAGAAATGTAAATAGAAACAATTTTTATGAGCCACTTTAATTCAGGTTGTGCTGGCCCAAAACTGCATGTATGTGGATGTCTTACATAATCAGTGCCTGTTGGTTTAAATTTAGGCTCCTTTGCAAGCTGTGTCTCATTTTAGTTTCACTACAGGGGCCTGTTGCAGAGCCAACATTCACAGCCCTTTTGTCATCTGCATGCCTCAACAGGTATGGACCACCACAAGCACTGGTGTCGAGTGTACTGCTTGCTGAGCCTTTTTTAGCAAAGAGTTTTGCCCTTCTGTCCAAGAAGGTACAAGCCTCACCTGTGACAATGCACGACCCAGCCCCATGGACTATGGACACCCTCTTGTCACATCTTGGACCATACTGTGTTCCTCAACATGATCAACTGCATTTGTAGTAACCACTGACCCTACTAATGATCCTTATCACTGGTTGCCATGGACACAGGTAGCCCCCACCATCAACTGCTGTCCATAGCACAGATTAGTAACCTCTAGATACCTCTGCTTCTAAGTTGACACCATTTATCCACCCTTATACACAGCAGGAGAGGAGAGTAGATAGACTTCATAGAACACCTTTCTGATTATGAAGAGTTACACATAACTGCAGTTTTAAATTGCAACACAAATAGTAGCATTTGTAAGGGTTATAATTCAGCAATAACAGATAAGAATCCAAAGCCAAATTAAGACGTTTTCAATGCATGCAATATTAGGAACAGACCAGATCTAGTTTGTGCACCAGTACTATGCTGTTGTTATCCAAAAATCATGCTGGAACCTGCTACTCCCAAATGAGTTCTGTGTTTTGATATTTTCTTGAGAGCCTTACACATACAAGCAATTACACACCAGACAAACAAAGTGCAATCCAAACATACAACTGTATTCAAACAGTCCCTGAAAGAGAGAGAGAGAGAGAGAGAGAGAGAGAGAGAGAGAGAGTTTGTGTGTGTGTGTGTGTGTGTGTGTGTGTGTGTGTGTGTGTGTGTGAGGGTGTATGTGTGTACTCTGGCCAATTACCACCACAAAAGACGAGCTCTACTTGCATCAACAAACACATAACCCCTTTCTTCCCCTCCTCAAGCCGGTTTCAGCAGCCCTGCTCATCTTAGCTGCCTGTGTTTCAGACAAGCCATGCAAGGGCATCCCCAGCCATCTAAAATGTCCACCCAGCGGCAGAATGACATGGGTGGGTGTCTGTAGAATGAACATCCTGCAAGTCGGGAGCTCTAGCTGTGGGCTTTATTGTGACTTTTGAAGACAGTTTTTCTTTGATGTTTATAAGGAAAGGTGAGACATGCATTAGGTAGCTAGCCTGAGGCCTGACATTAAATCTTTACATGGAGCAAAAAATCCACCAAGAACAATAGCCCCTTACATTCATTATTAGAAGGCATCAGTCACTTGTTTACATTGTCTCTCTGCTGGTTTGTTGGGCCTCTTTGCCAGAGAGAAGGAAACAAAGACAGTAACAAGGACTGAGATCAGGTTCTCTGTGTATGTGTGTGTGTTCACATGCTCGTTGGCCCAGTGCAGATTACAACATGCCTTCAAACAAAGAAACGTCAACTTCTCTTCAAATTTGCACCTTCCCCCACCTTGTGCCACAGTGTAGGGGTTAGTCCATACAAAACATGATGAGGAGACCTGAAAACGTGTCAAGTCAAGGTCTTAAATGACACCTGAGAGGATATAATTACGCTAAAGGTGCTAATAGCATTTATTCAGTCTTGTGGAGAGAACACCATTGACAACCAAATAATGGGTGGTGTTCCCTTGCTTAGAACAGCTTTGTTGGTATGGAGGTGATAGGGATAAAAGAGAGAAGGACTAACAGGTGCGTCAAGTGTGTTCTGTGACCGTTGTCCTTCATCTCCCAAAACAGGACTTTTTTAGCCTCACCTTTGCATGGAACAAAAGAGGTTGTCTGTTTCCCTCCCTGTTTGTTTTTCCTGATAATGTGCTTGGCTGGCTCAAGTTAAAGAGTGTTTTCATTGGAGAGCATGGAGGCCAATCTCCCTATTAAAGCGATGACAACAGTTTATACCCCATTGTCACTGGACTTGGTGAACGAGTCCAGAGTTTATTTGTAGTAGCAAATGGAGGGTCGATTCCCAGGACAGACTGGGGAGACCTCCCAGTGAAAGAGGTTTGAGATAGCCAAATATTATGACTGACTGCTTCTTAAATCCCCAAACTGTTTCTAAACAGATGGATATCGTGGATGCAGTGTATGTTTGAGCTGCTTCTTCCCCACTCACAGCAGCCTGACACAAATTGTGCATTGTTGCTAAACATGTCTTGAAACAATTAGAAAAAAGCGGTACAAGACTGAGTCATTTGTGTCACTTTGTCATACTCATATTTAAACATGGCCAAAACAAAGGCGCCCATTCATTAGGGACCTTGTGGTCTCTTTTGTAACAGCTTTCGGAGCCTTCAGCCTGAGGAGCTAATTATTTGCACTGGAGACAGACATCTCACATAGACGTCTTGCTTTTCCTTCTATTTTGACTAGGTGCATAATTCAATCTATTGTTAACTAGCTTAAGTTAAGACTATACACAGTGGACTGGCAAATCATTTTCAAAATATAGCCCACTTTGTTCATTATTGGATGCTACTGAAGGTCAGTAAAAACTATTCACAAGTATGCTCAAAATTGAGCAAAAGCAATCATACCCTATAGAACTGGGCTGTCCAATGAGTGCCCCCCTGGCTAAAGTAAGCACTAAACCCAATCCAAGAACTACACTCCTGATTTCTTCAAGTTTTTTTTGAAGACATAAGACAGCTGCTACTCAGGTGGTCAACATGAACCAGAAAGACTTGACAGGGGCATATTTTTGTGGTGAGTTCTTTGGCTCAAACCAAACCTAATTTTCAGTTTGGATCATTCAGATCTTGACACCACAGACAACACTTGTGACATATTGACATTTGTAAATAATATGGTGGCCATATACAAATAATCATTTTGGTTCAGAATCAATTTTCTCAATCAGATTGAACTCAAAAATGTTTCCTCTAATTTTGACAAGCCTTTTCATGCATGTACAGCAATATCAATAGAGGCTGTGATATGCAATATAGCTTTCTTAGTGACTGCATACCCAATTAAGCTGAGATTTTGCATGCTTCTTCTTTGAGCTAGACTATAAGTGACAATATAAAGATGACTTGATATCTTAGTAACCATGGTCCCCATTAGCTGAACAAACATCATGAGAAAACAGAATGTAAAATAAATTGGCCACAGAGAAGTGCTAAAAGGAAAGCATATCTCATGCGACTTCTCCCTTGTGGACATGAAACCTGATCCAAATTATGTGCTGCAGTATTCCTAGCAATTTTATTATTTCATGTCCTTATTGGACAGTTGTGTTTTACAAACTAGCCCTAGGTTTTCTTTTAATCATTTATCTGAAACATAATCTGTCAACCCTGAAGGTTAAAAATTTATATAAAAAAAAATAATACAATTTAACAAGTCAAATTTGGTACAAATCAGATTAATCTAAAAAGCTTATGCTAAAACTTATTTTGTGTGCCAGTCCAAGCATTTGTGGTCATGGAACTAATGCTAAGGACATTCACAGAACTTTGGCACAGAGACAAATGGTTAAAACTCATGGTTATTTGTGCCTGATATCTTTAAAATATCAATTGTCAAATTGATTATTTGTCAGGAGATGTAAAATCAATTGTATGTATGTCAATAGGTCAGCATGTGTAAATGTTCTCATACAACATCTCATCACTTAAGACCCCTGATGAATAATTATAGACTAATATAGACATTCTGATGAACTTTGACATCCAAATGATTTTAATTTAGACTCTGCAAAAAGGCCTAAATAGGTGCTTTAGGCCTTTTAGCTAAATACAGAAAGAGTTCATTTACATAAATGTACAAAATCGTTGGTATTTTTCCATTAAAGAAAAGCCTATAATAGTCAGTGAAATAATCCGCAACTGACATTAAAAAAAAGTAAATGAAAATCAGACATTACTTTTGAATAGTGATTCAACAGAGTAATAATGAAACAATAAAGATGGTACCCCTAGAAAAAAGTTTGAAAATATCTTGGCAGTAGGGACTAAGGTGTGTCCTATAATTAGCATCATAAGTGTCTTCAAACTTGTAATCAGTCATTCTGCCTATTTAAAGGGTGAAACATAGTCACTGTGCTGTTTGGTATCATGGTGTGTACCACACTGAACATACAGCACAGGAAGCTAAATAGAGTTAAAAAATTATAGACAAATGTGTTAAAGGTAAAGACCATCTCCAAGCTGTTTGATGTTCCTGTTACTATAGTTGTGCATACTATTCAGAAGTTTAAGTTTATTCAGAGGAAACCACTGTTGAAAGCACATCATAAAAATGATGGACTTGAATGTGTAAAAATGCACATTGACAAGCCACAAAGAATATCTTTTGGACAAACTAGACAAATCTGGAGCTTTCTGGCAAATCACATCAGCTCTGTGTTCAAAGACAACATAGACCTTACAAAGAAAAAAAAACATTGTACCTACTGTGAAACATAGAGGAGGCTCGGTTATGTTTTGGGGCTGCTTTGCTGCATCTGGCAAGTGTGTCTTGAATCTATCCAGGGTAAAATGAAATCTTAAAGACTATCATGGCATTATGGAGCAGAATGTGCTGTCCAGTATCAGATAGCTTGGTCTCAGTTGCAGATCGTGAGTCCTCTTAAAGGATAATGACCCAAAATACAGCTGAAAACTTCCAAGAGGCCTGATGTAAATATTGAACATCTGTGGAAGGAGCTAAAACATACAGTCTCAATCATGCAGATTTCATGCCTCAGACAGCTGGAGCAGTTTGATCACAACTGGTGGGCCAAAATACCTGTGGTCAGGTGCAGGATTCTCATTGAGAGTAACAGAAATTGCTTGATTGCAGCAGTTATGCAACAAAATATTTATTTAAGGGTAGCACCATACCATTAGTAAATTAGTTTGTTTTTTAAATTATTCAGTTGAACCACAAATAAAAAAATCTGATTTTCTTTAGTTGATTTTTCTGTTTTTTTTTTTTTTTTTTTCTTCTGTCAATTTCAAGTTATTTCAGTGACCATTATAGATTTTTCTTTCTTTAACAGAAGTGTAACAACAATTTTGTCCACGTGTGTAGTTCAGCTGATTAAAACCTATTCATACATTTTACAGCTGGGGCCATACTTGGCATAATAATTCAAAATAATGCTCTGACAAAACATTCCATTTGGTGCCAGCTGGCCTCTAGGCTACATATGTAGGTTTTGTTTGTGTGTGAGTGAGTGAGTGAGTGTGTTTAGTAAGTATAAGTATTGTTTAATAATAGTATAATTGTGTCTGTGTATGTGCATCTGTCTAATGTACCAATGTCAACAGGATGATCTCTGCAAAACCCCTGAGAAAAATATCAAAACATTTCTGTGTTATTTTGAGGCCTCATTTTTGGTCCAGATTTTGAGTATATTTTCTGGCTCTGCCCCTTTCTTGGTTCTTGAAGAATGTATATCCTCAAGGGTGGGGCACCAGTGATTTTTTCTGTGGTTACAAATGTTAGTTGTAGTCTGTTCTTGCGCTGTTTTGTTCCAGATCCAAACCAGGCCATGATGGTTGTGCACAGAACCGATTTGATAACTGCAGCATAGAACTGTCACAACAGCTCTTGAGGCAGACCAGGCTTAGTAGCCATAGAAAATATGTCCTCTGCTTGGCTGGGTATGACGTTGATGTTGGTTTCCCACTTCAGGTCCACGGAAATGGTGGTTTCCAGAAAAGAAAACTGACTTGATTGTGTGTGTGTGTGTGTGTGTGGGGGGGGGGGGGTCATCTATTCAGTCATGAGTGTTTTAAGATCCAGGTTTTTCTGACACATTGCCATCCTATAATACCATGAGTCCAATAATCACAGTGCTGTCTGCTAACTTAAATAAATAAATAAATAATATTATTTGTGATGTCATGTGATGTCATATATTTATACTCATTAATTAATTGAACAAAGAATTAAACAAAACAATGTAATATTATAATAATAAATTGTTTCCAAAGCTGTGTTTCACTAATTATATCCCATTTAAAACCAAAGTCTCAGAGCTGGACATGCTGAAGTAATCCATCATGTCTCAGCAAGGCCACTTCTGTCTGGAAGGCACAGGTACAGAATGTGGGAGATGGAGATCTCCTGTTCCCTCTTATCTCTCTGTTAGCATGTCTTCATTTTCAGAGTGCTGCATGATTACCCAAACTCCACAACCTATGCATACATTCTATGGGGCTTTTTCAGGAGAATCAGGACACTCAATGATTGAGATAGCTGGTCAAATGTCAAGTCCTGCCAATAGGTTGTTTTATAAATAATATGCAATAATGATTTTAAGTACTTTCAGACAACAATTTTACAATGAAGGTACGGTACTTTTTCCATGAAACAAGAGGCTTTCTGGAGGTGCCTGGAGGCTAGGCTTGTCATGGAGGAGTAATAGGTCTCTTAGTTCAGCCTTGGCACTTGACAATGTTGCTGCTGCATTGAATTACAAACAGCCCATGGACAAGCCCTTCTCTTCTTAAGGGATATTTAATCTGGTGATAAATTGTTTTGGAATTCAAGGCCTCATTGAACAGGCTGTGTTTTGTTTTGTTTTATTTTTTTCTCAGACAGGTTTGACTCGTGGTCTGGTCAGGTAGAGGATGAAGTTATGGCAGCCAGAATATCTGTCAGGCTAAACCCACTTAACGAATAGAGCTTGTAGGGACTAAGTGGAATTAGGCTGGACTAGGCAGTGACATTAAACTGACACCACTCGGAGACATGAGTGGAGAAGATAAAAATGTGGTGGCTGCTATGATGATATCTGCAATACTTCCTGCAGCCATTAGGCAGAGAAAGGAATACAAAAATGTGGAGTAGTCATGTTGAACAATGCATTTCCACAGTGTGATGAAGTAATTTGTGATAAAAAACAAAATAAAAAAAAACTAACAGTGAAGAGGAACTTGGCAAAGTTAAGAGCAGCAGAGCTCTGCTTCTATTGTCACCAGATAAACTGAAAGTACAGGGGAAGACCCTGCTGCCTAGTTGCAAATAATCTGACCAGATGGAGGGAAAAAGTAAGGGAGAGGGAGAGAGAAGAAGAAGATGAGAACACAGTAGAGACAGGCTACAGAAAGGGTTCATGTGGCTGAGGCATGATAGGGCAGAAGAGGAACCTCACTCATCTGACAGACTTTCTCCTCTGTCATGCTCTAATCATAGGAGCAAAAAACCATGTCCTTCCACTCAGAAGCAGCCTTAACAAGACAAGTTCTTTCTGGTACTATATTAGGTCACTTTTTACTGTCATTATCTTAATTAGTTCTGGGTGGAACAGAGGGATACTGCATCTTTAAACACAAGTTAATGTCAATATGTGATAATGGCAAAGCAAAAACATATGAGGCAAAAAAAATCTCATCCACGTTTCTGCAGTAAATTTGCAGCTCATTAGTGGTGAGCGAGTGAAGTGACCATCCTGGCATGTGATGACCTTGGATCATTCTGAGTGTGGGGCTTTTGGTAATATTTCCACATTTGTTACCAGACAGATTGGTGGTCCCTTGTCCTCCCTGGCGGTGTGTCAATGTTGTCATTCCTTGCTTGTGCGCTTGAGTAATTCTTTGAGTTTGAAAACAGATGTCAAAACAGTAACAATGGCGTGACACAGTTTGCTATCCTTTTAAGCCAACTCGACTGCTTGCACCGAAAGCACTTGGCAAAACTTTATGACGAGCGGACACAGGAGAGAGAGGCTGCAGTGCTTTTACGAGCCTACTTTAGCAGCTTTCGAAAATACTTGGCATTTACACTGGCATTTAGATTTATATATTTATTTCACTTGCTTGCAATAACATTCTGTGCAGGATGCAAATTTGGTTAGTTCTTATGAAGCCATGACATTTTAAAATGTAAAATAAATTGATATGGTCCAATTAAATTCTAACTGTTAGAGAGGAAGGGGGTGGCAGTGGTGGGGATGGTGGGGGATCTCTCCAGCTTTTGCTGGGGCCAAAATTGCTTTGTGCTTTTGCATTTCTATTTAATTACAGCGGGCTTGAGTGTTAGGCGATAACAGTGAGATCCCTCTCACTCCTTGCTGAAATGCTTCCAGTGCTGAAATTGTGGCTGAGGGAAGGCGGCGCCTCTAAAATGGCTTGTACTGCTGTGTAAAAAGCATGCCAGGGGCCACCTGCAATGCCACGGTTCAGCTGAGCCACTGTGGACTACATTTCTCTGCCCTGCTATAGATCTCACATTCTGCTAAAAAAAAAAAAACTAAACAAAACAAAAAACCCTCACTCACAACACACTCAGCTGTTGAAAGTCAGAGAGATTTGATACATTGGAAGACCTGGCTTATTTGGCTGGTGCACAAGAATAGCTATAGTCATAGTCATGCTGTTTTATATGGTTAAAAATGGCCAGGAGCTGGTGATGGTGGTGATCCAGCAGTGGTTTGGGCTTTCCAGTACGATTAACCATTTAACTCACCCAAACAAAGGTCTGGCACAAAAAGTGACAAATCATCTCTCAGAATTCACTCTGGAGCTGAATATAACTGAACCTGACCTGATTGTTAAAAATAGAGGGGATTCACATATTTGCAAAGACATACAGTACCTAATGTATATAATTTTTTGGACACAGAAAAGTGTTTTTTTTTGTTTTTGTTTTTTTTACCAGGCCGGCTCTATGGCTCACTGGTGCTATGGATGAAAGGTTTGACTGAAAGGGAGAAGCATCTGAACATGATGCTCTTAAAAGGAAACCCTAGAGGGTAATATGTAGAGATCTTTTACTAATACCTGTTAGCTTTGGGGAAAGAACTTCAGTCTTCAGTCAGTCTTGCTCACGAAGATGGGGTTAGAAGTGTAGGGTGGGCATATACACTCATCAGAGGATACAAATGTTCCTCGTGCCTAATACTTTATCACTCCCCTGGAGAAAACAGTGGTTTGAAAGAATGCTCAAATTCACAAACTTGGAGAACTTAACCATTATTAAAGGTCTCACAAATCTCATATACGACATAAAAACCTACAGTGTCTCCAGATTTTACATTCCTTCTGATCTTTGCGTTACTGCTACATTAGAGTAACTCTGAATATTAAACCTAAAGATGGTGTACATGTTAGAATGTTGTTATAAATACTTTTTTTAAAACAAGCAGTCTGCTTTATTTTTACTTAAAATAGAAAATAAAAACTGTTGTTGTTGACCATCAATAAATATATTCACATTTTGTTAAGTGAGCAAAGAATGATAACTTATAAATATACTTATAAATTATAGATAAGTATAACTCATATAAGTAATTGAGCATTTCTAGCTTTAGCTAGAGTCCAGTGCAATTACATGACACCAAACTAGGGTGACAATGGTGAGAAAATGTTTATTGTTTATCAATTTGGTATGTTTAATATAAAATACACAAAAATTATTTGGTTCATATATTATATAAATTAAAAGTATTGGACATTGTTCTTTGCAATTTATTGTAAGCCATACAAATATAACAGTTTCCTTTTAGGCTGTGTTCCTCAATTCTGGTCCTAGAGGCCTGATGTCCAGCACAGTAAATTGATCTCCTCTCTCAAAATCACCCACTACATCTATTAATTATAAGATTGAATTATCAATTGAATCAGGTGTGTCTGCAACTTTAAATCCTTCAACAAAAGACATACAAGTATCATTTAACATAAGATGAATGACACTTTAAGATGGTGTAGAATGTACTTAAAAAGTCAGACTGTGTCATTCTAAATACTCGACAAAAAACAAACAAACAAAAAAAAAATGAAAGAAAGATTCACCACATCATATAGTAAATGGCAAACCACTGACAGATGAAGTAGTTCACATTGTGTCTTGTTCACACCAGTGTTTGAATTATTTACTGTAGAAAAATCACTAATGACTTTGTTAGAACAGATCTCAGGAATATTCACTGAATGTTCAGTGATGACTAGCAACAGTCTTTGTAATTTCCTTTAATGTCTTCCTTTTCAAGTTGCTTCATCATCCAAATAATAATAATAATAATAATAATAATAATAATAATAATAATAATAATAATAATAATAATAATAATAATAATAATAATTTATTGTTGTTGCGATTGTGAGGGATAATAATACTATAACAACATCATCATCAACTATATATATATCATGAAGGTGTTAAGAAGTGTTTTCATGCTGTTCTAAAAATATTTTTTCGTTTACTTGTGCACATCATAACACAGATAAAAAAGAATTATTTCTTTACTACATACACATTAAAGTTTGCATATTTTTTAATCAAACAAAGCCAAGTCTAAACAATAAAACAAGTCAATTAAACAAGTCTGCTTTGCACAGCTGATATAAACACTGCAAATGTTTTGTCTTTGTGTAATTACCAGATGTTTATGATACCTGCTGCATTTTCTTGTGTCAAAATCACAATCAAACACTGGCTGCACAGTAATATTTAGAAAACAGCTTGACACCTTTTGATTTGTCATGTAGATAATGATTGTAATTAATTGCAGTTCCATTTTGTGTTCCCCCCTCCTCCCACTCCTTTTTACTTTGTTATTTTGATAGTCACAGACAGCTGGTCCTAATACAATGGGGAATTAAGAGTTCATTTGTAAAACATACTGAGGGTGTGTCATCTAAAGGGTGCTGATGTATAAGGGCTGTGGTAAAGTGTTGCTAAGTCAGGGTTAGGCTAGCCTCTGCAAAAACAATAGGAATTAACATATTTTTCCACACCTGCGATGGCAAGTCTTTTATTTTGCTTACAGCTGACAGCATCGTGGCTGCTACTGGCTTGCGTATTTGGGCTCCATCTCTCTTTGTTCCTATCAAAACAACACGAAAGCTCTTCTGTTCCTAGGGGAGTTGTATAGAATCAGGAGTAAGCATCAGCCTGAAGAAGAGAGAGAGAGAGAGAGAGAGAGAGAGAGAGAGAGAGAGAGAGAGAAAGAGAGAGAGAGAGAGAGAAAATAAAATTACAGTCTGAGGTGATGCAAATGATATCCTCAATGTATCTTCCCCTAAGCTCCTACCAGCACACTGACAGCTGATGCCAGGATTAAACAAAAAGATCAGGAACTTATGACTAATAGCTCAAAGCAATCATCTCTCATTATTTCAATTACATGGGTAAATGCATGCAATCATGGATCAAATTGCTGCTCTGAAGAAGGTCTTTTCAGCCACGCATCCCTGTTAGCAACAAAAAAGAGACCAAATGTGCAAATATTTGCATTGATTTTCCATATGAAAATACACTTTTGTTTGAAGAAAAGAACTGCCATGTACTTAGAAATTTACACCTTTAAGAGATGCCCCAAAATGCAGTAAAGTAAAGGAACACTGGTCATCATATACATACTAGTCCAGAGATAACATGCAAGAGATACAGAGGACATAAGCAGGACTGGAATTCCTTCCCACTGCAGCTATCTGAGGTGAAGGGCTTTGTAAATGGCAACCATTTCCCCCAATAATAGTAACTGTGAATGCGGCTGGGCTGGCCGATTCTGGGGTCCTCAGCAAACTTGTGATTGATGACTCACTGACTGAGAGAAAATTGCCTTATACATAATTCATCAGGCTATCTATTTGCTGTTAAAGTAGCTGACAGGAATGTTTCTGGCTGTCTGGGGGCACAATCCACTTTCGAATCACTTATAAGGATTGGAATATCAAAAATAGCCGAGTAAGGCTCAGTATCAGGTTAGGGGCCCCTTCTTTCTTCCTCGAGATGTGGAGAGCACATGAAGCAGCCTCTAGCCTATGTGTGGGTGATGCATGAAATGCTTTGAGGACCATTCTACTGTATCTCATGACACCTGGTTGTATAGATGGAGAAGAATTTATCTTACTCTGCTTCTGTGTAAATCAGAAAAGTATTGAGTCTGCTATTGTTCTTCCTTTAAACCCACTGCATTGCACCCCATTAAGTGCAACAGCATAATAAAATGAAAAAAAAAAAAAAAAACCTTTTTCAAAAGACAGAAATCTGTTTTGGTGCTCTCGGGAGGACAGCCAAATGGTAGCACAGTGGAAAAGGTCTTGTCCTCCCAGGGGCGATTCTTGAAAGAAATCTGTTATAATACACCAGACTGTGTTTACAGTCAAAAAGTGGGTTGGTGCAGTGCATGACATTTCAAAAACTTATGTAAGACACTTCTCCAAATCTATTTTGTATCGACTGGGTGCCACAGCATTGGCCTTTGTGTAACTGAGCTCTGCGTTTGTCCCTTTGTAGCCACCCGCATGAAGTGCCTCACAACCATGTCTTCCACCCCCCTCGCACCAGATTCAGCCCAATCAGGCAGCTGGACTATCCGGTTCAGCGAAAGACCCAAGAGATGGGACAGAAGTTCTGGGTGGGTGGGGGGGCATCAGGAATAGTGAAGGGGGTTGTAGCAGGTTTGAGGGCAACTCGTCCCAATTCACTCTTCCCTTCCCTTACATTAGCTCTTCCTGCGCGGGCTCCATCGACCTGTCACAGACGTCAGTGAGATTGACTGCCAGGGCAGATGCGCAGCTATAACAGGTAACCCGATCTTCTAGTCCCATCTGGCTCACAGCCTTCCTCAATTCACACTTTGCTTCAAGAAGACACATCAAAAGAAGCATGCTCTTTGTGCTCGGGGGAAACATTGTCACACACACACACACACCCACACACGCACGCACACACACACACACACACAAACACACGTGCATATGTGTGTGGTGTGTGTGTGTGTGTGTGTGTGTGTATGCATGTATACATATGAGAATGGCCCAACTTCAACGTGAATATAGCAGTGTGAGGTGCTTCTTATAATCAGGCGAAAATGGTGTCCCAAAGGGATGACGAGATTTATGCAGATTAGCATTTTATGGATTAATCATCAATTAGCATGTTTTTCCCCCCTTTTTTTCCAGAGGAAGGACTTTGAAATTGCATGCATTGTGTCTTCTGTGTAGTGCTTAATTTCTAATAAGAATTGCAATTAGAAAAGGCTGTGAAAGTGCTGGGAGGACGAAGACTTCTTAGACAGATGGAGTGTTTAATTGTACAAAGCCTGGGAAGCTCATCCCCTTGCCCTGACAAGGAGGGATTGGGGGATGGCAGGGAGGTGGTGGTGGTGGGGTTTGGGGGGGTGTTTTTTTCTTGTTTCACAGGCCACCTCTTGGTTGAAGACAGAGAGAGAGAGAGAGAGAGAGAGAGAGAGAGAGAGAGAGAGAGAGAGAGAGAAAGAGAGAGAGAGAAGAAAATCGGTGTGGTGGTGCCCAGCAGAGTCTCTTGCAAGCATGGACAGATCACCTCATCCCCCTACTGATCGATGGAGGTGCTGTTGTCTGCCCATCACTTGTGCCGGTAATGACTTCTTCCCTACCAAAATATTTTGTCAAGCTTCAGTGCAGAGAGTCCCCACTCTCTGAATGAATGCCTCAGAAATCCATCCGCATGCTTGCAATTCTGCAGGCTTTTTCTTCCAAGAGGAGGAGGGGGGTGACAAATTCTCAAACGCACATAAAGAACAAGAGCTTGGTCCAGCAGCCAATACATATCAGAGACAGAAAGGATGATGATCAAGAAGGATGATGATCAGAAGTTAATCCATGAGTTTGTGTACAGCAGAAAAGGCCAGAGATACATTTCTCATAGACAATTCATGCTATTGTCCTTTGACTTGAGACACACTCACTATCCTCCCACTACATCTCAAAGAGAGAGAGAGAGGGAGATACTATGACACTTCACTGGTTTGCAACCTTTGTTTTCATTGTGTGTTTGCTCACTGTGTTAAATCCCACATAATCCATCCACAAACCAAGGGATTACTGGAAAATTTTGTATGTGACTCTACACAATGTGTCCTACAAGGGTTAACCTTAGCAGAAACAGAAAATAACAAAGAAATCAAACCTTTTATACAGCCAGACTACAAATCAGAGTACACAGTGAGTTCTCCAAGTCTGATGATATTCCTTTCTCTGTAAATTGTCATATGGGCCAGCCTGATGACTGTGACCATAATCAGTGGTGATACTAATTATCTAATCAGCCATATCTGTGTGAAGCATGGAAATGTGTGAGTCTGGAATGTAGATCCTGTAAGTAGCCAAGACCATTGACAGCAAGTGCTCCATCTAATGGTGGAGAGACCACACAGCAGAAGCTGCAAGACTCTCTCACTCTCTCTCTTACTCTGGAATCCAACACCCCCCACACACACTCACACACTCCTGCCCACACACAACCAAACCTCTGCAGATCCCGCCCCTTTCTGTCCTGCCCAGCCAATCCTGCCCCAGGCTCCGGATTGTCGGCATGCTCAAACATATTTGACTGGCATCTGCTTTTGTTATTGTTTGTGCTGGGGCAAAATTAATATTTGTTTTGCATGTGGGCAGCGCGTGTGGCTATGCGAGGAGCCAGGGGACCTGGGGGCCCTCCCAGCAAATGGAGCAGGAAGCCTTTAATGAAGGATCCGGCTCCATTACGTAACCCTTTGGAACCAGGGCTCAGCTTCCTCAAACACTTATCCATATCAGTGTTGTTTAGGAGTTAGCATATGCTGCCAAATGCCCCCATTGCAATGGGTATGTCGGTGCAGACACTGGCATTTAGCAGGGAAGATTAATTATAAAAAAAGGCTGTGTGTGAAAAGGGAGCCACACTCTGGCAGCTAATGGACATACGGATGCCACTTAGCTCCTGGTCTCAGGTCAGAGAATAGTGGGGAACAAAATTAACATGCTGCTAGCTGACAAGGCCTTTGAATAATGCCAGATAATTTCAGGCTCACTTTTCCCTTTACCTCAGGAGCCACCAAAATGTGCACACAACACAAACCAATCTAAGATGTGTGGCATGTAACATAAGTGTCTGATCTCTCGGAGAGAGTGAGAGAGAGAGAGAGAGAGAGAGAGCGAGAGAGCAGGAGGAGATAGAGGAGAGAGAGAGAGAGAGAGAGAGAGAGAGAGAGTGAGAAAGAGAGAGGGGAGAGTGAGAAAGGGAAACTCTAGATCTGAGCCAGTGAGTCAAGTTGAATAGGCAGCCAGCGATCGCGGTCACCATGTCAGGTCACACAGATACGCCTCGGCGAGTGACATCGGAGAACTGGCCGATAACCAATCCACAGCGGCAGCATTGCATTATAGGATTAAAGACGGATTGCCAGGTCCCCCGGTTTTCATCATGTATCAATATAACAATTTGCTTAAGCTGCTTCAAGGTGCCTCCAAGGCTCACTTTAACACATGGGGACTTCCTGAAGTGATCGACTGAAGCTATCCACACAATCTCACCTCCGAGACCTGACATTCCTCTGGTCTGCTTGAGTGCGAACGGGCAGATCGGGACAAAGTGGCTTCAGTGCTCCTATTTGCGAAGCAGTGGCCGAAGCCTTTGCCGCTGACAGACAGCCCACTTCAAGTACCGTGTGAGCTACCAGCCTTGAAAGGTTTTCCCTTGCTTCTCTTCAGTATTCACAGAGCCGAATAAGGCTACCTGAGGCCTACCATGATGAGGTGTAGCAAGATATACAGCTGGCCAGAGCAAGATAAAGCTGTTATCCCATGTACACAACCCTTATTTACTGGGGTTTATAGCAGGTGATTTTAGCAGCTTGTAGAGGGGTAGTATTTATTTGCCAGTGTGGAGTATCTACAACAAATTATCTGTTTAAATATCTACAGTGTTTAGGACTAGGGTACAACTTACGTTTAGGTTTTGTACTGTAAAAAAGAGCAAAACAATGAGGTTAAATGTCCTATCCACCTCACGTGGAAGAATATTCGGTCCACTGGTCAGCATTACACAAGTGTGCAGTAGACAAGATGAATATCTTCAATGTCTCAAATGTCCGGTATCAACCCCCGATCTTGAAATAAGCATTAAGAATTAAAGCTTAGGGGAAACTGAAGGTGTAGATAGCAAGTAAAACATACGTCCCCCTCTACACAATCTCTTGGAAAAGGCCTCAAGGCCAGATTAGGCCCAGGAAAAGAAAATCTACCTGCACATATTTTCAGAGAGCTGTTTATCACTGTGCATTCACAGTGGTACAGATCAGGCCCACATTACCCCTATAGTCACGGGTGCTCATCCGAGACTGAATGTTTTTCCTCTCCTTGTGAAAAGGTAGATACTTAAGCTTTAATGTAAACATTCATCATTTATTTAGCAGGACATCTCTTAAACATGAATGGGTAAATGTTTTGAATACCGGGGCTTTAGTCCTCAGCCAGGGCCAAATGTCTCCCCTTGACCTTGCAAATTCAGGCGGGTGCACACAAACACTTACCTGTCACTCACCACCCCTGACTTTTGCGCCCGATGGAAAATAGTGGTCCACGAAGGACCTTCGCTCTTAGTGAACCTGTGAAAACACACACAGGAACTTCAAAGGATCGGCTGAGAACTGAGGAGGCGATAAGGGTGTAGGTTCAGAAGGGGGAGAAAGAAAAAGAGAGAGTAGGCCAGCCGAAGAAGAGGAGTCCTGAAAGCAAATATTAGCTTGCTAAGGGGAAATGACGGCCCTTCAAGAGCCCAGGGAAATCTTTTAGTTGAAGGAATTTGAATATTTCTGTCACTGAAGTGGGAGAGAGTGTCTGCGCAGACTCAGGAATGGTGTTTGTCTATGTATGTTTACAGCAACTGTCATTAAAGGCACAAGAAACAAGATGGCTATTGTAAGGCGATCCCTCCCTTCGGCTGAATAATTAATGCCAGCTGTGAGGAAGAGAGAGCAACGCATATTCTTCCTTCCCCATCGCTTGCCTCTCTCGCCCTTCTCTAAATGTCTCTGGGGATGGATGGGTTTCGTATCTGGTCGCGATGAGTAGCCATTTACCGCCTGATCTGGTCTTCTAAGTCCCGACTCTCTTCCTGTCTCCTGAAACCAAATTTGCTTCATTTTAGTCACCTCGAAGTAGACTTGTGTGTGTATATATTTTCAGGAAAATTTGATTGTCAATATCGATTTTTCAATCGGCCCTCAGCTCAGGTTCAGAAATATGTAAACTGTTGTGTTATTTCATCAGGGGCTGGCTAAAGAACACATACCTCAGATATCGAACACCCAGTACGGTGGAGGGATCTTTAAGCAAGACAATTCAGACATAAGTAGATTAAAAAAGCCATAATGGGGAAACAAGTGCCCATTTCAAGTGCTATTGAAGGAAATTTAAGACCTCGAAAGTTGCATTATAAATTTTTGATCAAATTGAAGATATTTTCACACTGGCTGCAGCCTGAAACCTGAACCTTTATTTTCTGTCTTTGGTTTCCTTTCTTGAAGTACCCTTAATGTGCCAAAGATGTACTACTTACGATCGGGTTACTGTTGTTGGTTTGTACGTTAATGTCTAAAAAGTTAAAATTGGATTTGAATCGACCAATATGCATTAAAACCACTGTTCTTTAATCAAAATCATATATGATCTGAAAGGGAGAGTAACAAAAGCTTCCCATTCTTTCAACATCCTGCTCTTTTTGGCCTGTCTAATCCAGTTGAGGTTTGAATGTGGTCTTTCTTCTCTTACAGCAGTGGAGGGTTACTGCAGGAGATGGACAAATTAGCCTACACCTCCATTCCTAAGCGAAGCTATTGTATATCTCCACAGTCTGTTCAGAAAAGAGGGCCACAGATCACTTACATTTCTTTCACATGTAGAAAAATTCTGCACAAAATGAAAGTAAATCATATTTAATAGCACTAAACTAAACAAACACATAGATAGATAGATAGATAGATAGATAGATAGATAGATAGATAGATAGATAGATAGATAGATAGATAGATAGATAGATGTATTGGAATTAGTTTTACAATTTTTTTTCTTCAAAAGGAAAGGAAATCAAGAAAATATTATACTCCTATAAAAACCTATCTAAACTCAAACTATCAGCTATCAGTTCTTTTGGCCATCTTTTAAGTGGTAGTGGTATGGGATCAATATTTAAAACAAACCCTGTTGGAACGATCAATTAAGATGACTCCCACCAGCACTTAATTTTCATAATTCAGTTGGCCTAACTTGAACTGCAGTCAATGTTTTGCTCAGGCCAATGGAATAAGTGTGTTGTCTTTCAACAGATGTGACTGAAAGTGTATCGGGAACACTTTGTGCATTAGGCTCTGAATTCTAAATGAACGGCTGGCTTCAGCGATCCAAACCAAGCAGACACTTAAAAATTGACACACAGGAACCCAGAGAAATTACTTAAAGGATCAGTTACATCTAAAATGATGGAATCAATAACAATATTTTCCCTTGGATCCTATCGCACTGATAAGCAAGAAAAAAAAACTCCCTTAAAAGCCACATTAAACTTTAATCGGGTGCAGTTTGCTCCGGCGATTAGTAATATCTAGACAGCTGTCTTCTGACGTGTTTAAAGCTTGTTTCTTTTACCATTTCAGTGTCATCTACTAATTGCCTTTTCTTTGGGACACATGATCCTATTGAATTTAATCATAGCAGTATGAAACAGGGAAAGGCTTTTTGGGGCTCGGGTCAGAAGAAAATAGGCGAGGCTGGGATGCTAACTGAGAGTCTTGACTACATTTGTCAGCTCTGTCCCAAATGGGCTCACTTAGCATCTGATTTCAGACCATCAAAAGATAGTTATTTGTTTATTGTCTTTTTTCAGCCCATGTGAAGCCCTTGCACAGTTCCACCTCAGAACAGGCCTTCAATGGTTTTCCTCCCACATGCAGATTAGCTTCACACTTTTTCTTAGTGATCACAATATACAATAAGCAATTCCAGAAAGTTTCAAAATGCATCTAATTCATGCTCTGCAATTTACATCACACAGATTCAGTTTCACCTGACAGCAACCAAGGTTTTTTGTATTTGTATTGTCCTGCAGAGAAATATGGAAAGCATCATTATCAGTTACTATACATTTGGATCTGAAGTACAATAAATGACTCCCATTGTTGTGAGCAAGGGAGAATGTATGTAAGAATCCTGTAGCTGTCTGATGTGAGCAGGGTAGAAGCTGGTTTATGGAGGCCCCAATCAGTATTTACTTGAAAAGAGAATCTTAGGAGAGGTTGGTTTTAATATCTCCTTCAGGTCCGGGCCAACGCGGGCTGTGATTTCACAAGTGCAACCCGAGCAATCACCGCTATCCCCCTGATTGCCTGGCCTGCGTCTCTGAGGATGCAAAGAGCGAAAGATTATCTTTCCCTTGAACTTCCTCTGATTACCGACTTTGAGAGGCATGCCTTCATCAGCCAACACGCTGGCAGAACCTTGCAGTCATAATGTAGTATTTATTAAAGACAGGGCTATTTAAGCCGATCGATACATTCAATCTCTGTCTGTGTCTCTTGGCTTTGAGGGTTAGAATAGCTGACACAGGAGACATCCTATATTGGCTTGTGGTGAAACATTCCTTACAAAGTGTTTTAATGGGTTTATTTGAGCCAATACTGCCAACATTTGAAGGGAGTCGTATGGTAACAAAAACTGCAAGCCTTATTTGAAGACAGGTTTCAAGTTCTTACTTGCAGTTCTGCTCTATGGAAAAGCCTATAAATTAAATTAATTTTTGCTCGCCTGTGATATAACAGTAAACTTAATAATTGTTTTGAAAAGTCTTGTAAACAGAATAAAGTTGCCAAAGCAAAGCTTCATGAAGCTCTTGCAAGAGAGATTTTTATCTCAGTGAGAGCTTACTTGGTTAAACAAAAGGTAATAAATTCATCTTTATATTTTAAAAGAGTACTTCATGCAAAATGTTAAAATGGCTAATAATTAATTAATACTGATAAGGTCATTTAGCAAAACACAAAAAAATCAATTAAAAAATCTATTTAAAATGCATTTGTATAGCACTACAACATAGCAGCTTTACATAAATCAAAAATAAACACATGAACACAATGAACAACACAGGAAACAAAGGATAAAGACATAAACCATGTTTGCTTGATCACAACTTGCTTTGATTTACTGCCACTTTAGTATTTCATGAACCAGTGAACCATTCCTTTAAGGGCTGTGAGTCAGAGGCAAAATAAAATGATGACTCTGGAGAGACACCAAGGAAAGACATCACTTAAGAGCAAGTATTAAGTGCAAGTCAGTCTAATTGGCCTTCAAGAGGCACCCTGAGAAACCTGTCTATTTGGACTCTCTTTCTTGCGTTTCGTGGCAGGCATGGAGTTGGGTTTGATGGATTACATTCCTTGTCTAACTATTGACTGCTCCTTCAGCTCTAGCCAGGTATGAAGATCTTATCACTTCCTAGTCCTGTTGCCCCTGGCCTTGGCTTGGCTTACAGAAACATCTTAGGATTCATGCAGATGCACTATATTAGTGAGCAACAGGAAAATAGTGTCCTGTCTATTTGACAAAAATGTCAATGCAGTTGTATTATATTATGATATAATCTGAAAACATTAAACATAATGTAAAATATTATGAACTACTGCTATGAGAATATTAGAAGAGGGATCTATTGAACTTTTTTATGCATTTCATCCTGCATTAGTTTTGTGCCACATTCTCCACAACATTGTGAGTTGCAGTTGGAAGGCATACATCTGTGACTCTACATACACAAAGCTCTCATGGTGAGAGGACTTCCTCACAGACCCTGACAGGACAGCTTCCAGTCTAAAGCTCCACATAGCAGCATGCACCTGCTTTAACCCTAAAGGGAACTTATCAATTCATCTCTCTTAGAACTGCACAAGTGGGGGTAATCCTCCCATTGAATTGTTTGGACTCCTCTGCCCATAAACAAAGACAGGATAATGGTCTTGTTGGAACTGTCTTGTTTTGGTGGAGGATATTCAAGAGGCTTTAAACCAAACTCTTTGTAGCTGCTATTTGTCTCTCTACACAGCCAATAATCCTGGCATTTGTCAGGCCATTAGGGCAAACTTAAGCTTTCAGAGGGCCAGCTACTTTCCACCCTCAAACTCACTTGAAATGTGACTTAACCCTACAGACTGCATTAAGCTGAGGATGTCTCCTTTTCTTCACCTGTCATCAAGGTGTAATGTAAGCTAGTCTAAAGAACACTACCTCAAGTGTGGGACCCCTATATGCCAGAGATTTATGACTGCTGTTTATTTACACCAAGAAGCATGCTTATTTTGGGCTTGAACAAATGACACCGTGCCATCAGGAGCTCCACCACGATTTGGTCTCAAGCCCTCATTAAATTAACTAGGAGTTTAACAGTTTTTAGTCTGGTGGCAAATTAGCGTTTGCAGTTGTATCAATTTATGTATTTCTGCTATCTTGTAGTGGGAGCTTCTAATAGTAAATTAACTATAAAAGCCAGAGGAAGCCCCTTGCATACCAGCTGTGAAGTTTTTTTTTTTTTTTTTTTTTTTTTTTTTTTTAGGATATATTCCAATACATCATCCAGCCAGAACGTTTCAGAGTTTGAGCTGAGAGGCAATAAAGTAATTAAAGCACCAGGGGTTCAAACATTCAATATCATTTTCCAAAATGTGTTTAATTAAAATTAATCATGAGCTGCATTATATCGCTACCTGTGGTGAAAAGTGGTGCACTGGTTCTCACTCTAGTCAAGCTTTTCTTTGAAGGTTTGAAATTGGAGCAAGCAGCGAATTTAAAATGTTGCCAAAGACTTTGAATTACAGCAATCTTTAGCATTTCTACTAATCCACGTTCTCCATTATGGTATGTCGTTTTAAAATAATTCCTCCTCTCTTTCAAATAATTCCTCCCAGTAGGACAACATTAACCTCCCAACTCTAATCAAATTCTGTCACATAGAGCACATTCATGTTTCAGTAATCATTTCAAGTTGGCAAATAGATCCTTCTACATGCTTATCAAAACAATATATTACAAATTCTAGCCTGGAACATAATGGCACCTGTGTATACATACTTTAGGCACAAAAAGAATGGACCAAAAAGGGCAAGCATAAGAATCTGAGCCACTTTGGCAATGGCAATGACAACTGGGTCAGATCATCTCCAAAACAGCATGTGTTTTCAAGTGTTTTCAATATGCAGTGGTTGGAAACTCCAAGGAAGGCAAACTGGTGAACTGGTGACAGGGTAATGAGCACCCAAGGCTCACTGATGTGCTTAGGAACTAAAGGCTAGCCCATCTTGTCTGATCCCACAGAAAAGTGGCTGCATCACAAACTGCTTAAAAAAGCTGGCTATGGCTTGTGAAGAGTACCATGTCCAGAAAGGTCAGAGCTGTTTCATCATCTCATGGGAAACCTAGAAAAAAATTAAGCAGGTGGTTTTAATGTTGTACCTATTAGTCCTTGTATACTTGGAGTTTCTGCATATGGCAGTGATGGTAGAGTGAATTACATTAGGTTAAGACATCCCTCAACTCAAATGTATTGATAACTATTAAAAGAGCCATAAACTAATAATTGCTATAAAATGCTATTAATCAGGGCTATAAACTGATTATATGAATTTTATAAACAGTATTTAGGAACAAAAATGCAAAACTAATCTGTTACCAGTTAATCGTGTTAATAATTATATTTTTCTGTTCAGTGTAACCTAATCTTATCATGTGACTTCAAATTAATTATGTGACAAATTAATAATTTATGTGTGCTGTGCAGCACAGGCTATAATGATACAGTTTCATGGATGAAGAAGGAAATTATACTTAATTACACATAAATATTTCCTAAATATAAAAGCACATTAGGTTGGTACATATGTATGGACAGATCATTTGTTGTTAGCCTATTTGTTGCTGTGCTACACTAGTAGGACTATGACAAAACACTTTACCAAACTACCAAACCTAGTTTAAGGAGACTACAATGGCTAACATTGCAGTCAAGTACAATAATATAAAATTAGTGGATTCCCACCCAGGACATGACCTTCAACTTTGAAATGTGGTAAACTAATGCCAGTTGTATAGAAAATGTATAATTTTAAATGGTTGTGAAAAGGTTAACAATCACATAACTTATAACTTAAAATCAACATTGCATTTGAAAATTATGAATTTTAAAACCAATAACAACATTGAAATGACATTGAAACAACACTCAAAATCAAAAGTTGATTAAACCATGGCCATGATATTGATTCAACAATAATTAAATGGGTAATTGTTGGCTTGGTTACCTGATATTTAAAATTAACAGACATTTATTCCAAATATATAGTGCTTCCTTATGTCAATGTGTAAAAAAACCCTTTTTTTGCATACTTTACATTTAAAGAATATGTTGGGCATAATATTTGGCATTAAAATATTGTTTTAGTTTGGAATGAACTGAACCCTCCTAGCTATTTAAGGTACAGATGCAAAACATGAACCTTGTAATAGTGAGGACTAAACTTGAAGGAAACGCGTCAGACAGCAGAGCGAAATGATTTTCCATTTTCCCAGAAGTATTTTAATTAATAAACACTCCCTGGCAGCAGATAATAGTTCGGTCACAATATAGAGGAGGTGTCCCCAAATCATTAATCATTAAGTAAAATTAATGTAGTCAGTCAGTGACTGTAAATATATATATATATGCAGTCTACCTTTGTCTGGGCCCATATTGTGCTAGCCAACATAAATCCACTGAAAATACTAATACTATTAAACTACAAAATCCTAGATTGAGTACATTACTTTTTAAATGTTCTTTAAAACTGAAGATTGACAAATGCTTCAGTACACTGTTGCACCGAAACTTGTACAAATAAATCAACAAAAAACGGAATTGCCATCCAATCAATTAACAGCTAATTAAAACAATTTTAAATGATTTTGACACTTTTGCTACTGACTAATTTAGACTGGATGCAGAAGGTGGGGCTATAAGCATTGTTTGCTTATAAAAAACTCTGCCTCATCTTAATGAGTGCCATTGTTTCCCTCAGTGCTGTGTAGCAGCTTAGAGCCAAGATAGAAGCTAAGCCCCCACCCCAGAAACACACACACACACACACGCACACACACACACACACACACACACACACACACACACACACACACACACACACACACAAACACAGGTCTCATTATAAACTGCTAGCAATATTGTTTTTATTTTGTTCTTATCCAATCCTCTTCCATTAAACAAATAAGAGCAGTTTAATTTTTCTGATTTGTGAATAGCATATCACATCATATTGCTGATAGATTACAGTTTTAACACAAGTCCTGTCTATAGTCTTCTTGTGTCAACCTTGTCCTTGCTGTCCACTTTGCGTTAATTAAGTGGATTTGGTTGCTGCACATTTGAGAAGAAAGGCTGTCTTGTTGCCAAATGAGCCTCTGCACGTGTCCTTTTCTCTCTCAGCTCTACTGTTAGTCATGGTTTACTCTCCAGTCTAGCACTTACAGATCATTAGCATGTGTAACTTCCTCCAATGAGGACAAGGCCAAACAAGCCTGGGTACATGATGCAACTGAGAGCTTCATGAATAAAACTGAGAGGTCCAATGATTGTCCATTCAGTCATTTAACACAGCCAGCCACAGAACAAAGCTTAAAATACACTAAGCTGTAACACAATCATCAACAAAATCAATGGATATCTTTATTAACAATCTATAAAATAGGGAAAGGGTCCTGTAAAACTGTTAAACATTTACACTGAAAATCCCACACTAATCTGCAGTAGGATTTTGATTTAACCCTCATGTCTTAATATTCTGTATTCTAAGATTCCAAAATGAGCCGCCTTCACTAAAGCCCTAAAATAAAATAGCTTAATTGAGTTATAAACTCCCAATCTACTTTGCTCAAGGAAACAACCTTCCTACTGTCTTTATGAATATTTGAGATTCCTTTCTTCACATTACATAAAGATTACATTTATTCAGCACACCTGTTATATACTTTTTTTGCATAGGTGTAAACATTAATGTTTTAATAAGATGTTGCCGTTCTATAGCTTCAGAAAGTAGCAGAATTTTGCATAAATATAAACAAATTTTATTTTTCCAATCTTGGACATGCTTTAGGAAAAGTAATACAATTTCATGTTGAAGGTCATTAAGGGGATATTCTTTGCAGTTAAATTTGATGCAGGTCATTTTTGACCCTTTATACAACACGAAGGTTAACATGCTTATCAAAACTATAGATTTGAATGTAATTAAGTTTTCTTGTCATACAGTAACACTGTCACTTTAAATGCATACTCTGCAATTGTGCTATAAATCACCAGCACCATAGTGGAGAAACTGGTACTTGTTTATCACTATATGTGATATTTGTTACAATATACACATATAAATTTTGAATTTAAATACTTGTCAGTGTAAAAGTATACTTGCAGGTCAAAGGCAAAATTTTACAATACACCTCAAGACAAAGGTATTAGAATCCTGCAGTGGATTTGTTTCTGAGAGGGCTTCAATAAAACCAAAAGAACACCACCAGGCAATAACTTCCCAGACTGAATTCAGGTTATTTCAATCCCACTGAGTGCTGTTTTAAGCAATAAGGTTGTTGTCATTGTCATACTGAGCTTCAGCACACAAAGATCATCCGGTAGAGGAGTAAAATCAATGATTTTCCCCAATTCAAGGCATGAATGCAGGAGAGTAGAAAAGGATTGCAGGCCATTTGACCTTCTCTGTGTATTAAACAAACACCAGATGGTGGACATTCACCAAGTCCATTATCTGAGGGCCTGGAGTGTTGTTCCTGCTGCTAATTCCCACAGAGTCCCTCTCCAAGCCTGCAATTGAACTGCATGCATGGCAGCAACTCTATCTTAGACAAAGAAAACCGAAGCTCCATTCAGACCCACCCTCTAAAGCAACAAGGCCCCATTTCCAAAAGATGAAGACAGCAGGTAATATTTTTGAGCTCTCATGAATCCAGATGCACAAGATGTCCATCAGCAGTCCAGGTTATTCATAGAAATTTGAGGTGTGACAACAGATGGGCGACATTATGCCTACTATATGCTGACTATAGGATTCCACACAGTACTCATACAAATAGCTGGAGATGATAGCTTGGATCAAAAAAATGTCCAAGACTGGGAAAGGAAGACCTTGGATGAATTGTGGAGATAACATGCTGGGCTACCATTGTGCCTGCACAAACGTGGAAGGAATGCCCAGTGTGGCAATAAGAATTCAGGCCACAATGGTACAGCAGGGTGCTGATGTGTGTGCTGAACCAAAGGTTTGACGAGGAAGTCATAGTTGGCATCAGGCACAGGAGTTCATTCATACACCACTTCAGAAAGAACACGTACATGTGAAGGCAAAACTATGTGCTCTCTTCAATGATAGTGGCCTGTTTTCTTTAAAAATAGCAGAAACATTCCAGTTATTACAAATGGTAGGTTTGTAAATTCATGATTGTTTCCTGCAGCATCAAATGCCATATATCAACCAAAACTACCTGTAAAGTTAAAGTAATTAACTGCATACGATTTCTCCAGTATGCAGCAATTTATTTACAGTTTACAGTAGCAGTCACCCAAAACATAGGGTATAACATTGTTTTTCATTTACAGAAGATAATTTTACATATTTTACAATATAGAATTGTAAATATGCAGCAACATTGCACTGATATTGGTGAAATAGTTAAATTACATAATACAGTAATATTTATGAATGTATACTGTAGATACCCTACTTCTAAAAAAAAAAAAAAAACAGTTGACAAACTGCTGCATTTCTGCTTAATTTAAAAGTCATCAAGAAGGAATGCTGGGAGACTCCTGTGCTCTGCAAATCACAGCTAATTACTGTAGAACATTTTAAGTTCTTAGAAAAGAAGCTTGACCCATATCTACCAGAATGGTGTCTGGTGTAATTAAGGATTATTGCCCGATTTCCTCTGTGAATTCCTGACATGAGTAATTTTTTGTGATCAGCCTTTAACATGACTGGGAAAAAAAGAATGTTTGTAACAAACAATGTTATGGTCTGCTAACAAGGTCAAGGAAATACAAACAAGTAGCATGAATATATCATTATTTAGGACAAAAATGCTTGTTTTAAAGCATGGAATCATACAAATTCTCCCATTTACTTCTAAGATTACTGTACTTTCTTTCTTTACATGATATTAATACATTTCTAAAGTCAATGCAAACTAAGACTCATTCACCAAATCATTATTTGAATGGCACATACACTGCAGAACCAATTTTTGATAAAATCACAACCCATGTGATGTTTTACAGTAGTAGATCCAGACATCAGTTGCTACAGAAATGCATTATATTTATCCATTTTATGGAATGCAGCTTATATATAGAGGCACTGGTTTAGCCAAAACTTATTTATTTCACTCGGTCAAGTTTAAACAAGAACTCCAATGCTAATGGAGGTAACAACAATAATAACTGTGATAATATTCAGACAAAATACGGAGAAATGTACATTGCAAAGGTAAATAAATATAAGTTGTAGGAGCATCCTGAAACCAAACTAGCCACACAAACTCAAACAGACATACTTGTGTGGTTCTAACAACTTGATGCAGCTTGGGGTGTAATGATCTAGGCATGCGGTTAGATGCACCCTCATTAACTGGTAGTTATGTTTGTCTATACTACAACAAACAACCAGGTCATGGCTAATCAACCTATCAAAAGCAAAATTGATTTTTGCTTTATAATCACAAAGATTAATGTGACTGTTAAGGTTTTTTGTTTAGGCTTTTATATGGTAAACTACCATGTTCATTGTTACATGGGAACTTATTTCACTGTCCTTGCTTGTCGTATATGCTTTTGCTGGAGTAACTGTTTCTACAGTTCAGGGCAGGCTTTCTAGTAGATTTTGGAGCATTTCTGGGAGGATTTTATGTTGGATGATCACTACCCATCCTCATCCCCAATTCCCCAACTTATTCACAAAGTACTGGATGAAATGCCATCAATCCAGAGCTCCACTACTCAATCCTAAGGGATTGGTACCACTGGGCATGGTACCTATCAGTCCATGTGTATATACTCCAAAAGAGTCCTATTCTATTGGCAGAATACGTGAACTAGACAAGCTAGACATGCATTTACACATCTGTATTCTCAGTGGTTGCAACTTAAAGTAGTTGAGTTTATTCATTAGAAGGGCTGTGCACAAGCAATTGGACATACAGTGTACTCTATCAGGAGCCAAAGTAGGAGGATTTTTATTCCAGTGTTTGTAAACAATATAACAAACTCTTTAGAGCCTGAAAATTTAGCTCATTGTCAGTTGCTAATGGGGATATTACACTCAGCGCCAACTCTGTGGCTGAATTGTGAAGTGGATATGGCATGTGTACAGTACTATGTAAGGTTTATATCCTTTTAGACCTTTAAATGTCAAAAACTTTTGAAGAAAAAAATACTGCATACAAATTTCCCCAGAGCTCTCAAACAGCTCAAACAGTTGCACAAACAGTAATAATAAAAATAACTGAACAAAACCTGGATAAAAAATGTTCTAATTGTCCCTGTCATTAAAAGCATGCCGCTAAAATCTTCACTTTTAGTAATTGCATAGTGACCTCTCTGGGTGTTTGTTGCTTTTTGATAATAATGCCTAACGCTGGACATTTGAAATGGCATAGTGGTAATTACAGCCATCTAATTACACAGTGCCTGATGCATGCCTTCACAAGGTTAGAGCAGAGAGCCCACTGACCCGTCAACTCTCTCTTTAGAAATAAAGTGAGAGCTAAATCTCCTGTTCTAATTTACAGAGATGTGGTGTGTTTAGAAGGGTGAAAAACATGACATGATTCTTTGAAAAATAAGTTATTGAGACAGTGGCCCCAGACACATTCAAATTGAAGCCATAATTTACCCAACATGTAGAACCCGTTGACTAAAGTATGTGAAACAATATTCATGATAAAATGATATCCAGTGACAGTAATTTCCCTGACCATGTTAAATGTTTGCAAGTCCACAGTAATTCTAACTTGATGCCTAAAACACTGCAGTATTACCTCCAGAAATATTAGAAACAATAATTTTAGTTATTTACACTAAAAGAACAATAATTTGGCCTGATCTTGGATTAGCCTTCTAGATATTACTTTAAGTAGATCCATTTCTGTGTGGCTCACCAAATAAAAACATCAATCAGATGCACAAGGAAGGAATTCTAGGGAAATTTTAATGGTATTTTATGCTGTATATTGCTATAAGAGACAGAACATAATTAGATACTATCCTGTACAGTTTGGCAATAGTGACACAATGTAAGAAATTCACAAGTACATTAGATCATTGACTATTAACAAATGGAAAAAAATATAAAGACATTAAATAAACTTTCAAAATTTCATTACTTAATTAGCTCAAATCCCAGTGCAACTACGGGCTCAAAATGCTGCAGAAGAAAATCTACACTCATTTTGTTTAAAAAGGTTGTCAGTGTTGGAGACTTTGGTTTGTGCTTTTAACTTGTCAGGATTTCATTATGAAGAAGTGGAACTGCTGTGTCCCCAAAGTAGGTGTACTCAATACATCACTCACTTACGTCATTAAAAAGCTGTCACTATGGCCTAATTATGTCCATATCAAAATAAAACAGCAGAGAAGTGGTCAGAAATGACGTATGACCTTTTAAGTGGGCTGCAGGAAATAATCCATTTCAAAGCAGTTTCATTTATTAGGATTATGTATCATTCTCATTCTTGCAACAGAACAACTTGCCTCAACAATTAGACAACCAGTCACAATATCTGAATGTGAGGGAAAAGAAAATCCTTGCTCATTCTCTCAAGTTTCTACATTTGGAGCTTGTCCATCAACAGTGCCCAATTAGATGAAGGCTGTCCACTCACTTATATATATGAGTTTACACCAATTAGGCCAGTGTTTACCCCCAGTGAGAACATAATATGATTGCAAAATTAAAACCGAATAGGATATATGGACTGGAAATGAGACTGTGCACAATATTGTTGTGTGTCAACTTAATTGAAGTATGCTTATACACAAATAACACTGACATTTTAATATAGTTAAGATTTAAGGTATTAAGCCCCCAGCATTGAGCTGTGGAGCAGTGAAACTGTGCTCTCAGGAAGGAGGTACACTATCCAGTACTTTTTTGGGTTGCAGTGGGGAGTTGGGGATGAGGTGGGGTGGTGATCATCTTGTGATTTTCAGTTACTAATTTGGTAGCCTCTGAAAGTAAACAATAAGAGAAGCCAATATGTATTTAACATATATAACTGTTTATAAATATTCACATATTAATCAAAATACCATATAAAGGTAATTTAAATAAACTACATAAAATGTGGTTCTGATATATTCAACTTTGTGGCCAAAAATAAATCTGACAATTTTCATATTAATTTTGATGCACTGGAGCACAGAAGGCAGGTGTATATGTGTAAATAAAGGTGAAGATTAAATTACAAAATAAACTACAAACATAAACTAAACAGAACAGACACAAAAAACTAAAAAACAAAGAGGCAAAGGAAATAACAACACTAAACCAAACAGACTAGGAAACTGAAACAAAGGGTAAAAAAAACTGACTGGGAGTGCAAAAACCAAAGAACAAAGTATACATGCTGGCAGTGAACATAAACCTGCACAACAACAAACAAAGACAAAAGGCTGAAAGAAAGGGCTACATATAAACAGACAGAGACTAGACACACCTGGAGAAGATAACATAGGGCAGGGCTACAAAGGAATCACAGGTGGGAACACTGATGACAGGGCTGAGCTAGAGTGGAGACAAAACAGAAAACAACAGAGCTATGTGCTAGAAAACCTGACAAACCAAAACAAGACCTAAGAAGGACAGACAAGGAACAGAAAGGAAACGAGTCTTGACAGAAGCGTGGCACATAATTTATGTGGAAATCTCATCTGGTCCAAATAAAATAGAATTGAACTGTTGGCATCATTTAATCAAATATTTTATTGACTTTACAGTTCGTAGTTAACAATTTACAAATAAGTAAACGTGCACTCACATTGGTTTAAGATGAATTGTTTAAAGTCAATTTTACTTTAGACTTTTTTATTTGAGAAATGTACAGTTTGCTTCTGCATATTATTAGTTATGCTTAAAATAATTTTCAAATTACTTAACTAAAGCTCCCTTTGTAGTTCTATCATTGCTAAAGGTATCTTTCATTTCATTTCAGTCATGCAAATTATATAATCAGCTTTAAGTTTCATAATAAGCTCAGTGATATGAAGGAGGAGCAAATACGGCATAAAACACCTTCAGCACAAACCTCCCTGGCATTTTTGGTTTCACATATGAGGAGAGACATTGAGGTCCACAGACTTGCTGGGTGGCCAAAGATCAGACTTTAAATGTTTTAAGAGGTTTCTCTTCTTGTTAGATGCAAGCATATAGAACTGAAACCCCTGAAGTACATTGTAGGTCCATCTGCTTGGCAGAGAAGTGAATACTAAACCATCTGGGCTTCTACTTGTGCCAGAAAAAGGATATGGATAGGTATTGTCTGACATAGATCACTTCAGGGGGTACGTTTTTCCATGAGGAACACACAAACTTAGAGGCACACATACACATAAATAAACAGAGCAACTCTATTTGTTTATATAGTACTACAAAGATAAAGTCAGGAATGTCTGAATCACTCAATTTGCTTTCTACTCCATGTGTAATGTACTATAGTTTTAATACTTGCCAGTTTATTTTCTCGTTTTTTAAGATATGCTTTCCTAGCTTACACAGCTAGCTGGCTATTATTCCTTCAAAGCTTTTTGAAAAAATAAATCTCTTGAGGCTCTGGGTAATAGAGGTTTGGTACTGGTACTGTACCCAACATGCAGTGATTCAGCATGTTCAGAAGGTAAATTTAAATCCTATGGTTTTAGTGATTGTAGACCTTCAAACTGCCTTTTATATTTAAGTATTCCTGTCAGATTTAAGGTATCATGGTACTAAGAGAGTTAGCTCTCTTTGAATTGACTAATTATCTGTTATACTTATTGTACATATTTTATTGGTGGGCCTATTTTTATTATGCTCAGTCTTTGTGCAGTTTTTGGAGCTGTAGTTGAAACCATACTTACAGAACACCTGGAACATTGTGCAGGAATCAAGTAAACAGCACATACTTAATGTAATTTATATCTTCAGATTAGATCTTTTTCAGTTAAGGATGGAAACCTTCTTCATTTTTTTTAACTTTTATAATTTCATAAACAGATAGCAGTAGTGGTTAGACATTGCCTTTTCCAGCTCAGGAATGTTTATAAAATAAAAAAAGGAAATGTAATGGATGCATTTAGCTGCTCTCAGATGGATTAACCAGGTGGTTAATACTTAAGTGTGTCCCACACTTAAGTACAAACGCTCCAGTTCAAAAATACATAATTAAAAGTTGAAGTATGCTTTAATTTTTTTACTCAAGAAAAAGTATAGACTCGAAGAGTAAAAGTACAAATTTAATGTTAAAACAGTATTAAAAGTAAACAAAAGTATTTGCTTAGAATGTTCTGTTTTAATGATAGAAATATACAGACCTGAGCATAAATTTAGCAACAATTTCAGCAGTATCATTGATGGTAAATATTATAATATATTTCTAAGTCATTTCTGATATTCTGAACATGTGATTAATACTATAGTTCATTATTCTCTTTTAACTTAAACCTTAATTGTAACATTGTATTCTGTATCTCGGTATTCCAGCCAATCACCCTAACCATATGTGTTACAGGGAGGTAGGACTGAGTAGAGAACATGATTTAACCCTTTCTGCACCTCTAGGTTAATGAGACATTGACAGATTGGGGTTGTTTTTTTGGAGGAGATCAAATTATTGGTGGGGACAATTCAATAGTCACTGGATATGGGTGGGGACATGTCACTACTGTCCATTCTAATTTTATATCCTTGGATCAGATATCATCGGTAATCAGGGCTACATGAAGATAGAGGCAAAAGAACACATTTGTTTGTCTTTGTTAAACACCATGATACAGTAAACATGGTTAGATATTTTCTCACTCATCCAAACATGCAGCAAATGCAATTGAGTTTGAGGTGCTGGCATGGGAGATTGGGACATGCAAGTGTATTAAATTTAATTGAAGTTAACATTGGAATGTGAAATTTGGAATCACAATGGTGCATTATTAACTGCCTGATTCTGCACAATTAAAAACTGTTTAACCAAAACTGTTCTGACAATGTAATAGGTAAAAAGTACTGATTTGTCTTGAAATGTAGGTAATAGAGATAAACATATTAAGTGACAGAAATAGTATAGAGCTGATACA
The DNA here is from genome assembly GCA_034509495.1 of Acestrorhynchus altus. NCBI lineage: Eukaryota > Metazoa > Chordata > Actinopteri > Characiformes > Acestrorhynchidae > Acestrorhynchus > Acestrorhynchus altus. The sequence continues at coordinate 21,945,585 of CM067513.1, forward strand.
TCTACTTGGTACAGTACAGTACTTGTGCTTTATTTCATGCTAGCTCTGACTCTAAATTGTATGTTGGACTGCAACTGTGACAAACTTCTGCTGCCTTTTCTGTGGTGTGAAAAAGGCAAGTATATTATACCAATCTTAGCTGCAGTAGTTGATTTGTATAGCTCGTTCATTCAATATAAGTTACTGTTATTTGTTTTAAAAGCTCTTAATGGGTTCAGTTCAAAATGTATTTTAGTTATACCATGTTCATGTTCTGTTCCCAGACCCATGAGGTCATCCTCACATCAGCTTTTGGCTTTTCCTTGTAGGCACCTAAAGTTAAAAGGAGGCTTGTTTTTGTAGTCACTGCTTCACAGTTATGAAATGGTCTTTTTCTGTTTATATTTTTTGTTTATGATTGTGTCTTTTTATTTTTCTTTAATGCCTTAGAAATAAATGTTACTTAATTATACCCAACATTTTTTTTCTCTCTGGAGCATTTTTTTCTCATTCTCACAAACAGTTCAGAGAATGCACTCTTAATCTATTACCTGTTCAGGTCTGACATACCTTCAAGCATCTCATTCACGACAACATTTATATCGATTTAGACACCATATAACAACACTGTCTTGGTATCTTGTATCAGCTAACAAAATTAAGCACTTGAGGCTGCTATGTTGAAATTAAGTATTGTGCCTTTAAGGCTCCCTCTCCACCCCCCCATCAGCTCTGGAGGGGTCAGGATAGTAACACATGCTCAAATAAGGAGCTTCGGTTGTGATTAACACTGCGACTATTTTTGATAAATACGTCTAAGCTTTATTTTCTTAAGGATATGTGAGCTGGCGTAAGTTTTGGCAAGGCTGGAATGTTTGAAGTGGTGCAAGCCAGCTGCTCAAGAGGGGGGATACTTGCTGAGGTTTGTTTATTCGCAAGCTTATAACCTTTAAGCTCCAGCCCTTCAGGTTTGCCCTACTCAAAAAAAGGCACATTTGGAAACAGATCATTTTCTTAACCTCCCTGTAACTCTCTGAGTCCCTCCATCACAGCAGCAGGCGATTCCGGAACCTGACCACAGTCTTGACATCATGTTCTGTTGCAGCACACGATACATCTGTAAACACTGGCTAAATGCAGCCAGTAGGGTTCTCACAATGAACTTCCCTTGCCCCACCCCAAACACACACACACATATACACACACACATTCACTCCAAAGCCTCTCCATCAATTTCTGAAGGGAGCACAGATATCCAATGGATGTGCTAAAATTCCCCGCTGTGCCTGGTCCGTTAGTGACGGACCTGTGACAAAGCCTCACACCTCGTGGCCGGCCCAGCGTCCCATCTCTGGCTCTCAACTCTGACATCTGCTCAGGGTTGGGGTTTCATTCGAAAGGGGGGCAGAGGGAGTCAATCTGCTCCTTTTTAAAAAAGAGCCTCGCAGTGCCCTGGGTGCTGATAGCAGGGTTGGGGGTGGGAGAGATGAGGAATCTGCACCATTTCTCTTGCTGGCACCACTGGTGTGCTTTTCTACAACCCTTCCCCATCAACGCCGCCACAACTTGAAGCCGTCTTTCATATCCTCCCACGGCTCCAGATTGACAGGCCTCAGACAGTTCAGGTGATGAGGAGGAGAGGGTGCGAATGGAGATAGAGAGGTGCCATGTTTGAACACTTCCTAAAGAAGAAAGGCTGATACTCTGCAAAAAAACCCTGCTCTTTTTGGCAAGTCAGCATCATGACTATTTGAGGACTCTGACAGATTGTGCTAATGTGTTTATTTAGTTGATCAAAATGTGGACTGGAACCGTTTACAAGCTTTATTTATGTCGCTGACTAACTCAGTCACTGACAGAATGAGACAACATCAATCATCTTGTTTTGAGGGAAAGACCACTTAAAAACTTCTGGTACATGTCCGTATGTTTTGCTCTGAAAGCAACTAAAACAAATTTGTGAGAAAGGTCCTTCACTTGATTCCATAGAGGAACTACTTTTAATGCCTTTAAAAACCCTTCAATAGCTCAACATTCCTTGTAAATGAACTATGAATGTACAGGAACCATTTTAGAGTACAAAGAACCTCCACATAATGAGGTTCAATAATTATTCTGTTTAGACCATAGAGAATCCAACTTTTAATGGTATGTATTAAAAGGTTCTTAACATGCACAGATCTTCTTTTGAAACATGGTTCTTCATGTTCATTGGTGTACAGATTCTTAAAATAATCATTTTTTAATCTTAGTCCATAAAAGGAACCATTTATGCATTTAAACTGTTATTTGATTGTGTAGAATTGTACATAAAACCTTTGCCTTTATTATGAATATTTCAAGGACAATATGTTGGCTGTGTTGCTCCATTTTATATGGAGCACTTGATTGCAACCTATTAATTTTATAATAATGAAAATATATCCACGATTCAAATATTTTACTTCTCTCAATTAAAGTGATCTTTAATAACATAACATTGTCAATAACAATTTTATATGCAATAAAGTTAAAATAATCTATATATAGGTTTGCTTTTGCATTATGTTAGGTGTAGAAGCAAAGCTGCAGAAAGGGGTATCGTTTCTCTGTGTAATTCCAGTCTCTGACTCTGCTTTAGCGGCTGAACACAAGCAGCATTCTTCTCCCAGATAAAAATCACCTCAGCACATTTGTAGGACATGTAGCCACTTTACTGCTCTCAAAGATTAAGACTCACACGCGCATGACTTTTAAAGGTGATGGCTATTATCGCTCTGTGTACTACCCTGGAGAAGAGAAGGACTTCAAATAAGGACATTAAGGAGAAATTCTGAACCTAGAGGAAAATGTTTGGAATCCAGATGTATTCGTATTCATGGGTACAGCCTAATACTGTTGGTAAAGTAATACCACAGCCTAGTATAGCACGCTTTTGTGTGGACAAGCTGTGACTTAGTGCTTGCACCAGAGCTGATATTGTTGGTTCAGCTGAAGAACGACTCTTCCCTGTGGGAGAGAGCAGACACACTCACAGTAGCAGTATTACAAATGCAGCCAGAAAAATCCATTAGATAAAGGCTAGTTAACTGCCTAATTATTCTCAAGATAGAATTATCTGGGCACTAAATGTTCACTGAATGAACAAGAAGTAATAACAATGCTTATTTTAATTCTCATCTTACTAATTAGAGTGAAAGGGCGTATCAAATCCAGTTATGAATTCATCCATATTAGTGGAGAGAATGCAGCAGCAGGTAATTATAAAGAATTTATTACCCTGCTCAGAAACGTTATTTACTGCCAGGCCGAGTAAGTTTGGTTATTAAGAAACCTGACTGTTGGTGATCAATTACAAAACTACTTCAACAAAAGGCTCAAATATTTCTTGGGAGTCATTAGACAGATCATGCTGTGTTTTCCAATTGAACTGTCAATTCACCTACCCTAGTACAATCAGCACCACTATGTTGATCCTATTCAAGTCAGTAATGTAATCTACATTTAAATTAATTACTACGTGACTTTGACCAAATGCCAGGGATAGTCTTCAGAAAAGAGGCGGCAATAACTTATTAGTGCAAAGGAGTTCGTGTTGGTAAAGCGATTGCATGAAATCACTGAAAGGTCTCAACTTTTAATGTCTCTTACAAACATTTACTTAACTATATTAGGGTAGCAAAAAGGTGACAAAGTAAAAGGAAATTTAAGTATATAATTTTGACAAATTACCTTCAAAACCTCAAATTTTGTGTGAACAATTTTTGAGAGGAATTTAAATCTTCAATAAGGTGCACTTTTTCATTGTATTAATCTGCACTCATGAATTCTGAAATGTTATTTTACAGTTGTACTGTCACATATGCAAATAATTTAATCTGACCATCCATAAGAATGAAAATGTTTGACACCATAATGAAGGAGTTATTATCTGTATCTTGTACTTGTGATGTACATTCTCCATTTCTTCTTCTTTTTTTTCTTTTTTTTAACTAGGATTTTACTTGTTTTCAGAGCAGATACCAAAACAAATTGTGTATTAAAAGTTTAGCCACAAATAAATGTATTGTCTTTATAACACAGCTTAAACACAGCAGGGAATAAGTGGCCCTGAAATGTTCCTCATAAAGTGCCCTCACTCCTGTTTGCTCTGACATGCCACCACTGACAAACCAACAGTATGTCTGTTTAACAAGACACTTTGAATGGCAAGCATATTACTTTGCAACACATAATAATTTTGTTATGGTGGGTTTTGTATGCTGAAATATAGAGATACGTTTTGGTGTCGCTCAGTAACCAGTTCCTCCTCCTCTGATTTTGAATGTTACTTCTTGTATTTCTTTCTTAATAATAGCTTTTAGATTGTGGTTTTTTATTATTTTCAAATTTCTAGCAGTCTTATGTTTCATTCAACAATTTCTTTAACAGTAAGGGTGCGAGACAAATAACAAAACCATCCTCTAGACTGTGATTTTTATAAGACATGCAAGAATGATCCACTGCTCATTAGCAAGGTTTAACACTTTCCATTGTAATCATTATTCTACACCTTCTGAAGTCTTTTTTATCAGAATAAACTATTTAAGCTTCATTTAGATGGGATTTTGCAACTGCTGCTTATAGATTCAACAGAGTACAGTTTTATTGTGGCCTGTTACACATAGATGCAGGTACATGTAGTGCTGGTGTGAGCAAACTGAGAGGGCTATGGAACCATTGCCCTCTAGAGGCCACTCCCTATGTAAGTATATTCTGAAGAATTTTGACTGAAGTGCATATTTAGTTATGCATATTTGAACATTTTACTTAAGCCTCAGACAAAACTATCTAAAAAGTAAAAAAAAGTTATGAACAAGTTCCACATTAATCTACATTTATACTGCATGAAGTGTGATAAAATGAAATGAAAATTGAACATGCAGGCATGCCTCTAAAAATATCTCTTCCACATGACCTCAGAAATATAAAAACACACTGTATATACATTTTGGGACTGACATATTGTTTTTGGGATAAAGTTCTATTGTTAAATATTGCACTTTTATGATTATGAATGCTCTACTACTCTATCCATTTCTACATCCAATATACGTTCCCTCTTATTTGAGTACTATAAAGGGTTCTTTGAGCAGTGCCATGGAAAACCTTTTTTTCTTGCCTAAATTTGTAAAAGACACACCCACACATCTGTATCACCAATATGTTTTTTAGAAACAATCTTCTCAAGAATCTTCTCATATAAGTTCTTAAATGGCTTGACCCAAAGAAAGCTTTGTAGGAGCTTGATCTTTTTTTTTAAGTAGATTCCTCCATCTACATATAAGTCACAAGAGGGTTTCAGGCCTCCCATGAAAACTGCCTATTTTTGTGTTTTATGGTCATTGCCTAAATGCAGTGCAAAAGAAGTAGCAGGACAGGAAGAAGAATGCAGCACCAGCATCCTTGTTTAATTAACAGTGCCTCCTTTACGATTTGCTGGCGTGAATTTGCCTTGTTTTTATGAAGCAAGATCCTATTTTTCTCATTTTTCTCCTTTTGTTTCTAAGAGAGGGAACGGATCTGGCTCTATGGGACATTTAAATAGAGAGCTAATTCAAGCGTAGGGACTCTTTTTCGACTGGGCTATGCTCACTGGGCCCTTTTGTGTGCTGCCCCTCACTCCATGTGTCCTCGCTTTCCTGGCTGGTCAGATTTTTTCTTCTGCTTTTTTTGTCTGTGTTGGATAATCAGCTTGGACCGTTTGAGTCAGATGTGGTGGGAACTGGGCCTGCTTGGGGCTCCTCTCTGAAGGTGTTTGTTGTTAAATAGAACAATTCGGCTGTCTCTTTAGAAAGCCTGACAAAAGCAAATACTCCCTGCTGAAAATTTTCTTAGCCCGTTGCACAAAGGCTCAAGTTTGTTTAAGAAATTGCCGCTAAAGAAAGCGTCAACCCATTAAGGTAATTATATGGAACCTGTGTCCTATAAAGGCTTAATTGATGTTAATGTTTGTCTAATTGGGGATTCAGGGAGAGCAAAGGACTAAAGGTCTTCATAGCACTTTCAGGCGAGGCTCTGAAAAGGGTCCTTCTGGTTTTCACACTTCCCACAATGGCTGCCCGTCTTTCTCACATTACGGCCTGTTTTCAGCTATTTCCAGCATTCTGCAGCACTACTTAGAGCACAAAATAAGGGTGAAGAGCCATTGTCTGGTGCAAGCACTTCTCAAAGAGTGTTCCTGACAGGAATTGTTAGAGGACTCATGTTGAAGACAAGGGGGTGTGAGGGTGAAAGCCACTGTCATGCACTCTTGTCATGTCTCCGGTGTACGGCAATGGGACTCCTAATTGCTGCATCTGTTTTTTCATAGCACCAATTCATTTAAACAAAATACTTCAGTCAGCACCTCCTGTTCCTACAGCCAAGCACAAGTTTGGCTATTGTAAATGTCAATGCATTTGCATGTGTTTGTGTGTGCATTCGCCGGCATGTATTTGTTAAAATAGCACATGGAACATCTCCTAACACTTGCTCACAGCTTTAGCTGGGCTCTGACACAAATCCCTCATCGTGGTCATGTCACACGTTCTGTGTGAATAGAAAAGCCCTTGGTGGTATTGTTTGTTTTGCAAAGGGGCAGAACTTTGGCTATGCTGGACAGAGAATTTATTTTTGTGCTACCTTATAATATAGACCCTGTTTCTGGAATTAACATATGGTAGAGAAGAGAAATATGATGTTTTCACATCTTTAGTGTTTTTTTAACTGATCTTTCTCAGAAAACACTTGCATGGTTCTATTCAGACCCTCTGACCATTTCAAATATTTCTCCTTGGTCTAATTGCTAAGGTTGGTGTTAACAACCAATGCCATTTCCACACAAAGTTAAAATAGGGCTAATGGTGAATGGCAAACTGATTGTACCGCTGTCAGCCTCCTGCATAGGCTCTTTCTGCAGATGGGAAGTGTGAAGGATGAAGGGGATGGGGGTGGCGGTGGGGGGGAGGAGGAAAAGGCACTTCATTTAACTTGCACCAAGCTGATTGGAGTGGAGAAGGCAATTCAGATCTTGAGTGGATTTCCCATTGCAGAACCTTCGTTCAATCCACACCCATTTCCGCAGGCCTCCTGTCAGTCACGGCACACAAGGCAAACCCTGGCACAACTCAATGGTTCTCCTCCACCTGCACACAATAGCAACACCAAAAAAAAAGAAAAAAGAAAGAGACGTCTTAGCACTACATAGCTATATGTAGGCTTTAAAAATATTCACTGTGTTAATGACCCTACTTGACTGACCTTTGCCCTAAGTGGCCCAGGAGCTTGTTGGAGCTCACATTGTGCACTGGTCAGTCAACCTCCTGCAGAGAACAGTATTACTGTTTTCCATTGCACCTCACATATTCCTCACCTGAACCCTCAGCCACCTCCTCTGCAATGTGTCAGTAGCCACAATAATGACAAGCACAATAACAAGCCACACTCATTGCCTACTAGTTCATCTCAGAAAATTATTAAAACATTAAATTCATCTGACATCATTTTATTTTCCTTATATGTAAATTGACATTTTTTTGTTGCTGTCTCTCATAGCTCTTGAAAATCATAAATTGAGAATTTCATTACAATATTTAAATTCTGATTGGAATAAATTACAAATCACTCATAAAGTTGAAAAAATATTGAAAAGCTTGAAATGTAATCAATTTGAGTGTAATGAATATAAAATATATCACAGGTTGTTTTTTTTCAATTACATTATGAACAAAAAACATTTTCATATTTTTTTAAATATTTTTTATATTGCACTCATTAGTAAATATTCAATTTAATAATTCTTTGATAACACTCAAAATGAGCCATAGTTTGCTTTGATCTTTATTATAGACACACCATATATAAGTATTGGGACAATCATTCCTGATTTCTTCCAAAATCAAGGGATTTAAAAAAGTTTGTCCTGTGTTTGTTAGTGTAACTGTCTCTACTGTCTAGGGAGAGCTTTCTAAATTTCTAAATTTTGGAGCATTGCTGAGAGGATTTGATTGTATTTAGCTACAAGAGCATTAGGAAGTCAGTACCCAGGATGATCTCCACCCACCTCATTCCTCCCCAACTCCTTCCAAAAATTTTGGATGGAGCACCATCATTTCAGAGAACACAGATCCACTGCTCTACGACTTAATACTGGGGGATTTATACCTCTCTCTTTATACTTCTCATGCCTAGAAACAGGCATGGTGCCAATAGGCTTATGGTTATCTGCTCCAAATAGAATCTTATTCTATTGGTAATAATGTTAGACAGGGACTAGACAAATTGTGTGTGTTCACTTGTACATGTGTGTCAACAATGGGTGCAAAAGTGACAATGGGGTTGAAGTAGCTGAATATTTCATTAGAAAGGGTGTCCACATACATTTGGACATTCAGTGTTATCAAAAACTGGTTAATTAAAAGTTAAAACCTGTGGGGGAAAAAACAAACAAAAAAAACCAGTTTGGGAATTTTAGATGAATGTACTTCTGTGCTACTGGAAAGATAATTGGTTTACAAGAAACGATTAAAAAACAGATGGTTCGAAGACTGTCATCTTTACTACAAAAGTGGCTCTATCAAAATGTCACAGAGTAACTTAATCACAGTATTTTGTTGAGGAAAATTATCTAAAAACCCTGTCTACAAAGTGTCGCATTACTCATCAAAGTACTTTACGGATTGAATAATGACCAAGGGTTATGGCCTCTAACCCTAGCGGGTGACCTGTGGATACAAGCGAGTCAGTAGGGGAAAAAAGCTCTGCGACTGCCCTCTCCTTAGCTCAGCCTCTCTGGAACAGAAACTCGACTCCACCGCCATAATCAGTTTAGTACTGTTTTTGTTCTCTGGTAAGTGGACAAAATATTTGGATGATCTTGAGCAAGCACAATAATTGAATATGTGATTTGGTAGTAGCAGGTGTTTGGAATCTTGAGCTTGTCTTTACATAATGAAGCATTCTGTAAACAAAAGCAAGTTGTTATGTTGCTACGGCATGCTGGGGATATGCTCAAATGAAACAACTAATTTTCTTGATAGCATACTGTAATCATGCTGTTCCTCTACCACGCACTGTGCTGAGTGGTGTGTTGCCTATTAATTCATTCTCCTTCTCTCCGGTGAGAGAGAGGGCCCTCCTTCTACTAGTAAACTGCTATTATTCATTACACCTCTAGGCCTATAAGTACAAATAATCCCTGGGGTTTGAAAGAGTGAAATAATTATTGTTATTTGCTTGGATGTGGTTGGAGTATGGCTTGCAGATCTATGATGGTTTGGATATGTATAAATAAAAAATAAAACAAATGAATAAATAAATAACATACATGCCTTAACACACACTCCTCTGTATGAGAATGATATTGAATTAGAAGCCAGCAAGTATTGTTTGAGTGCCACAAACAACAAATGTGAAGCTAGCTGTGCTAGCTGTCCAATTAGCCTATATTTACAATGTATTTAATAGTCCATATATGTGACTTCTTAAGTACTCATTTATATGTTAATGATAATGATGATGTTGTCAAAAGACACTGACAAATATAAACTAGTAGCAAGCTCGCTTCATAATACCCAGAGAACTGCAGATAAAGCTAACAGTAATCCTGACTAGCTTCAATGCAAACTGTCCTTTGCACTGAGCACTTTTGTAAGTCGCTCTGGATAAGGGCGTCTGCTAAATGCCACAAATGTAAATGTAAATGTAAATGTCCTTAACACATTAACTTTGACAAGCTGTTTAACAGACTCCCTGTACTCCTTTTATCTTCAGATGCTTTTTAGTCAGACTTTATAAAGTGTTATTGTTTCTGATTAAGATTCCTAGCATTTACAAGTCCAAACAGTTCCAAACTGTATCTGACAAGACAATACATTCCTCTTTTGTTCTAAGGACAAATGCAAAAGTATATTTATCGTCACCAAAGAACAAAAAAGTACATCATTCATTCACTAAAAAACACCTAGTTTCTCATACAGATCAAATTCCAAGCATTCTAAGTACTCCTTTCCTGCATTTTTGTTCAATCTGCATTAATTTAATTAGGATTCCCACCCTTCCCATATTTTTTGTTAATTGCATAATTCTTTCCCTTGTTGTCAGTGTAGGTCACAGACAGGGACAAAAGGAGCAAGGCAGACTCAGATCCTTCCTGCTTTAGCTTGTGATTTGGGGCAGGAATCAGACGGTGGCCACTTGTTACACCCTGTGTGACCCTCTTTGTCCTGCACCTGTGTGCAGTTCCCTCCCCCAAAGGGGGCAAGAAAACAGAACGAGAGTCAGGTTAGAGGTCATGGGTTGGAGCTCTCTGAAGAGGAAGTTGTTGTTTTTCAAAACAGCAAGATGCTTATCACTCTCATCTGATTTGACAGCCATCTGTCAGTCAAGGAATTTAGATGCTTGCTTTGCCCCTAAACACAAATCAATATGATGTTATAATGCTGTAGAGTGAAACAAATGTAAATCTTCCATTATTTGTTTCTTTTTGATATTATAAAAAACACTGTTATCACAGACTCTGAGCAGAAACAACTGGATGAATTCTACATCTCTGATGTGCAGTATGTTGATTTGTACCCAGGAGGTTTTTGAAAGGGCCATATCTTCTGTCAGACAGGAGGTAAGAGGAGTAGCTGTGGGCTGATGCACTGTAATGCTGCAGTGTGGATACACTATACATTATTAAAGAAACAGTGCGCCATGTAGTATATCAATCGCTTAATCAAAATTTCCTAATTTGTAATTTTTTTTTTTAATAACAGGAAGTTTTTTTCAAGGTTTATTTATTTGTTTTTTTAATTTGTAGTATTTGTAGTAAATGGACTTCACACATTTGGGAGGGAGATAAAGTAAATAAATGTGTGGTATGCCTGACAAACTGTTTAGAACTGATTAGAATTGCTTTATTTTACTTTTGTACAATATATATATATATATATATATATATATATATATATATATATATATATACATATGTTATATATATATATATATATACATATATATATATATATATAGTTGGATGATCTTTGCTGAGCAAAGGAGAACTTATAGCATTGCAAGCAGACAGAGAGGAGGCTTTAATGTAAAAAATGATTGCTACTGAAAAAAAGAGAAAGAAGGGTTAAAACAGCGAGAGTTAATTATGAGATGTAATATGTAACAGCATAAATAACTTGTAATCTGCCATTTGTACTCAACAGTAGTGTTTACTAAAAAGCTAATATGTTGTAGCAATATGAATGAACTAGGAGAGAGTATTATAGTGATATTGGTGGCTGTGGGGTTGTGAAACAGTATAAAATGTAATGCATTTTAAATCTTTAATGTATGGTAATGATATGGTATATGGGCACATGATGTTTGGTATGTTTGTCTGTTTATGTTGTAGTGCAGTATGCCCTCACTCCAAGCAACATTTCTCCTCTAGGCAAATAAAAACTATGACTATGACTATGAAGTTGGGTCCAAACTTGATAAATTAATGAGCTACAATATATCTCATGCACATCTAGACAGGACATGTTTATTTGCATGTTTATTTGCTCACTAATATTATAATGAACATAATAAATAATAATAATAATAATAATAATAATAATAATAATAATAATAATAATAATAATAATAATATTAATAATAAAGTATAAACAAACTAGATATGCTAAAATAGTGAATGTATAAAATGTCCTCCTGTAGGTCCTACTGAGTATTCCAGGCTGGTATGGAAGAGGAAACAAAGCTGCTGTTTAGAGAAGTGTGCAGCAGGGAAAATACAAGTGTGTCTGTAGAGCAGGTAGAGTGCAGACCTGTGGACACTGAGATAGTTGCTGTGCAGGTAAGCTCAGCTTTGGGAATGATGAAATGGGATTAGTGACAGTTGTAGATCCCCGCTTAGTTCATCACCTGGCATGTTGGTGTCAGCTTTCATCCATACAATGGCATGTGTTTGGAAACAAACCTAACTCCAAAACAAACAGCAGATACAATCACTGCGAATCTGTGGGAAACATAAAGGTTGGAATTTGGGATGTGATAGAAGGAATATTTCACAAATGTTTTTCCATTAACAGTACATAACCGAAAGCCTGAAAGCTTTAAAACTCATTCATGGTGGATTTAGAGTTTAAGTGATCATTTTGAAAAGTAAATAAAATTACTGTATTAATATATATATATATAATATAGATACATATATCAGTAGCAATCCCCCCTCCCATTTATTTTTTTAATTTTTTTATTTATAGGCTTTTTGCAATTGTTGCAACCCCTGGTTTCAATCACCACCACTGATTGCACCAAAATTTACATGTCTGATTAAACTACGCACACCTTTTTTTAAAAATAAGTGAATTTGCAATTTGAGGGGCTGAATAAATCCCCTTTTTTGTTAGTACACTGTGTTTTGAATCTAAAGCTGGAATGTGCTTAATTTCTTTATCTGCAGCAATATAAATGGTCATTTTCTGTCTTCATACTGGATAAGGCATTGCTTCAGACTTCAACAAAATCATTTATGCCTATTGCTGGCATTCCGTTTACAGTGTTCATTCAATGGCTCTTAAATAGTAAACTATTACTGTTCTCACCCATGAATGGGTTATTATGTACAGGCACGTGTGTAATTATTATTGACAGATCACCATTGTTATGAATGCCCATTTGCTCTGTTTTCTTGGAACTCAGAGTGAGAATTACATTGTTCTGAATTAATAATGTGCAGATGTGTTTTTGCTTCTAGTCAGTAATCAGGGCACAGGGACCATCCTGCCTGCAAGATTGGTCTATTACCTTAAAGGAAAATTAAAAACAACCAAGTACCACAGCCCTGCCTTCTAAATAACATTATATTGCAATTGTAATTATTGTGCTGATCATTCACCACTTGCTTGAGTTCATGATTGAGGTACATCATAAAATTTGAACATAACCAAATGAGATGTACATCAAAACATTGGTCAGAAATTTGCAAAAAAATCCAACCCTTCTACACTTCTTTGCTGCATGACTTTATGTGCATTTTGGGGGGGAAATACTGCTTTTCTGCTATGACAACCCATCTTTGGCGGTGGGAAAGAAAGCCTAATTGGCCGAGTGTGGTTTGGCCCAAACTCTCCCACCAGTATCAGTCACTCTCAGATTGTGGCTCATGAGGGAATATGTGGGAGGAAGGCAAACACTTACCATGCCATTATTCCAGTCTCTCCCAGTTCAACTAACCCACACCCCCTCCCCAACCGTCCCCACCTTCTCCTCCTTCCCTTCCCCATCAGCCTCTCTGTTGCTTGACAGCAAATGGAAGGGGAGGGGCCTACTGGTGGGCTCAGCGAATGGTGACACCTGCGGCGCTTCTGAAAGGCATGCTGTTCGTGCTCACCCCGGAGCCTGTCGACATTGTATGGAGGTGGAGAAAGGAGCCGAGGCCCCTTACCTGTGTGAGAGCAGGCACTCTGGCCCAGCCAGGCCCCGGCTGGCAGATTGGTAATGAGCGACTGTATGTGGTTAGGCTTGGGCCCGGGTGCTGGGGGCCCCCTGGGGGTTCCGAATGTGGTGGTGGATAATAAGAGGGCTGAGACACTCAATGTGGCACTGATTCATGGAGGCTATCCGTCCGGATTACCTTTCTCACCGTAGGCACAATAAGGACCAGGTTCCCCAGGGTTAGGAACAACACCACCAGATTGGCCCGACAAGCCCCCCGGGGGAGATGGGCCTTTCCCAGGGTACAAACACTGCAGTGCCCATCAGGTTAATGTGAAACGTAAATACCTGTTTGTTCCAAAATGGAGTTACGGTCAGGTGTGGAACACAAACACAAATGGAGCAAAAGGGCAACGTATACCAACCTCCTTGGAGTTTAGTTCTTTTAAAAATTGAAAGCATGAAAAGCTCAGATTGGTTCTGGATCTATTTTTAAAAAGAGGCAGAATGCTACACAGATCTAAATATTATTACTTGTAATAAATTTAGTACAGCACTATCATATCAATATATTAATAAAGGAAATTTTATTTTGTGTAGTTTGCTCATTTTCTGAGCAACCTTTTCATCCTTCTTGTTTAATATTAAAAGTTGTGCAGTTATAGCTTTATTGTTTGTGCCTACTCCCCTAAACTAAAACTACTTTCCACCCATTAACCATGAAAGGTTTTCAGTTGTTTAATATTGTCAACATGAGTCATGGAGCCATCTAAACACTGGCTCTGTCATTGAAAGCTCACAGTGTTGATGATGATGTCACACCCATCCATAACTGGAAGGTCAGGACAGTATATCTGGTTTTGCTGGGTGAGGAGCATAAACCTTCCTCCCGCCCCCAAAAGCCCTTAATTGTATCCAATGAGGATGCCTGCTAGCTGATGTTCTCCGCGAAGCATGTACACCTTTCCAAATACGGTACCAGCCAAAAGGTTGAGACACATTTGCAACTTACTGGAGATGTCATTATCTATCTATCTATCTATCTATCTATCTATCTATCTATCTATCTATCTATCTATCTATCTGTCTATCTGTCTATCTGTCTATCTGTCTGTCTGTCTGTCTGTCTGTTTGCTTCCTGAGAGGAAGCAAAAGTAGCCTTTCAGTAGATCTCAGTGGATTTGAAGCACACAAATACATGCAGTGGTGCTTGAAATGTTGTGAAGTCTGTTGGACTTGTATTTCACTGCAGAAATATTGATGTTCTCTATTCAGTTCTCTTTCAGATATATTTATTTTGCCTATTAACCTCTCTCTGCATTTTGTTCTGTTTGGCATTGACCCTAACATGCCAGCTTTACCTAAACACAGGTCCCATTTTTCTGTACTTTTATAATTGTTTTTGCCTGCCTGTGTGAGTAGCAAAACTTTTATTTTTAGTATCTGGTGTGATTTCCTTGCAATAACAGTTAACATCTGGTAATTGATGATGTTGATGAACATCCGGTAATTTGTAGTCCGGCACAAGGTTTTGGCAATTTCCCAATAGAAAAATACATTTAACACTGTTATGTTGGTGGTTTTCCTCCAATTAATGGTTTACTTCAAGTCCCTTCACAACATTTCAGTTAGATTAAGGTTATGAATTTGCCATTTCAAAACATTAACTGTATTCTTCTTTAAACAGTCTTTTGTAGAAATAATTGTTTGCTTAGGGTCTTTGTCATGCTGCATGACCCACATTCACATAAGATTCAACTCACATGAAAAGGGTTTTATGCTGGAATGCAGTGTTGTCACCAAACATAATGATTCTCATTTTAACCAAAAAGATCTATTTTTGTCTCATCCACAAGATATTGTTTCAGTAGCCTTCTGGCTTGTCCATGTAATCATGAGCAAACTGCAGATGGGGAGCAATGTTCATCGGAGAGCAGAGGCTTTCTCCTTGCAACCCTGTTATGCTCAGTGTTCTCCTGCTGATTGACTCATGAACATTAAAATTTGTAAATGTGAGAAAGAATTTTAGTTGCCTTGAATTTATACTGGGTTTTTTGTGATCCCATGTTGTATTACACTTTAGTCTTGGTGTGATCTTTGTTAGTCAACCAGTGCTAGTAGTCTTTGACTGCAAAACATTTACATCCAAATTTTATAAATAATCCTTATATTTATAATTACCCTAATGTGTTCAATTACATTTGACCCTGTAAAAACAGAGCAATTGTGCAAAAATAGCTGTAATTCCTAAATCATGAATGTAATATGTTGACTCAATGGAAAATACAGGAGGACTCTTTTGGAAAGATAAGGTTGATGAGAACAAAACCTTTGTGACTCCAAAATGGTAGATTAATATATAAAAAAACAAACAAACAAACAAAAGAAAAAACCCCAGAATACACTATGGTGAGATTGCATTTCAAATAAAATAATAAATTGATTATGAAGTGATGTTACCTCATGTGATTTCTTGGCCATGTCCACAAGTTGTGAGGTGTTATCTTGTGAGTGAGGTTGAAAACTTGCCAGAGTGCTCACTGAATTATAAACTGGGCATGACAGTGGGCAACAGATGGATATTCAATTTCCAAAGCATTCGTTGATCCACAGTACCAGGAATCATAGAAGGCATCACCACCCATAGTAAACAGTGCAGTGGGGAGTAAAGATTGGTAGCATCCTGCTAGAATTTTCCATGGAAACAGAGAAGTGTCAAAAGTCACTTCTACATTGAATGCAGGATGCCACAGACACATATCCCACAGGCCAGTGAAGCATTCTTTTGCTTAAATGAGATATGGCAAAAAACACAAAAAAAAACAAAACAAAAAAAACCCAGCTAATTCCTGTTCCATGGCTTTTCATTGTTTGTACATATGTGTTTGTGAAAATACAAAAAACAATGCATTCACGTATGTCCTCTTATTGAGATTGCAAGGGTTTGGCCCTGTCAGTCAGGTTGAAGTCATAAAGAGAGTTTCAGTTCAGACCGATGGGTGCAATGAGGCCACTCAATAGTCTTAAAGATACACAAGCAACAGCTTTTTTTAGGGCAACAACTGGTTGGTAATTGTTTGTGTACAAGTGCATTAAAATGGGTTTTGGATAAACTACATTAACAAAATATTAAAACAAGTCTAGCATCTGTCAAGACTCTTAACATGACAAGATTAACATGACAGCTTGAAACGGTGAACTATATGGAGTGTAACCTGTACTTATCCAATATATCAAAGAGTGTTAATCTAAAAACAGGTTTCCTACATCTATGTATGGTTATAAAAAATAAAGATGCCAAAAAGAGTTCTTTGCGGTGGTCATAGAAAAATAATAAAGAAAGAATAATAAATACAAATGAAAAGACAATGGAAAAGTCACATTAAACATGAACTGAAAAACTTTTAAATAATATGAATTTCTACATGTTAACAAAATAATAATATTTGATTTAGCAGTATTTGATTTTTGCTTATTCTGAAGGATTTCATTATATAGAGTGACAACAAAATATACATTCCTTATTCATTTTCATATACAATTACAATGTAGGTGCTTAACTGTAAATCATTCATACAGTTCCTACTGACCTCTTATAAAATAAAAAAACTGATGACTTTTTATTAAGACCTCTGTTAACTTAGGGTGTAGGGAGTGCTGAAGGGTAGAGGAGCTGGTTGAAGGACAACTGTTGTCTTCTGTCCTTTTGGTCAAGGCACAGCCTTGCATAGCTTTGTTTACTCTTACTTCTAGGCAGCTTGTCTGTTCCAATTCCTCTCATGAACAGAGAATTTTTGAACAGAGATAATTTTGTTAGACAAAAATTAGACATTAGAATATTTGTAAACATTTGTAAAGTGACATGACAAGGAAATGTCAAGTGTGTGTGTGTGTGTGTGTGTGTGTGTGTGTGTGTGTGTGTGTGTGTGTGTGTGTGTGTGTTTGCATTTAGCTGTATGCAGGGGTGGGAGAGTAAAATTTCAGTAAAATGAAAATGTTGTGGTGTAAATTGAAAGCTATTAAATTAATGAATTTCTACAATTCTGCCATTAGTTCAACCTCAAAACTATACTTATTGTGTCTCCATTTTGGTCTATTTTTGCTTTTTGTCATGATGGATGGACAAAAAGAAATGCACCAAAATTATTTAAATTAAGCTACACTGACTTCCACTGATGTATTTTATAACTTTGCCAAGTGGTAATTTTAGAGATACAAGGTTTTTGTGTGACAGTGAAAATATAGAACTCAAACACATTGAAACAAAAGGGCAAAGCTCAATAAATATGTTAAATGAGGAAAAGCATAAATCCAAGTCTTCATAATCTCCAAAAACATAAATCTCAATGCTCTTCTGCCCAGTTCTGCTTTTTACAACATGTCTATCTGTTTGTCTGTTCATCTCTCTCTTCATTTTTGCTGAAAAATATTCTATTCTGACGAACATCTAGGTCCATATCAGCTTTAAAGCTTGGTTCAGTGAGAGCACAATATATTCAACTCTTATAATCTTTTCCTTTGTATCAACACCTGTCAGAAATAGTCTCAGTGGACATCAGCTCTACCATACACACAGTATGCTAATAATGCACAATTTAATGGTGTAGAACAACATCTGCTTGGAAACAAATATTTACTTTCCAAAGAATCCTGTTTATACACAGATACAGTAACAGTCACTGTAGTTCGGGCACCAGCTATGGAAGCTGTCACAGCAGCAGGTTGAAAAGGTGTTTGATATGTTGAAACATAGGTAAAGCCCCCTCAGTAAGACTGCGTGAACAGCAGATCCTTCTGAACCATGTGACACTGCTTAGAGCACTTGAAGCGGGAACTGCAGAGACTCACTTCATGTGACTTTCTAATTAGAGTCTATATGCCAAGACAAATGTCAACGATGCAAACTATCTGTGACAGCGGAAAAAGAATGTGTTTTATGTAAACAGTCCAGGCTACTTTTTTACTGTGGCAGTGTGTCCACAAAAGTATTTACTTTATTATCTGATAAAAGTTTGCATCATATTTATATGTAATACAAAATATTGTCTCTAAGCCTTTGTAATGGAAGAGAACTCTTTTTAAAATCATTGGACCCAGATAAAACTGAAGAGTTCTTCTTCTAATCTCTGTCTTTTCTTATGATTTATAGTCATTCTTACCTACTACTCTCTCAATGTTTATATATATATATATATATATATATATATATAAACATAAATTATATATATGTTTTACATTGTATGTCTTTTGATACAGGTGTGAATTTTGTGGGTCATGTGGGTTGTGAGTCATACAAGCATAAAGCATTTTATAACTGTAGGGACTATAATAGGATCTATGATATGATATACTGAAATTAAATATTGAGGGTGTACACTACAGTTTTTAATCCATTTTGCCAAAAGTTTAATATGTATTTTAGTTGCTCAAATTATGCCATAATACAGAACCTTACAACTATTACTACTACTACTACTTCTACTACTACTACTACTTCTACTACTACAACAACAATAATTACTACTACTACTACTACTACTACTACTACTACTACTACTAATAATAATAATAATAATAATAATAATAATAATAATAATAATAATGATAATATCGAATATAGAAAAATAAGAAGAACCAATAAGGACAAACTACTACACGTTTTGGTTATTAAAATAAAAAAGAACAAAATGAAACATTTCATAAACACAAACATTCTTCACAAACAAACTCAAACATACCTCAAACCTGTTTCATATAATTTAATTAAAATGGCTTGAAACTTGTTATTCAAAATTGCTTATCACTTTGGAGGTCTTGTCTCACATCACATTTTACACATGGTTAAAACAGTGAATGTAAGGGGCTGTTTAAATAATTGTTGCCATTAAGTTATACTACTACTACTACTGAATAATAATAATAATAATAATAATAATAATAATAATAATAATAATGAGAAAGTAAGTTATAAATAAAATATTCTTTGAGTTGCGTAAAAAACGTGGCCAGATAGATATGAATAGGCATGATTTTTAGCGCATAACAACAAAAGACTTTCACCAGCTACAAAAAATTGGCAAAATGAGCACTCTTTATTTCTGTGAAATTCTTTATTACAGACAGACAAAATAAGATTCTTTAAATATTCAAATGTTTAAAGGACCTTTTAAATATGACTGTCATACTTAAATACTTCAAACTTACAAATCCTTAATTAAAAAAAAAACCCAAAAAACTTTAAAAGGGCTCTCCAGTTTTGCTAATGTAACATGTGATTTGTAACTTTTCAGCCCTTGCTTTTGATGTCCTCCCCAGGGTTGTAACTTTAAACTGAGCATCTTATTTTAGTAGAAACCAAGCTGTTTTGGCTCATTCAGTGCCTACTTACTGTATACATGTGTGAGGGATGAGAGAGCCCAGATGCCCCATTAGGGTGGGACTGAGCAAAGCAGAGTGCTCTATTCAGACTACGGTTTGTTCACCTAACCAAATAGCACCTTTCATCTTCAGCTGCTTTCACGGCCATTGAGGGAGAAGATAAACTTTGCACCCCTCTGTCTCCTCCCCCTTCCAGTGAGTGCTTGACACCTCCATTAAGGGGGTGCGTTGATCAGGTTGCCACAAATTCAGCAAGGCAAAGAAAGCGTGTGAAGGTATTGAGGGCTCTTTTTGAAGGGACACCTGGTCACAAGCTATGAGACAAGAGCGTCTAGAGCTGCATGACAACCTTGTGAGCCTGAGCCAAGCAGAAAGGACAATTAAAGTTGCTGTCTATGTACAGCAGTGAGACTTCCAAACCAAAAATAAGCTCTCCCTCTTAATTAACCTTTCTTGCTAGCTACATGTTTTTTTCTGCTTGCCCTCCCCACACTTAACCACCCAGCCCTGACCTTTGGTAATATCAAAGTATGTACAGCCAGTCATTCCTTCTGGCAGAGCAGCACTGCAACATATAAAACCTATCAAAACACATACAAAGAGGCATCAGAGAAAATGACAGTGTGTGAGGTTTCTTTTTCAGAAATAGAAACCCTGTCCATCAAGCAGGACATCAGTGGAGAACATCTGCATCTTATCAAGTAGATGGGGAGGAGAGTCATTCCCACACCTTGTCACAAATGTCAGAATATCATGAACCACCCACCTCCCTTTTTCCTAATACATTTCAATGTGCAATGCAATTTAAAAATTGCATATTAATATCTATAAATACATATCTTATATTTATCTTACCCACTGAACTGACCAACCAGGGGTCACTGCACAGAAGTGTACATCATTTGCAGAGTATACAAACTTTTAGTTATTTTTTGTGCTGTCTGTTATATTAATTTAGTCTTATTTAAATATTTTACAGAACCTCAGTTTAGTGTTCCATGAGTGTGAATGGGGAACTAAATTGGTTAAAATATCTAATAAGTTAATTTAGGCAATTAAAAATACTCAATCTATGGTTAGAGAACTGGGGCATTCCTAATAAACTACTACTAGTTTTCTATAGGGAACCTGTGTTTATAAGATGATTTAATCCACCCAAATATCCCAGTCAACCTGCTGTTACTGGAAGCATGCTGTAAAAGTATTTTCTCATGATTTTCTGATGATGTGATTTGGGCAATCAAAATATCATACCTATAGATTTACATGTGAAATATGTTTTGATTGTACAAATTGATTGATCCTGTAGTTTTAAGATGACGTATTCACAGCAATAAGATCAATAAGACCTTAGTGACCTGAAGAAGAAGAAGAAGAAGAAGAAGAAGAAGGAGGAGGAGGAGCAGGAGGAGGAGGAGGAGGAGAAAAGAAGAAGCAGAAGATGAAGAAGGAGGACGAGGAGAAAAGAAGAAGCAGAAGATGAAGCAGGAGCAGGAGGAGGACGAGGAGGGGGGAGGAGAAAAGTAGAAGCAGAAGAAGAAGAAGAAGGAGGGGGAGAAAAGAAGAAGCAGAAGATGAAGGAGGAGCAGGAGGAGGAGGAGAAAAGAAGAAAAAGTAGGAGGAGGAGAAGGAGGAAGAGGAGGAGGAGGAGAAAAGCAAAGGAAAAAAACAAATCCACAGACTTGATTAAATCCTATCAAACGGAGCGACCCTCCGCTAATGGGCAGTTAGCTCATTTCTTCTCCCCTCCACTGAAATGACGTTCATATCTAAGGAGACTGAGAAGCCTCCTCTTTTCGACCCTGAGAACATTGGTTTATCATAAGCGCCCTTATTAAAGCCAAACTCTAATTCTCTTCTTTCCCGCCTTGAAAATCATTACGGTCGCCATGGTGACGACAGTGAGGGCCGCGCTCTAAACCGACACCGCGTGAACTAGAGCTCGAGGCCAAGCGAGTGCCGCTGCTCTTCATATTCCCCTATTAAAACGTGAAGACACCTGCACGAGCACTAATGCATCCAATCAGATCACACACATCTACTTCATTAGTCCGGGCGAACCACATTTTACTGATCCTGGACCCAGAACACTAATACATTAATATAGAAACGAATAAAATGCGTCTGTAATAAGACGTGTTCTGAGGTGATACTGCAGGAGGTTTGACGTCCCCTGTAAAGGGTCCTTATTCCTCATTTTAACTCTATTTTATTTATTCCCTCAGGTCCACTTGCAGTATGTCCACTGATAATGTGCCCATTGATAGGAATTGGGTGAGTACTGAACAAAACACATGCTGGTTATTTTAAACGACCAGGTTTTTGCTTTGTTTATTTTTTATTTATTTATTTGCATATTTGTTTTTTCACACAATGTGGGGTAAACTCATCAGTGTATTTCACTATAATACTACTACTGTTACTACTACTATTACTGTTACCACCCCCACTACTACTATCACTACTACTATTAAAACTCCTAGTACTAATATCACTATCACTACTACTATTTCTGTTATTATTACTACTACTATCACTACTACTACTACTACTACTGCTAATGCTACTACTACTACTACTACTACTACTACTAAAACTCCTACTACTACTAACACTACTACTAGTACTACTACTACTATCACTACTACTAGTACTACTACTACTATCACTACTACTACTACTTATACTAATACTACTTATAATAATAATAATAATAATAATAATAATAATAATAATAATAAGTTACTCAAATTATCAGCTCTTCAAAACTAGTTTTCTAAACAAAATCTGGCAGAAATACACTACAAAAACAGTTAATGTACTATTAACTATAACATTCCATTTAGGTTAGTTTAGTCTGTCAGGTCAATCATACTGAGTCTGGCACACACTCACACCCTCCTCTTTATTTTTTATTTCAAACATTTCTGAAACATGTTCATAAGACCTTAGACAGTCATATATAGAAATGTCGAACAGAAGCTAGAGAATAAAAAGCTAGCTAACCAGCTAAGATGACTTCAGTTTCCTTTAAGAAAAAACCTCTACACAATGTGCCTTTCAACTGACTAACCTTTAGAACAATAATTGTGTGGATCTACAGTTTATTCATTTGAAAGTGGAAAAGTTTTCTCTTTCACAATGCAGAAAAAGTAGTCTTAACTCAACTTTATCTTATATCTCACTATCTATTAAAACCTCATCTAACCCACACATTAACCTTAATGCAAAACATATGCCTTACCCAGCCCCTAAACCTATCTCTGGGCCTGTTCGTAACACTGATGGCAATAACCAGTTTGGTAATATTTGTAGATGATTTGACATGTTGTGTAATACAACACATGATTGCAACCAGATCAAAAATATTTAAAGCCTTCTAAGGTAAAGATGATTGCTTGATAAACATAATTTTGATTAAGGAGAGAGTTTTGGAATGGATGCCTACACACTGACAAATTAAAATGCCTGAGGTTGAAGCAGTCAGCTGGGTTTAAGTAAAACTCACCAGTGCTGTGGGAGCCTTTTGTAGTTGAACATATTTTTCTCTCCTTTGTCTGAATGGTCAGACTGCCGTCAAGTATGTTATTTTAGCCGTGGACAGTGAGTGACAAAACAATAGGGCACTGAGAAAATTGTACTGAGAAGAAGATAGCAATGAAACACCTCCTTCAGAACCCAGGACACTCTTTTATGTGCCGAATGATAAAAAAAAACCTGGAGTTTTAGACCCTGAACTCTAAAATGAAATTGGCATGACAGGGGGATATAGGGGAAACTGAATATCTGTCATTCATTATATAAAGACTGCCCATATCTAGAGAAGATAAAGATCTACTTTTGGCACATTTGCTTCTGCCAGTGTCCTACAATAACCATGACAGTGTCTGATCATGTTTGATACAAAATGTCTTTATGCCCCTGTTATGGTGATCTGTTTCAAGTGACACAGCAATATTATATTTGATGTGTAGTTTAACAGAACATTTGCCTGAGTTACCCAAAATAATAAAACTACTTTAGCATTCTTGGTTGGTTTTGCTACTGAAGGTGGCTATACAGAAAGTTATGATTATGGAAATAAAGTTCCCTCTAACTGCATGCCACTATAGGTTTTATTCTTTGTTAACCATGTAACATTGTTAACATTTTAACATTATGTTCTAACACATAAAAACACAGGCTTCAGAGGCAAGTATGCTGTAATTTGACTGTATACCTTCAACAAGGACCAGTGACTTTGAATGTAAAGCATCTTAAGGGTAAATTACTATTATACATTATATGTATCATAGTTCATGACATGTTTTTAGAAGGAAAGGAACAATGCTGCTTGTAACACTGTCAAAAAACTCCTTATCTTTGGAAAATACCCCTTAAAATAAATTAAAGCAATGTTTTATTTTAACTTTGTAAAAACAGACATCTGTAAATTTTGTCTTTATTTGTTATTTTAAGTATTATATCAATAATTACAAATTAAATTAATTTCTCATTTTTACAGACAAAAATACTATATTATTTGCAGTTTATTTCTGATTTAAAAAAATTATTATTTTATCTGTAATTAAACATGCAGCTAATTATGAATCTCAAGAGAACATGGGTCATGCAACAAGACAATAATACTAAACACATGAGTCATCCAAAGTATGGTTAAAGAAAAATGAAGTTAATGTTTTAGAATGGCTCAGTCAAAGTCCTGACCTTAATTGCCTAGAAATGTTAGTGCAGAACTAATGAACAGTTACTGTAAAATGTCTGAACAGTTTTGGAGATGGAACGTTAGATCTATCTGGCACCCACGATCATGCTTTGCTCAATCTCTGATAATTCATATAACTGACCAGTTTCCAGACTTACACAGGTGTTGGCGTTCCCTTTTCTTGATCAACTTGTAAACTGCTATTCCATGACTTTTTGAGGTCAGTCCCATTATTTTTGATGTAGATTGATAATTAAAAGTTGAATATGAGACAAAACATCAACATGGATGATTTTTGACTGCCAGGCTTCTCCAGACTTCCACTCTATACTGAGGGGAGTAACTCCCCAATACAATCACCACCTGAATGAAGGCTGGAAAAGCATTACAAAAGACGAATGCAAAAGTTTAATGTTGTCACTTGGTCAGAGGCTTGATGCAGTTATTTTCAACTAAACCTTAAGTCTTATTCACATTAATCTATATGATTTATCTGTTTCAATAATTTTGCTCACAAGAAAAATGGGTGGGTTCAGACAGAAGGAGCTGTCTTCTGAACTGTGTATCAGATCTAGATGTAAATACCTGGATCAAAGCTGAAATGTCTTTATCATATTTGACTTTGTTTGAAGTCAAACCCAAATGTTTCAAGTCTAGAACAAAAATAAAGGGATAACCCTCACTGTTTCAATACTTTTAGTTTGGTGGAGATAATAGTGATCGCAGATAATTAGGTTCTATATAGTTGGTGATAGCAGGTGGGAAACTAGTCCAGGTCCAGTAGCTGGAAGGTGTGCAGTCAATGTGACAGGATGGCAGGGGAGCTTGGTGTCCATCTCAGATGGGTGACAGGGGAGCCTGTCAGTCTCAGAAGGGGTGGCAGTGGAACTCAATGTTAGCCTTTCATCAGCCCAGGCGGGTGTGTGATGTCATTAGTATGGTGTTTACATTTATGTAAAAGCAATATATATATATATATATATATATATTTATTTTTTACCCCAGAGTGTGGCAAGTGACTCTGGCAGATCTGACTATAACAGGCTAACTAAAACGAGAGAATGAGAGGTTAACATAAACATGGGAGCATCCTGAATTATTGGCATCCAACTGCATAACCGTCAAAAACCTGTGTGATTACATGTAGGAGCAGATGATAGCACCAACATCCCAGTTTATCATAATTCCCTATGTCCATGTACCCCTGGATCTGAAGCCTATAACTAACAGTACCAAAAGCTACTGTGTGAACAAGTGAGTTTTCAGCCTACACCTGAAGAATGTGATTGTATCATCCATTCACCCGGCTGTGAGAACTCTGAAGTTGAGGGGGTGCTGGCGCTCCCTGAGGCACCTGGGGTTGCTAATACAGAATCTAGCTCTCTGTCCTTTAGTAGACCCTGGATGCACACATCTAGCTTGTCCACCTTTCCCAACAGAGAACTAACTACCTGAAACAAACATGACTGTTATCACTGGTGGTGGAAAAGGGGTTTAAACTAAACATGCCACACTTTGAGCAAGAAAATAAAACAGCACGAGGCATGGTTAATTGGGTACTTACTGCTTTTTGAAGATATAAGAACTTACAGCAAGCAGCAAACAAACTCAGTTGGAGCAAACAGCTACTCCAATTTCTGGGTCCATTCTGGGACCAATAGGAAAAAGGAGGAGAAAAAGGAGCTTTACAGAAGTTGCGTCAAATAGCAAACATCTACACCAGGTAAATAACTACTCCACTTGGTAAACAACTATTCCAAAACTACAGAAAGCAAACTTAGCAGCTACTCTACATAGGCATAGGAGCACAGAGCAGGAGCACTTTTGTGACATATATCTTGTCATTTTGACAGAATTTACATTTCCCTCAGTTTTTTCCACCCAGCTTGCAGTCGTAGAGAATTGAGCAGTTAAGCAGTAAAGAAAACCACAAATAATAAAGAAAATATAGCACAAAACAGTCTGCCACCAAATCTCCAATTGTAGTTTTTCAAACGCTCCTCCCAAAATCATTGTTGCACCACTAGAACTGGTGGGCAGACATCTATTTATAAGAGTGCCCTTAACAGAACTGCAAGATAAGTACATCTTCTATGAGATATTTGAGTGACACCAATGCTGTCTAGATTCATGTAGTAGTGTACAGAGGACTAATCTGCTGCACTAAGCAGTTTCAACCAGAAATGCAGTATCAAACAGCAATGTGTTCAGGAGTGGCAACTTTCTAATTGCATAAGTGAAATATTGGTCTCTTGCTCCAAGTTTGTGCTCATGGGGTGCTCGCTGAAGCTCCACTAAAATAGCCCTGCTGTGTGGAGGAAGGCTCTTAATCTCCACACTGCCACCCTCTGCCAAACTTGTAATCCCACTAATCTCCAGCACATAACAGGAAAACATGCAGAGAATCCACACACACACACACAGACACAGACACACACACATTCTAGCCCCCCTCTAGCAGAGTGTACCCTATTTGCCATCCTAAACCCTGTCTGCCATTCACTGATTTTGGGTGGAGGAAAGGTTACATATGGAGGGATAAGGGAGGAGTGAGGCTCACTGAGTAGAACTGGACCCAAGCAACCTTCTACTTCTGTTTCAAGCCCCTTTGCGTGCAAGGCAAAACCAATGCCAGCCTCTATAAAGGGGCTCCTCAGCAGTTCAAGCTGGAACAACTTGTGACCCAGAATGACCTAATTAAGGACGAATAAAAAAGGAGCATTTGTAGATTTTTCTTCCACACCCTTAAGCCAGACAAGAAGCTTCATGCAGCTGAGTGAGCTATCAGTGCTGAAAGTCTGTGAGCCTCTTAGTCTTAGTGTTGTTGCCCAAACAGCTTTGTCTGTGATAACCAACAAAAGCACAGAAGTGTAAACAGATTTGGAACAGAATCAGAGGTCAGCTCAAACTTCAAAAAGAGGAACCCTGGAAGGCTGTCTGACTGTTCAGTTACTGTTGCAGGTACAGAAAACAGTAATATGTGGTTTTAGAGAGTGCCACAAGTTGTTTAGCTGAAAAACTTGCTTTATTGTTGAGAATTGCATCACCTCTTCACCCCAAAACCTTCCAAAAGTGAGAACCCTACATTCACTTCGACTAACTCCCTGACATTTTGTGAACCATGCACTTGAAATGTTGCATGGTAATTGATGTTGATCCTAGCATATGTGTGGGGCTGCACTACAAATTAGGTAGGAAAAGGTTATCATAATATTTAGCTAGACCAATTTGTGAACTTGAGCAGATTCCTCTGTAGGCTAATTGAGGAGAGCATAAACATATTTTCTGAATTTTAAGTTGTTATCTCTGAAACCTCAACTATTACAATAGTGAAATGCCAAAACTTAGCACATTTGATACATGAGCAGCTCACTGCTACTTGGTGGAGGGACTAAATAGTGGATTTGGAGAGCTGGGCAGAGAGTGTGAAGGAATGTGTAGAGTTCAAGCACAGTAAAGGACTTGTAACACAGCATAACCCCTCCCCCTATTCCACAGGATCACCATGAGCAGACTAATGGGGTTAGTGCTCATTCAACCCCACTTCTGAGCATGTTTAACATCTATGCTCAGGTATCCTGTGCCATAAGGAGACCTGAACAGATAGAGCTTGGATCACATGCATTGCTTTAATCTAGCATTGCAATAATCATTACCATGATTATTTACCTGCTTCATGGTGACCCAGTGACTCCCTCCCCAAAGTGCACCTGAATGTTTTTTCCCTCAAACTTACATTGTGTGTACACACTGAATATTGCACATTGTAGGTACTTTCCATAAACGTCTCCTCAAATGCACAGTATTGTATAATATTGTACTAAAGGTAATCAGGTATTTAATGTGTATAAACAGAGAGCATTCAGTCGAGTTGTTGGTTTAAGGCACGAATGGAATTCAGCCTGTTTAACTATGCCCTGTAATTGAGATATTAACTGCTGGTCTGCATTGAAAAAGTTCTGCTGCTGTTTCCATCACCCGTCAACAACAACCTCCACACTGCTGCTGCTTGTTGTGAGTGTGTGTCAGCAGATGTGCGGCTGCACGCTGCAGGCGCTGCGTCTGAACGGCTTCTCGCCGCCTTTCCTACCTGTATTCTGCCGGGTTTCGCATGCTGGGCTGCAATTGGTTGGCAGGACCACGTCACCTGTATTGGGATTGGATGGCGCTGTAGCGCTGGGATTGGTTAGTGGTACACATTCTCGCGCAGTCCGGAAGGGGCGGAGGAGGCGGGGCTTGTCGGAATACAGGTAGAGAAAAAACAAATAACGCCCCTTAACGCGAATCTACGTCCGCGTGTTAGAGCCTCATCCGCGCAGTCCGCTCTCATTACAGGCAAAAACACCAGAGAAACAGACAGACAGACAGAAATGAAAATACGGATGTATTTTAAAATAAAACAGTCTTACATTTCTCCTATTTTATATCAATTTAAATGATAGAAAATGAAGAAAGAAACGAACATCAGCTTTACTGGTTGATCTGTACACACGAAAGGTGACGGCAGAATTAGACAATATTTATATGTTGAAATGAAAAATAAAAGAGGTCTTAAAGCTGCTTCGGGCAGGTGTTTGAGACGCAGAACGGCGGTCGTTATTTGTTGAGATATTGTCTGATAAGTCCATCTCTTCCCGACGGTGTGAAAGTGAAGCAGGTTTGTTTGTTGGTGAAGCGCTGAGATCAGACAGTAGGTAAGAGAGTTGACAGCTTTCACAGACCAACCTGTAGAAGTACCAGCCCTAACGTACCCTAACGCTCTTCACCCAAACGAACACAATCCATAAAACAAATCAACACGAATGAATGAATAAAACAGATCTGTATCGTGATAATAGTCACAAATACTTCATAAAACAAATGCGTGAATAAATATGATTTAACACACAATAAATAAACGACGTCCTGGTATAAAGTCAGGGGTAAGAGATTTCAGTGAATGGTGTTGCACAGCCTGTCGGTGCTGTGTGTCTGTGTTCTGTCTCAGCACTGCTGTTTCGCTCGCCTTTAAACTGTTTGTGTTCGTATGGATTTGTTTCGTTCACATTTATCCGAAACATAAATAATGTACAATAAATAAGACAACAGCACCCCACGACCCCCAGAGAGGGGCGAGATATATATATATATATATATATATATATATATATATATATATATATATATATATATATATATATATATATATATATATGTATATATGCTGTACACACATACAATTTTAGACAGGATGACCATTTTTAGAGCTCAGCAAATGATATTTTTGAAAATTACAGTATTTTTTATTAATTTGATTAGATTTTTATTACAGTATCAGTATTTTTATTTCATTGTTCCGCTTAAATAAAACACTTTGGCGCCTTAGTGGTGTCTTTTTTCACTGCTCCACATTTCTTTTAGTATTTTATTCATTCGTGTCTAAACGGACAGCCTGTGTTTTCTGTGTGGTCCTCATCTCAGAATTGAAAAATGCATTCATGTATTTATTATTTAATGAGAACTTTAAAGTTTGAGTTTAAAAAGAGATGAAATATTAAACTAAATGACATACAAATTAAATGATTTTTATTTTATATTTTAGCAATTTAGTAGAATCGCATAGTTTACATATATTGTGTGTCATTATTGTTATAATAATAACAATAATAATAATAATAACAATAATAATAATAATATGTCTATATATGTAATTATTATTATTATTATTATTAATATTTAGTCAATGTCTAAATATGTCAATGTCAGTAGGTTATTAGATGTGTGTGTGTGTGTGTGTGTGTGTGTGACGGGGTGGAGTTTCAAACAGAGAATTTCAATGAACACAAAAAGGTTGGTACTCATAGCGTGGGTAACTCGACAGACAGTCCATCTGTAGAAGATTCCCTCGTTTCTCTCAGGCTGAATATTTGCTGCTCGTCATCTGCTCCGGTTTGTCGCGGCTGATGGTATGAATCAGACAGGCCGCTTTGCTGGGAGCTGGAGGTTTGAATGATTACAATTCAGACTGTGTAAAATGAGGAACCCGGGAAGAAAAGACTTCGCTCAAGGCCCCATTTCTCCCTTTCATGATGCTGAGTGTCATGATGTGTCCCTGAGCGCCGCGCGCTCAACTTTGTGTTGTTTTGACAGGTGTGTGTGTGTGTGTGTGTGTGTGTGCGTGCGCGTTGATGGACAATGTAGACTAGCTAACATACAGTGAAGTAAATGGTGGGACGGTCAGCAGAGAGAAGGTCCAGTGTGAGGCTTTAAACGGCTGGCTGGACATTTGACCGTCTCTCATCTGCAGTTCTTATTAAAGCTGATGCAAAATGTATAATAAATTAAAAGCCTCCACAGATCAGCAACTCTGTTATATTCTGCTGTGTGTCATGTTTCTATTTCTTTATGGTTGAACACTGAAGCAGCTCCGACCTGCGGCGCTGTTCACACCGAGCTACTTAAGTGTGCAGCGCCACCTGCCGACATACACAGGCAGTCCGGAGCAGACTCGCATCACAAACCCCGAGCGGGAGCTCACAGCTTCAATCAGCCTCATCCTGCAAGTTTGGAAAAGCAAAAAGTTTGCGCAACTTTTTTGCCACAAGAGTGAAAGACGCCACATCGCCACACATAAATGTAACCACTTATACTGTAAACAGTATACAGTATACTGTACACTTACACTGTAAACAATATACAGTGCACTTAAAGTCTAAACAGTATACAGTATTGTGGCTGCCGTCAGTGGCAGTAATACAGTTTGGATTAATTTCGTGATTTAAGTTGCAATCAACATTAAAAATAAAGTAAAATAATTAATGTCTATTAAAATATGTCTTAACATGTATATTGTTGATTTAAAATGCATGCAAGTTACAAGTATACTGTACGCTTAGACTGTAAACAGTATACAGCATTCTTACACTGTAAACAGTATACTGTACACTTAGACTGTAAACAGTATACTGTACACATACACTGTAAACAGTATACTGTACATTTAGACTGTAAACAGTATACTGTACACATACACTGTAAACAGTATACTGTACACTTAGACTGTAAACAGTATACAGTACATGTATACTGTAAATGTATAATTCTGCGGCTTAGATTTAAACTTACTCAAGGGATTTTATGCAGAAACAGGTTACTTACAGCAGTGATGGGAACCAGTCACCGATGTCTACAATGAAAATACAGCCATTTCATACAAAAAACTTCTGACTGTGTGTGTGTTTATATATATAAGGCTCTCCAGAACCAAACAAACAAATTGACTATTTATGCATTTTAAAGTATAACATATTGGTCTGCACATTTGAATGAAGTACATTTACAGAACTGTTTTTAGTGTATGTTGTTTTCCTTTCTGCAGTTTGCACACATTTTCTCTCTTTTTTACCCCTTTGGCTCCCACTTTCCAGGTCTATTTTTCTGTGCTCTTTTTGGGTCATTTGAGTGTGCTGCTCCTGAAAGTGCAGGTGGTTACAGTAAATAGAACTAAATGATAAACACTACTGTAGCCGATTCTGATTATATATTCATCAAAATGCTGATTAGACAAATTATATAGGAAAATGTAGTTACAATACTACCAAAATCCCATCCAATCATAATATGCTTTAACTGTCTGTGGGCACAGCACTGAAAAGTAAATGAATGTAACCTAAATAAGAAAACCTTTCAAAACAGAGAAGAACCACATCGGTAATCTATGAGGAGCACACCATTTAATAAGCAAAAATGGGCTGTCTGTTTTTTGTTTTATTTTATTTTTTTATTCCAACTGATTCTGAAGAAAGCAATAGAACAAAAAACATCTGCAGGCAGTGTTAGTTTTCAGGCTGGTTGATTTGCACAGAGCCCCTATTCCTCACACACACACACACACACACACACACACACACACACACACACACACACACACACACACACACACACACACACACATACACACACACATGCTCAAAAAAGGTTCAGCTCAAAAATATGCCTCTTAATACACATTAAAACTTACTTATCTTTTGATAAGACTAATACACCTTAAGCTTTTGTAAAGGTTAAGGTGTATTAGTCTTATGAAAAGATAAGTAAGTTTTTCAATGTAAAGAATTAAAATTAGAAATTTTACATTAGAAATTAAAATAAGTAAAACACAACACAAATTTCAAGGACTTTCTAGGACACTGATACATTTACAAATACTATATGGGAAAACCTGTTTATTCCCAGCTGTAACGTGACCATGTATGTTGAAATGAATTAGAAAGGCTTCATCCTGCTTTTGTTAGCGTAACTGTCTCTACTGTCCAAAAAAGACTATATTCTAATATGCTATATATTACATTTTGGAGCATTGCTGTTAAGATTTGATTGGATTCAGCTACAGGAGCATAAGTGAGGTCAGGGTGTTTGATGATCACCAGTCCAACTCATCCCTGAAGTACTGAATGGAGAACCATCATTCCAGACTCCATACTCAATGCTGGAGGGTTTTATATTCCTCTATCCAACAACTGGTATTAGGCATGGTGCACACAGGTTTTTATTTATTTACTTCAGTCCTACAGTCCTATTCCATTAGCAACACTAGCCAAGCTGTTTGTGTATCAACAAAGAGGTACAACTGAATTACAACTGAAGTAACTGAAT
Source organism: Acestrorhynchus altus (assembly GCA_034509495.1). Taxonomy (NCBI): domain Eukaryota; kingdom Metazoa; phylum Chordata; class Actinopteri; order Characiformes; family Acestrorhynchidae; genus Acestrorhynchus; species Acestrorhynchus altus. The sequence continues at coordinate 21,978,700 of CM067513.1, forward strand.
ATATTCATTAGGTGTCCACGCACATCTGGACATATAGTATATTTCTACAAGCAGATATTTCTGTGTTTGAGATCTTGAAACAGACATTTAGTTCCCTAGGCATGTATTATAAATAATTATGTATAAAACCTATTTTCTCATGCAATAATTGAAACTTATTAATGTATATGTACATAAATGTTTCTTTTCTTACATTACAGAGGGCCTTCCTATTACAAAACATTACTTCCAAGTCAATAAACAAGCATTCAAGACTTTTCTGGTCACATGACAGTTTCTCATACCTGACAAAGACAGAACAAAAGCTAAAAGCTGTGGTCATGCATTTGCTAAAAGCTCCTCTTTGCCCTGTGGGCTGTGCACAGAAGAAGTAGGGGCTGACCTGTAGCCAAGGATGGCTGAGGGACTTGTCCACGCTGTAGCGCTTCCTCATTTTGACTTGCAGCAGGTTATTAATGAGGTCAATTGCTGGAACAACAAAGCAGGTTGTCAGTGGTCAGGCTATGGTGGGAAAGCTGAGGGATTTGCAGCTCAGAAGGATAATGAGCAAAACCAACATCATGTTAACATTATTTAAGGGGTCATAGAGCTCTGAGAGCAGCAGAGGGTTCTTAACCTTGAGCCTCCCCTCTGCGCTTTAGACATAGTGATCGGCGGGCGTTACTCACATGAATGAATGGGCCATGACAAAAAATTGGAGCGACTCTTGTCTTTCTTAGACCCTCACCCTTTCCTCCTGCTCTCTCATTTCTTCCATTTTCCTCCTCCCATTGCCTTTGCTTCCCTCTCATCTGCTGTCTTTTTTTCACAGGACACTGTTCGGGTCAGTAAACGTATAGTTTTTGGGTATATTCTAGGACTACTTTAAAATTCGCTTCGAAATGTAATAGTCCCTTTCCTATTACAAACATAGTTGGAAGGGATTAAATTATACAATAAACATATTTGAATATATGAATATACACTATGAATAAAATTATATCATATTGTCTTCTCACCATAGAACTGAAGCCAATATTTTTAACATTTAGTTGAGGCATGCTCAGTCCGTTTATTATGAACTGAAAATATAAAGTAAATCAATTACTGCAGCTTAAGGAACAAAATCCAATTACAGTGACAAATGATTTTATACAAACTAGTATATAAATAGAAAAACATTTGGTATGTAATTAATTTGTGCTTTTTAAAAAGAGAGGCTGCACCATTGGTTAAATGTTTTTGGCAAAGAAAAACAGTAGACCTCTTTAAGTTAAGCAGTTGATTTAACACCAAGCAAACTCAATTTATACTAACTGCACAGTCTAGTGTGAAGGCTATATGTAGATTTAGTTTTTACTCACTCAAGTTGTTAATTTGACTAACGTTTTTGAGAAACAGCAAATACAAAGCAGCACTTGTTTCCTTTTATATGTGAAATTATTTGATTGTCTTATGTGTTGTGCTGGTTTTACTGTCTTCTACAGTAGAGAGCCCTGGGTGCCTCAGTGAGAGCTGGTAACCCCTGGAATCTGACTTTAATCAAATCAAATCAAATCTTCTCCTTTAGGACAAGTAACGTTAGAATTAGATGTTTACTGAGAGCCATAGCATGGCATTTAGAGGCAACCTTAAGATGCTGTCCAGCAAGAGATATTTGAGGACACTGGCTATTCTGTATTAAAGAGACTAAGGCAGCAGAAATAGGTTAATCTGGTGTTAAGACTGTAAAATCTCATGGAGTTCACTTTCTGCTCGAATTCAGTATTGTCACTTTGTTTTACAATGGTGATATCTTTTACATATCTAGCTAACCACCTATCTATATGAGTTAGATAATGTTTCTGGATCAATGTATATTATTGTCATTCCAGCCTTCATTTGTAACATATTTGCAATATGTTATCTTATACAGTGGCATGTAAAAGTTTGGGCACTCCTGGTCAAGATTACTTTTACTGTGATAGGTTAAGCAAGATGATGAAATGATCTCCAAAAGACATGAAGTTAAAGATGAAATGCACTTTTCAACATTTGAAGCAATACCAATGTACTGTCTTGTTTATTTATTTATTTATTTGAAAAAGGAAAGGATTATCTTGTAAAAGTTTGGAAGCCCTAGGAAATTGTAGCACTCAGATAACTCTGACCAAGGTCTCAGATCTTAGGATAGGATAGGATAGAACTTGTGGTACATTGTTTTGATATGTTCAGCAAATCCTGCACAAATATGGCCTTCATGGAAGTGCCACCAGCTGAAGCTGTAGATTTTATGATAGCCCTCACAGTCCCTGATCTGTACATCAAAGAAGATCTGTGAAAAGACATCAAAGGGAAGTGCATGCAAGATGGGCCAGGAATCTCACAGAACTCGAAGACTTTTGCGAAGAATGGATGATAAACCATTGGCTGTCTACAAGTGTTTTAACGGGATACTACTAGCTACTAACATGCAAGCTTTTTTTGTTATTTTGAAAATGTAAACAATAACATTGCGGTTATACACATTTCTGGATATTTACACATTTTCTCATTATTCTCCTTCAGAAGGACTGATTGTGTTTCATATTTTGTGCAACAGTCATTCATATTGCCTGATCAGAGGTTTCTTCCTTCAGCTCTGATGGAGTTTTTCATTGCCACTGTCACCCTTTGGCTTGCTCAGTGGGAGGTTTATGTCTTTATGCTTTCTGTCTTTATGTTTCATGTGTTGTACACCTACCTATTTTTGATTTCTGTAAAGCTGCTCTGATTTGATTGATTTTCATTGCCTACTAATAAGCTTCACCATTACTGTCTTCATTTATGATGATGGAATTTTCCCCACTCCCACTTTTCAAGAACACCTTTACAAACATCTATAATTAATATGGAAGATTAATATCATGCACATGTCATCCTCCAAAACTGAATAGATAATGGAAGGTTATTTAGGGAAACAATGTTAAGATTCACTTCATATGTGTATCACATTTGGCAAAAAAGTGATATCTTTTACTTTGCTTTCATTATCCTGTGGCTGGTTCATACTCCCTGTTAGCGCCAGACACAAGAGACACATCCAATTCAGCTCTCGCTGGAAACCTACCTTCTGGGGTCACCTTCTTCCATGGGTTGGGTGGGTACATAAAGGCAGCATTCTGGATCTGGTCATGGATATCCTCATCCTCATTGAATGGAAAGGTTCCACTGAGGCTGACATAGATGATGACTCCCACGGACCACATGTCCAGTGAGCGGTTGTAGCCCTTGTTTCTCAGCACCTCTGGGGCCAGGTAAGCTGGGGTGCCCACCACCGAGCGTCTGAACGATTTCTCCCCGATGATTCGGGCAAAGCCAAAATCACACAGCTTCACCTGCAGAAGACAATGAGTGATCAGTGAGCATTAAGCAGGAGCCTGACACAGAAAGTAGACAGTTCTTTTACTTGACTGGGGTGCAACAAATAACATCCATTATTCCCACCTCCCTCAGAACCCCCCTCTCCACAACAGACACCATAATGAGCAGTTGCCAGAGACTGCACTGAACTCGAATGAAATTATCACGCAGTTAAAAGTGGTTACAGTGTGCTCTCCCGCTGATCTACCCCCTTCACTTTTACAACATTTATGCGCACAGAGGAAAGAGTAGCATTGGGAGGGTTCATCATTGAACCGTAATGCAAAACTAAAATCTCTGCAGTTCAGTTCACATTACAGCTATTCCAGTTCTTTGTGTATGTTCTGGAAAAATATTTGTGGTAAATAACACAAATGCATTTTGGTTAGTATTCCTCAGCTGGTGCCCAAACACAGTGAGTCATCGTTCTGCTCCAGCGCTTCCAGAGCGAGCTGCACATGGTAGACGGCTTAAACAATGGGAAGATAATTTAGCAGTCTTTCATTGCAGAGAGGAACACACACACACACACGCACACGCACGCACACACACACTCACACACACACATACACTGCATGCCAAACAGAATAAACTGCCATTACCATCTCCTATTGTAATTCTTTCACTTTTATAAAAAACAGGTCATGTTAATTTTAGTGTTTTCTCACTTTATTTACTGTCTTTTTGTTGGCCACATTTTTCTGTCAGTGTGTTCACTCACTTGAGGGAAGGAGTCAGCAGATGCTAGTAAGACATTCTCAGGTTTAAGGTCACAGTGCACAATGTTTTTGAAGTGAAGATGCCGAAGGGCAACAAGGATCTAAACAAATATAAGAAAACAGTGTCCTTCAGTGAAGAACATTACACTGTCATTACACTCACTGTTATAAGACTAAGCATTAGACGTGCAGAAACACATGTAATGTTGTACATTAAAAGTGTTGCCTAAAATAATGGATAAAATACCTGAAAAAAATACCTGTCAACTTTTATTGCTGAACAAGTGGCTGCTAACTTGTATGTATGTAGTCTGACAGAGTCACATTGAGGTCAAGTGTGTCCAGCTAGTGGCTGTGTCTGAGAGACTTACCTGTGTGATGAGGAACTTGGTGATGCGCTCTGGCAGCCTCCCTTTCTCACTAGACAGTATCATCTCCAGCATGTCACCATGGAGCTTCTCCATGACAACAAACACACGCTCTGGTGTCTCAAACATGCACTCAAGGTTCACAACCCCTGGATGGTGAAGGTTCTATGAATGAAAGAAAATCTACCGGTACTAAATCTTTAAAATACAACCAATTCAGTGTCAATATTCACTCATTACACATTATTTTTTTGTATGTTCTAACAGGCTGATACTAAGCTGTCATGACATCACAGCCTTAAAAGTGTATTCAATGTAAATTTGTGTAGATTCACCTGAAGGATGGCAACCTCATTGCGTAGCTGACTCTCCTGTTTGGTGGGGAAGCGTAGCTTGTCTATAATCTTGATTGCTACATCTCGACCTGTTTTTCTGTGTTTACCTACAGTGTACAATCCATAAGAAAATGAATATTTCCTATGGATGAATTTAACATAAATGTTCCAAGCCATTCGTGACAAATAATAACTACTAGGGGTGTACCAATACACTCCGCCCACAATTCATTTTGATTCTGTATTAGGTGAGTGTATTGTGTATTCTAATGGTATTTTGAGGAAAAAACAGAAAAATGATGACTGTAATCCACTGTGGCATAATCTATTATTGCATCTAAGAGTGGCAAGCAAATGGTGGAGTGGGTTGTTAATAGGTCTTGGTTGTCTGCTGGTGGTTAATTCAATTCAACTGCATTACTTTATGTTTTGTATTTTATATGGATCATTTTGTGTTTGCAGTTGAACTGTTGCAATGTGTTGTTACACCCCTTCTATTTCCATAGCACCATAGTAAAGAGACTGTTTCATTACCCCCATAGACAATGCCAAATTGTCCAGATCCAAGAACTTCATCAGGGAATATCTGATACACTGTGCTTATGTCCTATAAGAGAAAGAGAAACAGAAAATGGAAAATATGACAATACAACATTCCAAAGATTCTGAACTGCTGGATATACGTACTGGGCTGGTCTGTGGTTTTTGCACAGTTACAGTGACTGAATTAAGAGCAATCACACAGGAGATATTACTGCATCCTGCTAGGACTCTGTAAAAGAAGCTTGGGTAACTATGGCAACTCCATGGCCAGGCAGGTAATCAAAATAATCTCCAATAGAGGTATTGAGTGTTTATATCACACAGAAACTCAAGGCTACAGGCATGGGCAAGCCAACAGATTTCTCTTAACATATATATATAAAATTTCTATTCTATTTGGTATATAGAGGACTGGACAGGCTCATTACTTTGTAAGAGTATCCTAGGTAGGTGTTTTGACTGGTACTGTATATATTTACATTTACATTCATGGCATTTAGCAGACTCCCTTATCCAGAGCAACTTAGTACTTTGCTGTTCACTCACACTTAGATGCTGTCAAAAAACAAACGTCAGATTTATATATATATATATATATATATATATATATAAACACACTGAAGTGTTGGAACAGTGAAGCCAGTCCAGAGATGAATATCAGACAAAAGGTCAACATTTCAGCTTTTATTTCCAGGATTTTACATCTGGATCTGGAACAGTTCAGAAGATTTTGTCTGAACTCACCCATTTGTCTTGTCAGCAAAAGTATTGGAGTAGATAAACTTAAAAATGGATTAAGGTGATTTTGTTGCAAATCCTTTGCTTGCAAAAATTGCATCAACCCTGTGACCCACTGACATCACTAAACATCTTCTTTTGTGATGCTTTTCAGTATGTGTTTGTTTTGGGGGGTTCGCTTTAGCAGATAAAATGCAGCTCTATAGGGTTTAAGTCTGTAGATTGACTAGGCCTAGGGACTTCCATCTCTTGCCCCTGCTGAACTTATTTGTAGTTTGACAGTGAGTTTTTGTTCATTATCTAATCTGTCTTTCTTTAAATTTACAGATAATATTTTTCATTTCAGAGTTCATTGTACTGCATTATGCGTATCATCAATGAAGATTCATGGGCCATTCCAAGAAAAAGCCATGCAAGACTAAGCCATAGCAATCCCTCAACTGTTTTTCACGGATGAGATCAAACGTTTTGGATTATGAGCAGATCCTTTCTTTCTCCAGACTAGCTTTTCCACCACATTGGTAAAGATTCATCTTTGTCTCATCAGTCCATAAAACTTTGTCCCAGAACTTTTGAGGCTTGTCTCTGGATTTCTTGGCAAATTCCAGCCTGGTCTTCCTATTCCTTTTGGAAATTAGTAGTTAGCATCTTCTGGTGACGCCTCTGTTCTTTTGTTTATGAAGTCTTCTGCAAACCGGAAATTGTGATACCTTCACTCCTGCCCTCAGGAGGTTGTTGCTGATGTCACAAACTGTTTTAGGTTCTTTCTTTACAGCATTTACAATGTTTATGTCATCAACTTCTGTTGTTTTCCTTAGTCTACCTGTTTGACATCAGTTACATCTGTTAGTTGTAAACCAGTGGTTTTCTTGTTCAGAACATTCCAAAAGGTTGTACAGGCTATCGCCAATATTTGTGCAATGGCTCTGAAAATTTTCCATCTTCTTTCAGCTTCAAAGCTGCTTGTTTTTCACCAATAAACAGCACTCTGGTTTTCATGTTGGTTACTATTCTAGCTACAAATGCACAGTCTGCAAAGGCAAAACCCAAAAAAATTAATTTGAATAATCCATGTAACGACACATCTGGGCAACAAAACACAACTTTCAGTCACATGTTCAAATACTGTTGCTCATAAGAAAAATGGGTGGGTTCAATTAAAAAGTCTTCTGAACTGTGTGTCAGATCCAGATGTAAACACCGAGAAATAAAAACTGAAATGTTGATCTTGGTTGATTGAATGGTTGAGACCCATAAAGCAGGATGAAGGATAAAACTATAAGAAGATAACAAAATGTTGTCAAATAACCATTTCAAAATCTAAGATAAGAGATAAGGTGAAAGATAATGTCTCAAAGACCAAAACATTTTTCAGAGACAGTTGCTCATAGGATTGCTAGAAAGGAAAATCAGAACCCCCACATGACTGCAAAAGACCTTCAGGAAGATTTAGCAGACTCTGGAGTTGTGCTACATTGTTCTACTGTTCAGTGACACCTGCACAAATATGCCTTCATGAAAGAGTCATCAGAAGAAAATGTCTCCTGTGTCCTCACCACAAAATTCAACATCAGAAGTTTGCAAAAGAATATCTAAACAAGCCTGATGCATTTTGGAAACAAGTCCTGTGGACCACAATGAAGACAAAGAAATGTTTAGAGAAAAGGCCAGAGTGAAGAAAGGATTTGATGCAATTTAATTCAATGCAGCAAATTGTGGAAGCAAATATAACACCGTCAAAAAGCTGAAGTTCCAGGGGTTCATGGATCTAGGTAATTATGATAAACTGGGATGTTGGTGCTGCCATTTGACTCCTTCATGTGGTCACTCATTCTTCTTTTAGTTAGGCTGTTATAGTCACTCATCACCACACTTTGTTAATGTTTACATTCTCTGTTCGCCATCAATCTAAACACCAAATTAATTATATCTCTCTACTTTTTCTGAGTCAATGATGACCCACCACTAACCATGCAGGGTGCCCAAAGTTTTGCCTTGGACCCTTTTGTGTTATTTTGAAAATGTATCTTTAACGTTTTGCTTTTTGGAGATCATTTTCAACTTACGTAACTGTTCACGGTAACATTAATTTTCACCAGGGGTGCTGGATGTTGAAAATCCAGTGACCAGTATGAGAGAATTGTACCCAAAGCATCAAATTTAACAGAACTGCTCCCCATTCACACCTGGAACCTTGTGACTCTAATGAGTCACATGACACCAGCAAGGGACAACACTACAACCGGGCAGTTTGGACATTGTCACTGTGAGGTGTATTCACTTGCCAGCTATTTTGCCAGCTAAAAAAAGATATATATGACTGTTATATACTGTGAACTGCAGAAATGATGTGAGAAGAGTACTGTGCTATTTGTGTGCTACATTTTACTCACACATTACAGTTTATATATTTTCTTAAATTAACTGGTTAACATTAAAACATTAAAACAAACTGAAGGGTTCTGTTCCATTACTAAGAGCCATGATCAATATGAATAGGAAAATTAAAAAATATGTTTACCACATTCTCCTGAATTTGGCAGTTGGACACAGAGATGCTGATGGAGACATCTTCTATTTGTGAAAGAAACAAAAATAATTATAATCTTAAAAAACAGACCAACAATCTTAATGTTCTTATGGACTCCTTCATGCATAGTTTCTAAATAAGGTATTTTGTTACTTTCTCTCCAGCTTTGGTTGTGGGTGTAACATAAATCACCTGTTTTCCTCCAGTAGAGTCCAGTAAAGGCAGACTTCATGCATAAAAAAGCAACATGCTAACTGACTCACTCTCTCCTGAAAATAAACCACTATAACACGGAAAGGCATATCATGCTTCATTCCTTATCCAAACTAGAAATTCATACAGCTCTCAACACAGTGGCTAAAACTTTCCAGTCTCTCAGTACTTGTCTTCCTTTCATTGATTTCTGAATACCATCGAGTATTCTGAAACATGCTACCTGCTTTGACAAGTGCTTATACTTTAAATAAACCATTTATTTAATTTTATTATTAAAATGTATTATCATAAGTGAATTTTACATACTTGATTTTTCCAACATCTCAGTTTTAATTAAACAGACATATCTAAATGATCCTTGAACTGCATGTGCTGATTAAAACACTTCAGTGTGAATGGGGGTGCTAACCTGCTTTAACCTGAATATATGGTCAGATCAGTTTTTTACTGTACAAGAAAACATTGGTTTTCCATGACAAAATTCTCAATAATTCTTAAAGAAATTTACCAACAGCTATATAATATTAAACTTTATATCTTCATTCGTGATTATTTTTTTTGTTGAGTTAGCGTTACCAATAGTTTAATATGTATTGAAATTGTATTTCTTATGGCAGCTTTTATGACTCTCAGCCAGCAGTCATGGGCCATATCTGAATGTAGTATATTTTGAAAAAATATGTCAGATATAATTTTAAAATAAAGGATGCCAGACACACTCAGGTAGTATTACAGTACTAGTCAAAAGTTTGGACACACTGACTGAATGTATTATAGATTACATAAATTGGCTACTTTTTTCATATTGATATTAAAATCATATTCACTAATTACAACATGTGCTATATGAACAAGCATATTGGGACACCTTCTCATTCATTTTGAAATCAAGAGTATTCATAAAAAGAGTTTATCCTGCTTTTGTTGGATAACGATCTCTACTGTCCAGGTAAGGTTTTCTACTAGATTTGGGAGCACAACTGTGAGGATTTGAACTGAAATGCAGGCTGCATGCAGGCCTTTTGCTTGGAAACCTCAATATATTGTATATATCCAATACTATTAAAATATATTGTATGAACATATTGTTTTTAAATACACAAAACATTTCTATTTGTTTTATAGAGGACTGGACAGGTGCATTTTTTGTAAGGATTTCCTTTAAGGGTTGAAGAGAGTAGGTGTGTCCAAAACATTGACTGGTACTGTAAATCACATTTGCCTATTGGCCATTTAATGTGCCAAATGTTAATAAACTCATGGAATATACATTTATTGATTGCGCCTTCAGAGGGTGAAAATACATTTGAGGGTGAGTGTGGAGGTCACTTTTTTTTCTGTGTAACGTGTTTCTCCAATTAAATAACTACTGAATAAAACAGCTTCTTTGACACTTACTTAAAAAAATCAAAAAAGGTTGCTAAATTAAGTTAACATGACATGGTATGATTAGTTCACCTTTTAAACGACTCCTTCCTCACTCATATAACTTGTGTAAAAAGTTACAAATCTGACACATAAAAAAACAGGTCCAATGGATTTGAATATAAATGTCATACTGTGGTGGCTGTGCCGGCCGCTGTGTGCCATGCCCTTTGAAATGACTGGCATAAGAGCATGCTGGATGGCCATCTCCCACATGCGGGCCACATCCTGCCCTGCTCCACTGACCAGCATGCTGCTGCCATGACCCGATGTGCAGTCCTCCAGTCGAGACAGGTTTTCTCCTACGTAATACACCAGTGATGTGGTAGCAATCTCAAAACAGTGTGGGTTGGCACCTTCAGGAAGTAGATTGAAGGTCTTAGCTGGCTCCAAAGAAAGAACTTCAGATAAGGGAATTTCCTGCACAATAAAAATATATAGGACTAAGAACTGTGGAACAGAACTCTGGAACTATACTGAAGAAATTAGAAGAAAAAATAAAAATATATATCTAGAAGTCACAATTATTATCAGAGAACCAATTAAAATTATGGATAATTTATCATTTGCTAAATAATTTGAAACTCATTGACATAAGAAAATACACCAGTTTAAACAGTGACTCTAAACCTGTAATTGACTCAATGGTTTCATTTTTCATAAGGAGAATTCTTATTTCTTCTTCATAAGGAGGATTTTTCATATTTGATGACAATTAAACAAATAAACACAAAACTAACTAGCAAGTTAACTTAATAATTTTTCTCAAGAAAAGAATTTGTTATGTAAATTAATTAGAAAAAAACTTGATCGACTGTTTGAGTGTATGTACCTTATAGTATTTGCTCCCGCTGTCATTCTGGAACAAAGTAATGCACTTGCTGTCCAATCGCCAATAATGCCTCTTGCGCTGGTAAAAAAAATAGATGAACAGTTTTAAGCTGTTTTTAAAAACTTTCTTTACTCAAGACTCATGTCACACTATGCCCATACTTGTGGCACCACATGAAAAACAAGGTTTGAAATATAAAGAAACAGAGAGTAAACAGGTTTGGATTGAAACTTTAAAATCCTTTTAAGGGTTTAGTGTTGTAGTAGGAATTGGTGCAAGCAGTGCTTTTTATATTACTATAGTAATATAGTGGGCAGTAGATTCACCAGTGTGTCTTTGCTGGTAAAGTGCACAAGCCAGCCCTCCTTCATGACATTACTGCTTTTCCTCTTGGTGTGCTTGACTGACTGGACCACTCGCATAAGAGGGATGTTGTTACTGGTACATGGGCTTTTGAAACAAAACAAAACAAAACAAAAAAAACAAGAAAAGATCATGCCACACAAAGATAATTAAAATCCTGCCAGTTGTATGATGTTACATTTAATATTTTTTATACAATGATTTAATTGTGCATATTTTTACATTCACTTACTAGTCTTTCTGTTAAAAAAGAGATAGTTCACACCCAAAATGTTTTGGCAATTTTTTAATTTTGCAATTAATGATTTAATTTCAATATTTAGACTGATTGAGAATCATGAATTCCTCATTATCTGGAGATTATGTGATTACAGCCATAGTCAATATCAATATTGACTATAGTAATAGTAAATTAATAGTGTACTACCTGATGATTCTGTTAGACTCATCAGGATCTGGATCATGGAAGTCCACAAGTTCACAGTGGCCTGTATCCAGCAGTGATGCAGGATCAGACACTAGTGACTCCTCCATCTCATCTATAAGGGGGCTGTTCCTCTCGCCATCATTGTCATCACAGCCTTCTTCCATCACCACATCTGACTCAGCACCAGGACTCAACAGGTCTAGGAGAGAAGAGAATCCAAATAAACAGATTTCATTTAAAATTTTAATTAATTTAATTAAATTAATAATGTCATAATGTGTAACACAGCCTCACACTATTAATCATTTATTGCATTTAATAATCCCGCAAAATCCCTAAAATCCCCTAAATATAAATGTTACAGACATAGACAACAGACACAGTTTTGCAGCTATATTCATTTTAAGACAACACAAGATAATCGTCCATTAGTCCTGCAGTGGGGAAATTCACATTATTACAGTAGCAAAGGGATATCAAGGGATAGTAAGGTACTCGGTACAATAAAGAAACATAGATAACAGAAAAATACATTTTGACTGTTGATTTCAAAGTGGCTGAAGATTAGTGCTGAGCTCTGTGTGTACAAACCAAGGTGATATTTTAAATGCTCTGAGGGATAAATATTGTTGTTTTTGGTGAGAAAATGCAGCATCGTTGATTGTGGCATTAAGAAGCACAACTCAGTGCTAAAGTTAGACTTGCCTCCATTTCTCGACACCTCTCCAAGGCAGTTGTTTGGCACTTTGGGTGCACATCGTTTGTGGCAGTTGAATTTGCAATCTGAAAGGGTGTGAGGAGAAAAGGAGAGATGAGAAAATTATGGTAAAATGGGGAGGAGAGAGAGAGAGAGAGAGAGAGAGAGAGAGAGAGACCTGCCACTCTGACATGAGTGTGTGTTATGTTACTGACTGACAGGCTGAGACCTTACACGTTGCAGAAGCACATTAAAGCTGTTTCTGCCAGCCAGCTGACAGCACTCCAATGCCTGAGACACTGCATACCTTATATCAAAGCAGCACAGCTACACTAAGGTCCTTTCCACATTCACATACAGAAAAACATTAACACAACACGTCACTATCCCCTTTAACTGCAAGGACAAAAAGGTGAATTCAGACTTCCATTTCATAACTACACTACATTGTAAGGGTGGAAGATCATAAATATAGCACTGTTACACTGAAAAGAAAACTTGTGAAACTTTATCTGTATGTGAGGGCTATTATCTTTTCACTGTCAATATTCAAATTTATGAATCCACTCAGAATACATCTAATCAGATGTATTCACTACCAGATTATTTCTCCACAGTTGGCAAGGTGTTGTTTTCATGAAATGCAGTTTTTCCAAATGTACCATAGCACCAAATTCCATCTGGCTCATTAAAGACTATGCTTGTGCAAGCAATGCTGCATAATGGAATAGAGCACCACCACCCTAGCTAACCTAGCAGGTTATTTGCAGCTTATTACCAATATATCAGAAGTTCTCTCTGAGAATTTTAATTCTCTTACAGATCTCATCTTGACTTTCATGTCTTAACAGCACTGTAAATTGTAAACCCCTGTCTCACTTTTTATATCCTTCCCCTGCCTAGTGGGCATCAATTAGTTAAATCTTGGAAATGTGATTTCACAACAAACTTTTGCACAGGCCACAACAATGATTTTGATTGAACAGTGCTTTATGATATCACATAATAAGTTTCGATTTGAATTGAGAAACCCCTGCCCTAACATGTATAACAAAGAATGGAACGTAACCATAAGTTACCATTGTACAAAGTAAAGCACTGCCAATGAGTGTGTTATGCTTGTGGTGAGTAATAGCAAGACCTTTCAAGAACACCTAAAGTGAGCAAACAGCCATGTGGACCCAGGTTTAAAAAGAGAAGTGTGAACTCATACCTTTGCACTGCAGGCCCTGACGGAACAGGCCTTTGAGGAGCTTCTTGCAGTGTTGGCAGACAGTGGGGCGTGTGTAGGAGTGGATGACGAACGTATGCGGCACCTTGACTTTTGACAGCAGGATCTTGTCAAGCTCGATGGGACGCCCAATGTAGGACTGTGAATTAGAACGACCTCTTCCAGGGAATATGTCTGCCTGGCTCTTCTGCTGATAAGAAGCAAAAGAATGACTAGGGAGAATCAGAGTTCACTGTAAGCATATGCTATGTAAATGCTATACTTTTGAAGCTACATAAAACACTCCTCTTTCTTTGTATTTCAAAAATGTGTGAAACATCTCCAGTCACGCGAGTGTGACTACATTCTTGAAGAAGCAAACAAGAATGTTTGTCTAGGAAAAATCAGGTTGTGGCAGATTTGCACTAAATTCAGAACAACGAGTTTTGCATCAAGCTGTTTTTTAATGTGCTGCTGATTGGCAGATGTGCAGATGTCTTACCACCTGTTGCGAATAGACCTGACATCATGCAGGTGTGCAGAATCAACTGCTCTCTGCATTCTAAAGAAAGCAAACAATCGATAGACTCCTTGTCTTCATGTTGTACTCATGGACAGCGGCCTTAAGTAGCTTAATGGAGAAAAGGAGATGAACTTGCAAGACCTTTATTACTCTAAGTTTGAGATACCCAATAAGCTTATAACTTCTCATCTACCCCCAGACACCTGCAAAATCCACATGGTGTAAAAACCATACCTATCTCTATACAGTCAGTTTGCACATTGCAACTGGTCTACAAAAAGCCTAAGGAAATAATACTTAAACCATTTGAAAGAAAAATCTAACAATACAGAATGTAGACATCTCTAATAAATAAATACATGCAGAGTGTTATGAAGGGTATGTTTGATGTTTTTTTGGAAAACATAAAATTTGGCAACCCTTTCTTTTACAGTCCACTGAGTTCTAGGCATTTACCAGGTAAGTGTGAGGTACAAACACTAAAATACATGGTCAATAATTTGCATAGCAAGATGGTAAGTACCAAGGCTAAAAGAATTACACTGAAATGTCGATAACATTGAACATATGAATCCAGAATTCATAATGCATTATGAATGCATTTATAATGCATTATATGGCATTCATAATACCTTATAATAACTTTCATTAGCCTATTAAATCACTCATAAGTGTTTAACTCTTTATAAATAATGAGTATGTGACATAATAAAGATTCCTAAAGAATGATCATATCTGTTCATAAGAACATTATACATATTAATGTTGTAATGCACAATTTAACACAGGTTTGGTATAATTTCCATGTTATACAGTGGGGAAAATAAGTATTTAGTCAGTCACCAATTGTGCAAGTTCTCCCACTTAAAAAGATGAGAGAGGCCTGTAATTGACATCATAGGTAGACCTCAACTATGAGAGACAAAATGTGAAAAAAAAATTGAGAAAATCATTTTGTCTGACTTTTAAAGAATTTATTTGCAAATAATGGTGGAAAATAAGTATTTGGTCAATAACAAAAGTTCATCTCAATACTTTGTTGTATATCCTCTGTTGGCAATGACAGAGGTCAAACGTTTTCTGTAAGTCTTCACAAGGTTGGCACACACTGTTGCTGGTATGTTGGCCCATTCCTCCATGCAGATCTCCTCTAGAGCAGTGATGTTTTGGGGCTGTCGGCGGGCAACACGGACTTTTAACTCCCTCCAAAGGTTTTCGATGGGGTTGAGATCGGGAGACTGGCTAGGCCACTCCAGGACTTTGAAATGTTTCTTACGAAGCCACTCCTTTGTTGCCCTGGCAGTGTGCTTGGCATCATTGTCATGCTGAAAGACCCAGCCACGTTTCATCTTCATTGCCCTTGCTGATGGAAGGAGGTTTGCACCCAAAATCTCACAATACATGGCCCCATTCATTCTTTCATGTACACGGACCAGTCGTCCTGGTCCCTTTGCAGAGAAACAGCCCCAAAGCATGATGTTGCCACCCCCATGCTTCA
Source organism: Acestrorhynchus altus (assembly GCA_034509495.1). Lineage (NCBI taxonomy): Eukaryota > Metazoa > Chordata > Actinopteri > Characiformes > Acestrorhynchidae > Acestrorhynchus > Acestrorhynchus altus. Next base: position 21,994,484 of record CM067513.1, read on the forward strand.
CAGTTGGTATGGTGTTCTTTGGATGCAACTCCGCATTCACTGTCCTCCAAACACGACGAGTTGTGTTTTTACCAAATAGTTCTACTTTGGTTTCATCTGACCATATGACATTCTCCCAATACTCTTCTGGAACATCCAAATGCTCTCTAGCAAACTTCAGACGTGCCTGGATATGGACTGGCTTAAGCAGGGGGACACGTCTGGCACTGCAAGATCTGAGTCCCTGGCGTCGTAGTGTGTTGCTGATGGTAGCCTTTGTAACGTTGGTCCCAGCTTTCTGCAGGTCATTCACTAGATCCCCCCTTGTGGTTCTGGGATTTTTCCTCACCGTTGTTGTGATCATTTTGACCCCACGGGCTGAGATCTTGCGTGGAGCCCCAGATTGAGGGAGATTAGTAGTGGTCTTGTAGGTCTTCCATTTTCTAATTATTGCTCCCACAGTAGATTTCTTCACACCAAGCTGCTTGCCTATTGCAGATTCAGTCTTCCCAGCCTGGTGCAGGTCTACAATTCGGTTTCTGGTGTCCTCCGACAGCTCTTTTGTCTTCACCATAGTGGAGTTTGGAGTGTGACTGTTTGAGGTTGTGGGCAGGTGTCTTTTATACTGTTAACGACTTCAAACAGGTGCCATTAATACAGGTAATGAGTGGGGGAAAGAGGAGCCTCTTAAAAAAGAAGTTACAGGTCTGTGACAGCCAGAAATCTTGCTTGTTTGTAGGTGACCAAATACTTATTTTCCACCATTATTTGCAAATAAATTATTTAAAAGTCAGACAAAATGATTTTCTCAATTTTTTTTTCACATTTTGTCTCTCATAGTTGAGGTCTACCTATGATGTCAATTAACGGCCTCTCTCATCTTTTTAAGTGGGAGAACTTGCACAATTGGTGACTGACTAAATACTTATTTTCCCCACTGTATTTACAGTGTAATGCATTCTAAAATATGTATGTGATTTATATATAGTTGTTTAAAGCATTTTAGATATATGTACACTGTTAGCTAGCAACTATGTAAACGTTTCTTCTCGCAATGACTTGTTTCGAGAGAGACAGACAGTTCACTCTATGCTGTAGTTTTGACACTCTCATTTTGTACACTGTAACTGCATTGTTTATTTTAATGAATTTGCTATTCAAGAAAGGAATATCTGCTGAAGAAGAAATTTGCAAACAATATATTGGTTTAATCTTCAACAGGAATTGCACAGTATTAAAGTACTAAGTTGTATGTCCTGTTTGTGACTCTATTAGAAGTGTTTTCTTACTTCACTTAAAGCTAGTAAACACAATAATTCTAAGGTATTATGTATGACATAACACACTATGAATACTGAATGCATAAGAAGTATGAATTCAGTATGAGATATTTTGGTGTAATTAATTTAGATGTCCTCAGTACCATCTTGCTACATGAAATAATTAAGACCTTGTACCTCACACTTATCTGGTAAATACCTAGAACTTTTCAGACTGTAAAAGATACCTAAATTCATGTATTATTAAACTCTTTCAGATATAAACAAAATCATTTATAGTGGTCTGCTGGAAAATGCATTATTCTAGAAAAATTGAGTTGTAACTGTTCGTAAAGGTGTTGGGATCCAGACATCCACAGCTAAGAATAACCTGCCTGATGTCTGAGACATTGTTGTACAAATATTTGATGATAAAATGTAGTTTTAATGTGTAGTTAAGGAAGGAAAAACTTGCAGGGCAAACTAACAGCCACAGATAATTACCACCATTTTACCATCAAATATATTTATATTTAAAAAAAAATCACCAAACCTGGTTCCTATCACCAACACCAAGATATTTGAGTCATTCAGTATAATTCTGTCTAAATCTCACCATAGTGTGCATCTTTATTCATTCTGACCTCTACACTATGAAAAAGGTGTCACAAATGGAACTTTTAGTAGATTTTTGGGAGATCTTTTGGTTTTCACCCATATCTAATCAGCTGACCACGTGCCAGCATAAAATCATGCAGATATGGGCCAGCAGCTTCAGGTAGTGTTCACATCAGCCAACAGAATGAGGGGAAATTTAATCACAGTTATTTTGAGTGTGAAGTGATGGTGCCAGACAGACTTGTTTGAATATTTTTAGAAATACGGATCTCCTGGGATTTTCAAGCATAACAAGCTATTAAATTTACTCAGAACAGAACAGAAACACAAAAGCCCTGTTGACAAGAAAAAGAATGAAAATGGTGTAGATAATAAACTTACACTGGAATATTGTGGCAAATAGAAAATCTCATGTGCATGTCAAACCTTGATGCAGATGAGCTGCAGCCCCTCTAACACAAGGGGACTATATAGAATGTTAATCAAACAAAAATGCTTTATCAAACTAAAGCTATTTCACTACAACTTTGACTATAATTGTGAAAATGATCTCATGCAATATCACCAATGTGAGGACAATGCAAACATTCAATCTACTGCTCTGTGTGTGTGCTTGTGTATGCGTGTGTGTGTGTGTGTGTGTGTGTGTGTGTGTGTGTGTGTGTGTGTGCACGAGCATGCATGTGTATGACTATATAAGAGGAGTTAACATAAAATGCTCTGGTACTGGTCTGGTGCCTTTCATCCAATGAAGTGCTGCCTTGTAAAACAATTCTATCACGGCTCCCACAGACAAATAAGCAAAAAAAAAAAACAAGTTAATGAAACGGCAAACTCTTTACTTTCAATTTAGGGTAACACTGAAACAACATGAACAGTGTCTGTGAGCCAGTGCCTTAATGTATTTAATATTTTATTTTTTATTTTTAACACTTGTCAACACACTTCTCTGAGACAGGAGGCATTAGGTAAAATGCACTACACTGCCTTAGCCAGATGTAAACTTTGACAGAGACAGATCTAACATAAAGCAAATTCCTAATCAGATCAGCAGAAATGCTGGCATGCCTCATTTGCCCTAATCTGCCTTGCGTGAGGTAAACTGGGTGCAGTCGGCAGATGTTGGTTTTTGCAGTCAACGGGCGATTAACAGTTTCCTTTAAACAAACTTGAGTGTGTATCACAGCATTTCTGGTGTCAGGATAAAATGTCTCAACCTTTGGGAAACAGGGATTTGAGGTTTGCTGCATGGTGACTGCAACAAAAACCAACAGAACACTTTTCAGCAGGCCTACCACCAACAAGCCATGATGCATAATGTACAGCCTTGAGAGACACCACATTAGATACATGATTTTCTTGTAAATTATATACAATGTCACCTTCATATTAGAAGCATGATGTATATAAGACCTGAATCTGAATCTTTTTTCATCCATATAAATCAGAGCACGGCACCACGTTACACAGGGTAACATGAATCTTTATAATCAAATATCAGATGCTTTTGGTCATTTTCTCATATTTCCATAGCAGTGTCATTTGTTCATTTTGACAGTAATTGGAAATATATTTCCCAAGATTCACCCTGAAGACACCCTGTATATCTTGCATACCTGTGATCTTTTTATTGTGCTCTTATTGTTGTGTACATAATTCACAGACTTCACAACATTATTATTTTAATCTGCCTCCAGATGTCTGTAACATCATTTTAGGGTTTATAATAACTCACAATGAAGGCTAGCCAGGCTAAAGTACAGCCTCCATAATGAAGAGTTCGTTGTAATGCAGTGTTACACCCAAAGCCTCCAAATAAAAATAATTAGAGCAGATAATAATTAGAGTAATATACTTAATACATTTAAAAAGTTTTATGTTAAATGATTTAACATAAAATGCTATTAGTTTTTTCACACAGCACACTTTCTTATCTGCTCATTCCTCACTATGCCCTGCCTCAACACACACATTATTGACACGATAAACTGCACTTTTCAAACATGCTGCACTGGATGGGAAAACCAATGATACTGGGGCTGGATGTACATATTAAACTGTGTCCTGCACTCTCCTATTTTGTTATTATGAAATACTAGTGCATCTAAAAAATTGAATATTGTTATAGTTTTTTTTGTTCATAATTTCATTTGCAAAGTTAAACCATCACGTTATATTCCTTTCATTTAAAGTTATATATTTCAAGCATTCTTTTGTTTTGATTCTGTCTGATTAGTCATTTAGTCAAACTTGAACTTAAACTTGAACTTTAAGATTCTGGAGTTCTGAGTTTCATGAGCTATAAGCCATTCAACAGTAAAGCAATAAAGGTATGAAATATGTCACTTTACGTATAATGAAAATAAAGCCCATTACAAAATGCACTACAAAAGCAGTACTTACCTCCATGCTTGGACTGACAGGAGACTGAACAAAACAGACATAGGAAACAAAAGAAAGAAGACTATTAGTGAAAATGTATTGGTTAACTTTGACGTTTTCAATTACATATTTAAGGAGTATTTTTTTAATTAATTATCAAGTGCTAACCACTTGAAGGAGAATGTTAATAGTGGGATGATAAGTCCACTCAGCATAAGAATTTTTGCGTTCACTAGCTGATGAGCTTACACACAATAGTGAACAACATTAAACAATTTTACTTCTTAGTTTATCTTTTTTTAAAAAGTGTGTATTGTTTTTAATGATAACCTCTTTGTTTTGCACACTTGTAATAGCATAGTGAAGGTTTGTGTTTGCCCTGTAGTACTGTGTTCTTCAGACTGCAGCATTTGAAACTCACCAGTAAGGCCTCATCAGAGGTGCTTGGTGAAGGCTCAGCAGAAACAGAGCGAGTGTTGGTCAGGCCAGTGAGGGATACATTTGACAACCGCCGTTTCCGAACACCACTGCAGTTGTTAGGGATCTTAAAGGCACACCTTTTATGGTAGTTCAACCCACATCCTTAAAACAATAGCAAAAAACAATAGCAAAAAACAATAGCAAAAGAATAGAAAAAGCAAGGGGACTAGTTATACACTTCCTAAAACAATGAGGCGTTACCAAGTGTGCATTCATGCACTGTAAAGCCAAGAATGCTAATTACTGTTAATGATTAATGACAGGAAATAAGACAGGGTTGGTGTTATGCAACTATGATCATTTTGCTTGGGTTAACTCTTAGTTGCACTACTAGTACTTGAAAACATGCTAGAGAAAATTTTTCTAGGTATTCTACTCAAGCTTACCTTCACACTTGAGTCCCTGTCTAACCAGACCCCACAGCATCTCTCCACAATGGTCACAGAATGCAGGGGCACGGTATGAGTGGACAAATAAGGAATGGGGTCTGATCTGAAAATCTTCCACTGTAGCAGAAGCTAGTTTTATAGGAAAACAAAGTATATACATATTAAAAACCACTTGTAGACACTTGTAGATATCAATCAGCCCTATTTAAGCATAGTGAGTTTGACTGAAATGTGAAAAAAAAATTCTATGTAAACAGCCACACATGTACCCATGTATCCTATAACTATGTCTGGTTTCCAAAAATGTTTAATGAAAAACTACATGAGATGATCCTTTTGCCTAAATCAGTTGAGAATTTACCAAAATCTATGGTAATTCTTACTCAATTTGTTTTGCTCACCCTGCTGCCTATCACATCATTTGGACTTTCACCTTCATGAGGGAATTCAGCTCTCAAAATCCTTGCCATTATGAATAAACACGCCATGAGATTTTGAGAGGAAAAAGGCAAACAAGTGGTGCAGAGGGAGATATATTTTTATTCAATCGTGCCTCTCCATGCGGGGCCCCCTCCAGGGAAGTGCATCTTTGGAGGGGCAGATGGATGGGAGTCCTGGCCAAAGCCGAGCTGTCAGAGGCCAGACTGACGCTGCTGTTGCCACTGCCTGCACCGGACCCCGGGTGGCCGAATTTCCATGGCCCGGACTCCTTCTCCCAACAGGAGCAGGGTGCGTGTCTGTTGAGGTTAAATGGGCTGGAGATTAGCGGCTCCCCAAGAGGGCTGATGGTCAGTCTCAAATTAATTAAGTTTTTTATTTGGGCCATCTGAATGTAGTGAAAGTCTCACAGAGAAGCCAATTTGAAGCTTGGTGGCATCGATTTGTCTCTCTTCAGTCTCTCTTCTGTAGTCATCAGATTTCTTTTTAAAATAGACAGTCACCCTGAGGCACTGGGACGTACACCCACTACCATCTACTTTGAGGTCAATATATATATACAACTTCTATATCACTACTTCTTTGATTTAATTTATGCATGACTCATGTGTAGCTACTGCAGCATCCACATTAGAGACCACTAGTCTAAAATGCATCTTTTCTGTAAAATCTATCTCTTTGTTATCATGTGTGACAGGTCCAGAAAGTCTGGCATCATGGTGTTGGATGCAATTTTGTGAGAGGCCAAATCACCCTTGGTCTTTTCAATACAGGCACCTTGAAAGCCCAACATTAATAAAGTCCTGCAACCAGTTTTACCTTTTATATACATACACTCAGATGAAGTATGCTAGGACAACACTTGTCCACATACTGCTGCCATCTTAAAACCTTGTCCTGTAGACAAAGATACTACACCCTCACCTGTCGCATTGCCACACCTATTACTGACTGAAAATGTGTGGGATGTAACTGGATGCACTATTATCACTTCAAGCCTACCATAAAATTGTTCAGAATTATTTCCAAAAAGGTAAAATGTTATCAATTTTTATCCAAACTTTTATCATTTTTATCATTACAGATAAAGTGACATTTCAGTCAATATTTTGATCAGTATGGCTTATAGACCATAAAAATCAGAAACCCACTTTTTCCAAATTAATATTCCAACTGTATAAATATTGTGTTCCCTTTGTCTAGTTCAGCACACACACACCCACAATCAAAGGGAAGGCAGCTGACTTAGCAGTTGTTCATAAGATGACCAGTCCAAATAGTCCAAAAGGAGCATAAGACACAGAAGGTCAAATGGTTTGCTGTGCTAATACTCAAACTGAACAATATGAACATCTTAACTGTAAGATCATTGGCAAGACTCATTGGCACAATTTGTTCTCAAAGGTCAAAATATCTGTTCCTTTCCAGCTTTAAAAAAATTGTGTGGTTTCAGACTTTTGAACCCAAAACATCAGAGCATTAAGCAGATCATTTTTATATGATTTTCTACTTCTGATGTGATTAAAAAAAAGAAAAAAGTGAAACTGCTCAAAAGTCTAAAACAGAGTCAAAACTCTGCCAAAACAAACCCAGCTTTATTTATATTTATAAATTGTGCAATGAAAAAGTGGCTTTTTGGAGAGATGGATGGGAGTGTTTTGATTGGCTCTTGTTGGCTACATGTCGGTGGAACCAATAGCGGCTGAGTGGCGAACCCAGCGGGAGAACTGCTTGCTTCAGCATGCGCCTGTCGCCTCCTCTCCAACATGGCTTCCCTACAGCCTGCTCAAGTAGAATACATTCTGATTAGCCATTCTCCTGCTAAATTGCTCCAATTCATTCAAATTATTGTTTTGCCTTTTGTTTAAAGGCCAAGATATGTTTGCAAGTTTGAACTACCTGTAAACTGTCATTAAATGCTTCAGGGAAATGAGGGTGGCACAGAATATGCACCCTGTGCTGACTTAACGTAAATACTTGTGTGTGAGTGTGTGTCTGTGGATGTGTGTTCCAAAACACAAGCCTTTGATTTTTACAAGTCTGTTGTGTTGCTTGTGGGAATTATAATATGTATGAGCCTTGATAAGTTTGTGACAAAATAAAGGCATAAATAGGGAAAACGTTGGCATATTATGTGCTGGTATGACGTGAAAGATGCAAGTGAGTCAGAGAAAAAAATGGATCCTCCTTCTAATGTGAGGGCTAATGGAGCAGTGACTCATTCAGCGAGAGCACCACCATTATGCACTTTACTCCTTCAAATGTCTCCTTCAAGGTCACTCAGAGCTACTTCCTTCTATAGCATCCACTGCAATTACGTGGATGTTGATGTACAGTAGGTGCATGTGTAGCACTTTGGGTACCTGCTCTGAACTTGTGTATTGTTATGCTTGTTTCAATCAGGTTCATTAAGTTCACCAGTGAAAGGCATAATCGCATTTCAGTCTGTTTGTGACTCAAGAGCTAATATTGTCGAAGGATGCTGCCAGTAGTAATCACTCTGAGAGCTATAATGAAGGAGCTGACATGTATTGACATGCTCATTGGAGCATATTCCCCCTTTCAGTCCACCTGTGATTAAGCAGAAAGCAACAGGACCATCCCTATGTTTTTTTCCAGCTATTCCTAAACTTTCACTTTAGTGAAAACAATCACTGCACAATTTGAGAAAATATTTGACAATTTTTCAATTTCAGTGGTATTTAGAATTTCTCTGATTAAGCACAATATCTATTTATTATGATACACTATATTGACAAAATTATTGGGACACCTGCTAATTTATTTTTTCTTCCAAGTTCAAGAGTATTAGAAAGAATAACTGTCTCTACTGTTTAAGGAAGCTTTCTATTCTAATGCCATGAGAACTTGACTGCATTCAGCAACAAATGTTAATGAGGTCAGTGTTGGATGATTACCACCCCACCAGTATTACACAGAAATAGTGCCATACTCTGTACTTCTTCCAAATATGTTAAACAAACTCACACATACTAAAAAGGTAAAAATGTAAAATGTTTGTACAAATGTAGAACATTTAGACTATATTTGAAGAAACAGTGTTGTATGCTTGGACCCCAATTCAAACATTGATATAAAACATTAAAATCATGGGAGCAGTGAAATGTAGGGCTAGAAATATGACAAAAATAAACTCATAACTTGACATGCTTAAGAGTAAGGACAGTCAACAAAAAAATACAAATGACTACTTATTTGTAGCACCAAAAACACACCAATATATATATATATATATATATATATATATATATATATATATATATATATATATATATATATATATATTCTAGAATAGGACTCTTTGGAAACCATACCTAATTCCCGTCACTGACTACAGGGGTACAAAGCCCTGCAGCATTGAGCTGTGGAGCAGGAGAACTGTGTTCTCTGGAATGATGGTACTCAGCTCAAACTTTTGGGATGAATATGGGAGTTGGAGATAAGGTAAGGCGGTGATCAACCAATACTGTGATCTCACTAACACTCATGTCATAAATATAATGCAATGCCCCAGCAATGTCCCAGGCAGTCAATTAGTCAAATGAAGACAGGATAAATAAATAGCCTTGATTTTAGAAGAAACAATGAATGAGCAGGTGTCTGAATACCTTTGTCCATATACAGTGCATCCGGACAGTTTTCACAGCGTTACAGCCTTATTCCACAATGGATTCAATTAATATTTTCCCTCCAAATTCTACACACAATACCCCACAATGACAGAGTGAGAAAAGTTTGTTTGAAATCTTTACAAATTTATTAAAAATAAAACACAAAAATATAACATGTACATTAGTATTCACAGCTGTTGCTCAGTACTTTTTGAAGCACCTTTAGCAGTAATTACAGCCTCAAGTCTTTTGGTTTATGATGCTACAAGCTTGGCACACCTGTTTTTGGGGAGTTTCTCACATTCTTCTTTTCAGAAGCTCTCAAGCTTGATCAGACTGAATGGGGAGCATTGGTACAGAGCCATTTGCAGATATCTCCAGAGATTTTCAATCGGGTTCAAGTCTGGGCTCTGGCTGGGTCACTCAAAGACACTCACAAAGATGTCCCAGAGCCAGTCCTTTGTTATCTTGGCTGTGTGCTTAGGGTCATTGTCCTGTTGGAAAATAAACCTTCATCCCATTCAGAGTTCCAGAGCACTCTGGAGCAGGAAGGGTCCTGGTGGTTCCAAATTTCTTCCATTTATGGATAATGGAGGCCACTGTGCTCACTGGGACCTTCAATGAAGAAAGTCTATACAAAATACAGAACTTTTTCTGTACCCTTCCCCAGATCTATGTCTCGATACCATCCTGTCACAGACAATTCCTTAGACTTCATAGCTTGGTTTGTGCTCTGACATGCACTGTTTTCTATGGGACCTTATATAAACAGGTGTGTACCTTTCCCAATCAATCTGTAATCAAATCGAATTTACCACAGGTTTCCAATCAAACTGTACAAACATTTGGATGATCAGTGGAAACAAGATCTGAGCTCAATTTTGAGTGTCACAGCAATACTGAATACGTCTGTACATTTTATTTTTGTGTTTTATTTTAAACAAATTTGCAAAAATTTCAAACAAACTTTTCTCACTTTGTCATTGTGAGGTATTGTGTGTGTACAGTTTAATTCATTTAGGAAAGTGGCTGTAACATAACCAAATGTAGAAAAAATGAAGCGCTGTGAATACTTTCCAAATGCACTGTAATTCATGCAGACTAGAGATTGGACACTAATCTCATTGTACATTACATTTTCTTTGTTTCAAATGTTAGCTTTGCATGATATGAGACCTTTAGACACGGCATATTATTAGGAGTCTGTATACATACTGATTTATGCAATCTAACATCCAATTGTGTGGCAGCGGTGCAACATATAGAATCATGCAGACACAACCTGCGGCTTCAGTTAATGCTCACATCAACTATCAGAAAGTGTTGCCTGGGGATTTTGAGTGTGCAAGATGAGCTTGTTTGAGTAATTCTAGAACTGTTGATCTCCAGGGATTTTCTTGAAGAAGCCTCTAGAGTTTTCTCAGAATGGTGTAATAAAGCAAAAACATCCAGTGAGTGGCAGTTCTGCAAAATGAAATTCCTTGTTGATGAAAGAGGTCAATGGAGAATAGCTAGAGTGATTTGAGAACAGAAAGGCTATTCAGAATGCATAACACATACCGGATATTATTTCAGTCAGCAAAGAATAAGAAAGGTGGGGCTGCATTTGTCAGAGGCTCACCAAAACTGCTCGGTTGAACACTGGAAAAATGCAGCCTGTTCTTTTTAATTACAGGCAAATGGTATGATCAGAAAATGGCAATAACATCGAACTTAACTGTCATGTAGTGGTGTGAGATGTGTAATGGTGTAGGATGTTGGGCCCATTAACACCAATCATTGTTTGAATATCACAGTTTATTTGATTATTTTTGATGACCATGTGCATCCCTTCATGGATTCATTTACCTTCATTTATCTTCTAAAGCAGTGTTTTTCAAATCCGGACCTGGCATCCTGACTAGCACATTTTGGAAGATTCCCTATTTTAACACACCTCCTGCAAAGTATTTGAATCGGGTGTATTGGGTGCAAGCAATCACAGTAAACAGAACTGAGTTTGAAAAACACTGTTCAAAACACTACCCCCAGCATGATGATTCATCATGTCACACAGAAAAAGTTGCCTTAAACTTGTTTCATTAACTGGACAGTGAGTTCAGTGCTCTTCAATGTCCCTCTCGGTTCCTGGATCTGATTCCAGTTGAATTCTTGGGGACATATAATGAAATCATGTCAAATTAGACCTGAATCTCAAATGAATTGAGAAGACCTGAGGCTGGCTTGAAACCAAAAGGAGACCCTATCCAGGGCAACAATGCAAATCGTTCATAGTGTTGTTGTTTTCCTTTTCTCATGTTACATACTACCATTTTGAGAAAAATATTGTCGATCTGCATCTGTCAGCGCAATATCTAAACAGATTTTAATGAGCTAAAGCTGCATTAGCAGATGTGGAACAGCTTTCTGAGTTCACCAGAATTCAAATTTTGCATTTCTAGTTAGAAAAATTATACCAAGAAAGTGATGAGACAATCATTATAAATGATTCTGGCTGACATGGCTCTCTTGAGGGGGAGTCATAATTAATAACCATTGATCTAACTTTGTGACGTTCCCAATGCTCTATTATGTTGTTTTACAGTGAGATCAGCTGCCAGGTGTGCTGTTAGAGGAGTGTCACTCCCAGAGGCACATCTTTGTAACTGTGTGCATCTGGGCGTGTTAATCACCTGATCACCTCCCTCCTAACAATCACACACACACACACACACACACACACACACACACACACACACACACACAGACACACACATGGAACAGGTTGAGTGAAGATGGGTGTGTGTGTGTGGGGGTGTCAGTCCCTCTTTATCTGCTCAGAACAGACTCCACTCAATTACCTGTCAGTCCACAGCCGAGGGGAAGAGTAGGTAAAGAGGGAAAAGGGCCTGCCAAGCATTTGTAGAAACACTTTAGCAGTGTCAAATGTGATAACTCCACTGTTTCCTCCTCCTGGGTGAAACAGCTCCGCCTTTCTCACTGGTTACAGCAGCCAAATTTGGATGGGCGTCAAATTTTCCACACGCCAAATAAAAAGAGAGGGGGAACTGCCAAAAAAATGTGCTGCCCTGTGTCATCTCAGTGATTGATTACAGTCGTTGTCAATAATAAAAAAAAAACTTACTATAATTTAAGTGCTCCCTGATTAAAAAATAAAAAATAAAAATACAAACACACACACACACACACATACAGACAGATAGATAGATAGATAGATAGATAGATAGATAGATAGATAGATAGATAGATAGATAGATAGATAGATAGATAGGTGTGTGTGTGTGTGTGTGTGTGTGTGTGTGTGTGTGATACATATACTAGTTCTTTAAAGGTTCTTTAGACTTAAAACATTTGGATTTGACATATGTGACAACTGATCTACATTTGAGCTTTTATTTCCAAGCATTTACATCTGGATCTGATTCACAATTTAGAACATAGTACCTTCTGTCTTAACCCACCCATCTTTCTTGTTAGCAAAAGTATTGGAACATGTAACTGGAAGGTGTGTTTTGCTGCCCAAGGGTGTCCTGTTACATTGATTATAAAATAATAAATAGCGCTGAATGTCTGTGCTCAGATTCAGGTTTGGGTTTTGCCTTTGCAGACTGTGAATTTATAGTTAGAGGAGTAACCAGCATGAAAACCAGAGAGCTGTCTATGGGTAAAATCCAGCAATTGTGAAGCTGAGAGACGATGGAAAACCATTGCACAAAAATTGACTACCACCAGTAAAACCATCTGGAATGTCCTGAAGAAGAAAGTCATCAGTGGTGGACTCAGTAACAGATGTCAAATAGGTATACCAAGAAAAACAACAGCAGTTGCTGCCAGAAACATTGTAAGAGCTGACCATAAACGCCCTGAAACAATTTTTACTGTCATCATTAACAACCTCCAGAGGGCAGGAGTGAAGGTATCACAATCTACTGTTCGCAGAAGACTTCTATGGACACCATTATAGAGGCTTCTGCAAGCCACTAATTAAGAAGGCCGGGCTGGAACTTGAAGAGAAGTACAGAGACAAACCTTAGAATCTCTGGGACAAAATTTTTTGGAATGATGAGGCAGGTTTACCAATGTGATGGAAAAGATCTGCTCATATACGAGCTCCTCTGTGAAACACCCTGGACGTAATGCTATGGTATGGACTTGCATGGCTTCTCCTAGGACTGGCTCATTAATCTTCACTGATGATGTGATGCATGATGGCAGCAGAACAATAAACTCAAACATCTACAGAAATATTTTGTCTGTCAATTTAAAGAAAGCTGCAACAAAACTGATTAGAAGATCCTTCATCATGCAGCAAAATAATGACCGAAAACACACTGCCAGAACTGATCAGGGTCAAGCTGATCATGGGCAAGAGGTGGAAGGTTTTAGACTGGCCTAGTCAATCTCCAGACTGCAATTTAGCCTGGAAAAGCATCACAAAAAAAGAAGGCAGAAGTTTAGTTATGGCAAAGGATCACAGGCTAGATGCAATTATTGCAAATAATTTTAATTCTATTTTATTCTATTTTAAGTTAATCTGTTCCAACACTTTTGCTCACAAGAAAAATAGGTGACTTCAGGCAAAAGGTGCCATCTTCTGAACTGTGTATTATATCCAGATGAAAGTAACTGGAAATAAAAGCTAAAATGTTGTCCCATATTCATCTGGTAATGTCAAACCCAAATGTTTTCAGTCTACTGCAAAGATAAAGGGACAGGCCTCATTGGAGGGGAGTCAATGATCATATAAGGACATACAGTGGGGAACATTTTCCCACCTACAAAGCATGGAGAGGTCTATAATTTTTATTGTAGGTACAGTTAAACTGTGAATCACATTGTGTGATTTTTAAATACTTAATTTGCATTTTATTGCATCAAATAAGTATTTGATCAGCAAGAAATCTGTCTCTCACAGAACTGTTCATACGGCCTCCTACTCTTGACTGATTACCTAGTATTAATTGCACCTGTCCACACACTTGATCAATCATACTCCAACCTCTCCACCATTGCCATGAACAAAAAGTTGTCTAAGGATGCCAGGGACAAAATTATAGACCAACACAAGACTGGGATTAGCTACAGGACAACAGGCAAGCAACTTGGTGAGAAGGCAACAACTGTTGGTGCAATTATTAGAAAATGGAAGAAAAACAAGATGACTGTCCTTGATCATGGGCTCCATGCCAGCTCTCGCCTCATGGGGTATGGATGATTCTGAAAAAGGTCAGGAATCAGCCCAGAACTACACGGGAGGACATGAAGAGTGCTGTGACCACAATCTGAAAGATTACCATAAGTAACACATTACACTGTCATGGATTAAATTCCTGCAGGGCACTCTACTCTAGGCAACAAGGTCCAGGCCCATTTGAAGTTGCCAGTGACCATCTGGATGATCCAGAAGAGGCACTGGAGAAGGTCACATGGTCAGATGAGACCAAAATAGAACTTTTTTGGAGGATTTTTGGAGGATGAGTACAACCCCAAAAACACTGCCCCAACTGTGACGCATGGGGGGGGCATCAAATTTTGGGGATTCTTTTCTGCAAAGGGGACAGAACAACTGCACCATATTGAAGGAAGGATGGATGTATCATGAGATTTTGTCCAACAACCTTTCCCTCAGAAAGAGTATTGAACATGGGTAGCGGTTGGGTTTTCCAGTATGACAATGACCCAAAACACACAGCCAGGGCAACTAAAGAGTGGCTCTGTAAGAAGCCTTTCAAGGTCCTGGAGTGGCCTAGCCAGTCTCCAGACCTGAACCCAACAGAAAATCTTTGGAGGAAGCTGAAACTCAATGATGTCCAGCAACAGCTCCCAAACCTGAAGGATCTACAGAACATTTATATAGAATAGTGGGCAAAAATCCTTGCTGCAGTGTGTGCAAACTTGATCGAGAACTACAGGAAAGGTCTGACCTCTGTAATTGCAAACAAAGGTTTCCATACCAAATATTAAGTTCTGTTTTCTATTGTATCTCTCTTTCTCTCTCTCTCTCTCTCTCTCTATATATATATATATATATATATATATATATATATATATATATATATAAATACTTAAATGATAAATGCATCAGCTATGTTTAGTATTTAATAATCAATAACTGTCATCGTCAGTAACTAAAGATGTTTATACAAAAGCTGTCAAATTAACCCATCATCAATCATAATTAATTGGCTGTGAGTGAAAATATCATCCATTTGCATTTACCAGGTGACAAAAAGGACACCAGACACAAAATGATTGATTGCAATTAATTTAGATTAATCACAGAAAGCAATTAATCAGATTATTTTTTTTCTAGTTTATACCATTGAAAAAATTTTGTTGAGCATATATATATATATATATATATATATATATATA